>OX465112.1:8928090-9358090 GCA_949987565.1 Luidia sarsii
TTAATACCTTACACAGTATCCTTTCTATTTATTAGCAATTAGAAACGCTTTACCAAGTACTGTCTAAATACTATCCTTTATTATTATTGTTGTGAAATACTACTACAGTAAATCTATTAACTTGCTAACCTTCACCACCTAGTCTTATTTTGGAAGGTTTCTCATAGCCGTAAAAAAAATGAAATTAGGATAGGTCAGGAGTGAGTGATGAGCAATTGAATGATTGGTTTTCTTTGGTGTCTTTTGTGTTTGTGTCCAGTCTGCGGGTCGGTTGATCCGCGCCATCTTTGAGATCGTTCTCCACAGGGGCTGGGCTCAGCTGACCGACAAGACCCTGTCCCTGGCCAAGATGATAGACAAGCGCATGTAAGTGCACACCACTCTGCCCCCTATTGCCTTCGCGTATTGTCTCAGCAGTGCGCTCTCCAAGTGATGTAAAGGTAATGATTGAGCACACGTGAATCCATTAGAAGCTTGCCAGCGAGCCATCAGCACTATAAGTGTTGTAAAAGTGTTGCACCTACCAACCATCCCCTCCATTATACTTACCACAGTCTGGCTTTTTCCTTAGCCAGTCTGTATAATAATTGGAGGCAAAGCAAGAAGGCAACAAAAAGACCACGTCCACCTCTTTGTGGTGGCCGTGTACTCAGTTGACTGACAACATGTACTTAAGGAGTTCTATGAAATTGTTTAAAAAAAGTAAAATAAAAGTGTTTAGGGACAAGATACAAGACTAACAATTCCCCCCCCCCCCGGCCCCAGGTGGCAGTCCATGAACCCACTGCGACAGTTTCGCAAGATCCCCGAGGAGGTGGTGCGCAAGATTGAGAAGAAGAGCTTCCCCTGGGAGCGCTTCTACGACCTGGGCCCCAACGAGATTGGCGAGCTGATCCGCCTGCCCAAGATGGGCAAGACGCTGCACCGCTACGTCCACCAGTTCCCCAAGCTGGAGCTGGCCACCCACATCCAGCCCATTACCCGCAGCACCCTACGCGTGGAGCTGACCATCACCCCGGACTTCCAGTGGGACGAGAAGGTGCACGGCAACTCCGAGGTGAGTCCCAGCGAAGCCAAGGACTACACTCCGTCTTGAAACCTCCAGTCTTGAATCATAGAAAGTGTACTTCAAGGACTGAATCTCATTCTAGTTTGCCCTTTCAACATTCCTATTTGGGAGGAATCATTCCCCTTTTATTTAAAAATGTATCACTTTTACCAGGTTTGTTGCACCTACCAACCATCCTCTTCATTATACTTACCACAGTCTGGCTTTGCCCTTAGCCAGTCTGTATAATAATTGGAGGTAAATCAAGAAAGGCAACAAAAAGACCACGTCCACCTCTTTGTGGTGGCCGTGTACTCAGTTGACTGACATGGCAGAGCCTGCCTTCTAGACCTCTGGAGCTTAGTTGTGCCATACTGTAGCTCAAATAATTATTCTTGTTTCACTGACAACACGTACAAGACCCAGTGGTGAAATCCCCAGAATCACTCAGAACAGATTCCAGAACTTTGAAGTCAGAATTTATTTCAGGACAAACTGGGAAAGTGGTCATTTGCCGTTGACTGGCACCCCAGCAAAACATAATTGACTCGTTTGGAAGGACCCGTCTAATGGCTGGACAGCTCAGATGATAGAATGTTGATACGTTAAACCAAAGGCTTTAGGTCTAAGTCTAGTCCAATTTTCTTTAAAGGGGCAGTGTTTGCTTGAGAAATCATTCAGACTGTAATCCAAGAATAGAAAGTGTAGGATTGGAGGCCTGTGCATGACGCATTCTGGTTTGTCAATGACTTACACTTTTCCCTTCCCCTGCAGGCTTTTTGGATCCTGGTTGAGGACGTAGACAGCGAGATCATCCTGCACCATGAATACTTCCTGCTGAAGAGGTAAAAGCAGAATTTGATGTGTCCTTCAGGCAAGATGTTGCCCCCCCCCCCAAAAAAAAAAATCAGGCAAAACCGCCTTGAACCACCACAAAGACATTTAAAGGACGTTAAAAGGTTTGGCATTTATCCTCCAATAACACTCAAGGCTATTTTTGTGGATTCTGGATAACCACCCAGGCTGCATAAATTCTGCCTCAGATCATCCGTGGACTCGACATGAGACCTATTTTTGAAAGATAGTGCAATGAGGGTGTGCTCTATTTACTGTACACTCAGTGTCTTGCCTGATTGCTTAATGAATGAAAAACTGCAGGCAGTTTTTGTAGAAATCGAACCTGCTACTCCTGCTTGCTAGTGTAAATGCCTTACCCACTTGGACTTTGAAGTATGAAGAGGGAATCCATTTGAGGGATTTTGGACAGTAGGAGGTTGGGACTGACACCACTGAGTGCTTGAAGCCTCCTAACATTGAGAGACATTTCTTTTTAAAACTCTGCAGCAAGTTTGCCCAGGACGAGCACATCGTCAAGTTTTTTGTGCCCGTCTTCGAGCCTCTCCCGCCCCAGTATTTCATCCGGGTCGTCTCCGACAGATGGATCGGTGAGTCAGAGACAATGGTTCTGAGTGGAAGTGGTGAGGCGCCATTTTGAATGGCAAAACGGCCTGCAGTATCATTGTGTGGTTATACGTGAAGCAATATTGGGGATCAGAATTAACAGCAATTGAACAGACAGTTCTTCAGCACAGACAAACACATCCATTGGGCTTAGCTGTGCCACTAGTGATTGATGTGGCCTTTATTTGGGACCTGACTTCAAGCCATATCTAAATTCACTGGCTATGAACACAAAAGTCTACATGCTGTTAAGCAGTCATAGCCCTTTTGCCATAGACAAGTGCTCTATTTCTGGCCATAGCCATTGCATTCACGTGTCTTTATTGCATCACAAGACAGTAACTCCATTGGTCGTGTCCCCCATCTCCTCCCTCCTCTGGGCTAACAATCTGCAGTCTGGTTGACGTGGTACCAGACTGTCACATGCTCTAGAGGACAGATCAAACTGGCCAATCAAAGAGCACGAAAGCTTGCTTAGTAGCCTCCGTGAACTCTGTTGGCAAACATCACCATCCAGATGATCAAATGTCGTTGATTTTTACAATTGGCAATTAACTTTCTCCGGGATCACGCTTTTTCTTGAGAGCATGTGCTACAATCTACATCTCTCTCCATCTATATGCTTGAAATATGTATAGTTTTGTTATTACTATTTTGGGGGATCAATAGTCAAGTACCTAGGCAGTTGACCACTAACATCCATTCTTCATGTTCTTACCACTCTTTTTAGCAATTTCTGACAGAGTGGAGTGTCCAACATATTCCCTGCTGCTAATCTAATCTGTCCTGGGGGGGGGGGTAACCTTTTCTGGTTGTACTTTTTTCATATTTTCAATAGAGATTATCTTTTTTTATGTGGGGTTGTTATTTCTAATAATTTAATTCTGTGTTATTGATGCTTGTTAGTATTTTGTATATCTGTATATCTGTCTTTGTAATTTTGTAATTTTGAAATACTTTTTTATAAAGAGGGTCCCAAATGATCAGACTTAGCTGGATTGGCCTACCCTCTATAAAGATGGTTTGAAATCAATCAATCAATCGATCGATCAATGAAGAGTTAGTTGCTAAAGCAGATAACTCACCATGACAATTTTCAGTAATCATGAGAATGCTTTTCTATTCTGAGTTTGAAAAAACCCAGCAGTACAGTATAAATACCGTAAGCACAGGCAGGTTTATTGAGTTATTTCACAATATAGATGTCTGAAAAGAAGATATCTGAAACAATGAAACTTTAAATGCAAGAGTTAGGCCAATACCAGTGGTGTCTAAGGTGCTTTTGCAAATGAACTCCTCACTTGATCCCTGCAGCCTCGGAGACTCAACTTCCCGTCTCCTTCCGCCATCTGATCCTGCCGGAGAAGAACCTGCCTCCCACAGAGCTGCTGGACCTGCAGGCCCTGCCCGTCTCTGCCCTCAGGAATACCGCCTTTGAGGCTCTCTACAGCAGCAAGTTCTCCGTCTTCAACCCCATTCAGACACAGGGTGGGAACCAAGTCATAGATATGTTAATTGTTTTGCACCAGTGACAATGGACTTCAATGAGCGTTGGGCCTGCCCGGCATCCAGTGATTGCTGAATGCTCAGGGCCCTGCCTGGTGTCCCGTCTGTGGCAGATTCAAGAGACAGAGACTGCTGCCTCAGTGCCCCCCCCCCCCCCCCGGTCATTGCATTGCAGCCCCTAGTCCTTGCCTTGCTGCCCCTGGTCATTGCCTTTGTGCCACAGGTCTTTGCCTCTTTGCCCCCTAAAACTCATTGCACCTTCAGATCAGATAAGACTTGAAGGTTTGCATGATGGGAATACAAAGTGGAAGGTTTGGGGTGACACCATGTAGCACTTCTCTTTCAAAGAGGAGTGTGGCTCTGAAATGAGCCGGTAACTCAATGTTTCGGTTAGTGTGTACTCTCCCCGTCATCGGGAAACTTTCAGATCAATTGCAAGTCAATGAGCAATGCACTGAAACCACACGACCTATCGCAACTTCAGATGGGTTTTAAATCATACATAGAGTTACAATGGACCACCCCTGCTCTGAACGGGCAGAGCATCTATTACACAGGTGTCTAAAATGCTCTGTGTCCTTTTTGCTGTCACTCTCCAGTCTTCAACGCCGTGTACAACGTGGATGAGAATGTGTTTGTGGGCGCCCCTACTGGCAGTGGTAAGACAATCATCGCTGAGTTTGCCATCCTGCGGATGCTGTCCCAGGCGCCGGAGGGCAGGTGTGTCTACGTCACTCCGCTGGATGCCCTAGCCGAGCAGGTAAAGAAAAGGCCCAGAAAGCCACTAGGGAAGGTTACCTTCCTGTGCAACTCAATTGCCTCCCCAAGTGGGAACAAAGCCTGCCTGGATTATGGCTATGGCTATGGTCAGTATGTTCCTTTTCTCATGACTAGTGTGTTCCGGTGGCTACTTACAGTGCCATTGGCTTTGGCTAGTGTGGTCCTGTGGCAATTACTAGTGTGTCTTTGTCCATTTCCTTGTTTGTTTTTAGGGCTAGCCAGCCTGTAGCTAAAACAAGATCTGGCTTTGATGTGATTTCATCTAGTTCATAGTGTGTCCCAGAATGTTTTTTCAAAACAACTTTTAACTCTTGTGCTATGATCAATAGTATTCCTTTTCATTCTTTTGGCTGGCCACAGGGTCTACTGACCCTACTTTTTCAGATGATTTTGGCACTGTTTTCTTTCGAGTTTCTTTCGAGTCCCAGAGATTTTTTGGGCGTCCACCTCCTTTACTTACCAGCAGTCTGGCGGGCTCTGTTGCCAGGCTGTTCATTAGTGGGAGGCACAGCAAGGTGTTCCAACCAAAGAGCATGCAGGCTGGCTCAATAGCCTCCATGAACTCTGTTGGAATACAGGCGTCTGTAGTAAGGCTGTTGTCGACAAGGCTTTTGTCGACATTGTCGCGACAAAGAAAATATTCGGACATGTCGACAAGGTTTTTCGGTTGTCGCAAAAAAAAAAAAATACATTAGCATACCTCATAATGGCCAATCTCTGAAAAGAAGGGAATAAAAAAGGAACAAAAAATCCTAAAAGCGTTGAGCATTTCATTTTTCCTTATCCACGCCGCAAAATAATAGTTACTAAATATGTTGGAAGTTGGAATGGATCGCGACGCGACCAAAGAAAATCGTTCACCGAACGCATTTTGCCATTACGATGTACAGTGTAAATACTGTCACTACTGTATAGCGCACGTTTCTATGGCCGGTCGTCAGCAGTACAGTAGTTGGTGTACGTCGCTGCATCGCATGCATTTAATAGACGTGCGTACGGGATACCAGTGCAATGCAGAGATCGGGAAAGATCGTGGACGTACGTCCGAGGGAAGGATCGAGAAATGAGATCGCACGTGCGTCGCGGTCGGTACCTAGCTGAAAGTAGCCGCATGTTTTGGGCCCAAAATCCCGGCGGCCGCGTATTTCATTTCGTTGAAAAACGGACCGGAAGTACATTATGTACATCGGAAAAAAGGCCTCCTTTGCCGCATACGTTCTAGGTTTGTCTGAATGTATGGCTGAATACGCGGCCTCCTCCGTTTTGGGGCCCAATACGCGGCTGCCTTTAGCTAGGTGCGGACGGTGACGTCTTTTCTTTTCATTGAAACTATCTGGGCTGGATTTCACAAAGCCTTACGATGAATCGTAACACAACTTACGATGGATAACCCATCTTAAGTTGCGTTGGACCGTATGGTTTCGTGCATTGCTCAACGCCGTGCGATTAGTCGCAAGTTACGATGAGTTTGGTGAAACCGACCCCAGGTTCTTCAACTTCCATGTGCATAGCCAATAGGAAAACCACTGCAGCCGCTGTGCAGCGAATTCATAAATATTCATTATTTCTTGCAGTGAGAACGCACTCATCGCCGAACGATGACGTCATGGATAAACAATGAGCAATCGCTTTTTTATGATTTTTTAAGGAAATTACGACTGTAACACACAATATCGGTACAAAAATTATTTTGTTATGTATAATCTTAAATACGAAAGCCATTAAATATGAAATTTTATTGAAATTAAGATTATCCATGAAAACTAATTTCACAAGTTTACAACCATGGCGGTTTGACATGCCCCATTCGTTTATTAACTAAAAAAAATCCAAAATTGTGACTTCAGATTTTTGACTAAATCAGATCTCTGTCACGACAATGTCGACAGTCGGCATAAAATTCTCGCGACATGTCGACAAGAGTTTTTTCTCACGACAACAGCCTTAGTCTGTAGAGCGCTGTAGCCCGGCAGAACCCTGCAGAAACAAATATTACCTTTCCCTGTGCCTACTTACATAGCATTACACTTTGTAAATCAGAAATGGTTGTGGTAATGGACCTTGGGTAGATAGTTCTGGTCCATTCTGAGGAAGAAAGAAATACTTGCTCTGCCATCACTGTATGCCTTGCTTCTCCTTTCCAGGTGGAGTCCATCTCAAAGGGACCTTGGATATACTGTTCCGGTCCATTCTGAGGACATGCCCGAGCCATTGCATCCAGTGGCGCTTGATCTCTGGGATCACATTTCTATTTGTTTTCCTGTGCAGCTCTTCATTTCAGATCTTGTTTGGCCACGAGATGACATTTCCCTGTGCTTAGAAAAAGCTTAACCCTAACCCTGCCCGAAACTCCAAATTACCACAACCGTGTTTGATTTACAAAGGGTTCTAATAGATAAAAATTGGTTCACCTAATCATCTCCCCTCCCCCTCTCACTTCTCCTGCTTCCCTATCTCTTTGCCATGGGCTAGGCCTACACGGAGTGGTACGCCAAGTTCCAGATGCAGCTGGGCAAGAAGGTGGTCCTGCTGACCGGCGAGACCAGCACGGACCTGAAGCTCCTGGCCAAGGGCAACGTGGTCATCAGCACGCCGGAGAAGTGGGACGTGCTCTCCCGTCGCTGGAAGCAGCGCAAGAACGTCCAGAACGTCCAGCTCTTCGTCGTGGACGAGCTGCACCTCATCGGGGGCGACAACGGGGTGAGAGCAAGCTCTCTGGAGCTGTTTGTACTGCCTTGCTTCCCAGAAGTGACTTTTTTTTTTTTCATCAAGCAGTGCCCGCGATTGCCTAATTACTACCAGGCTGTACCGAGAATCACTATTTTTATTGTGAAGGATAGACGTTCAGCCATCTGACATGGTGTGTTCAGTCAATGTATTTGTCCCATGCATGTTAACTCACTCTCACTCTCTCACTTTCTCCCCTCCTCTCTCTCTCCCTCTCTCTTTCTCTCCCTCTCTCTATCACTCTTTCTATCACTCTTTCTCTCACTCTCTCTCTCTCTCTCTCTCTCTCTCTCTCTCTCTCTCTCTCTCTCTCTCTCTCTCTCTCTCTCTCTCTCTCTCTCTCTCTCTCTCTCTATATATATATATCTATTTCTCTCTCACTCTATTTCTCTCTCTTCCCTTTGCCTCTCTGTTTCTCTCCCTCTCTCTCTCTCCTCTCTTCCTCCTTCTCTCTCCCCCTTTGCCCACAGCCGGTGCTGGAAGTCATCTGCTCCCGGATGCGCTACATCTCCTCACAGATTGAGCGCAACATTCGCATCCTGGCCCTGAGCTCCTCCCTGGCCAACGCCAAGGACATTGCCCAGTGGCTGGGGGCCAGCACCACCAACACCTTCAACTTCCATCCCAACGTCCGGCCCGTGCCCCTGGAGCTGCACATACAGGTGAGGGGAAGATGGGATCATCTTGCACTCAGTGTCATTTAACTGCTTGAGTGTGACCAAGAAAATGCTCAGCAATTTTCACTCTTCTTTGTCAATTTGGTATTGGACAATTGTTTGCTTGTTGGTGTTGAGCAAGCTGAACTGACATGTCTTTTGTTATCTGACTCTTCCTGTCCCTCCCGCTCTCCCTCTCCCTCTCTCTCTCCCTCTCCCTCTCCCTCTCCCCTCCCTCTCTCCCTCTCTCCCTCTCACCCTCTCTCCCTCTCACCCTCTCTCCCTCTCTCCCTCTCTCCCTATCTCCCTTTCTATTCCTCTCCCTCCATTCTAACATTCAGTCTCTCCTGAATCCATTAAGCAGCCCATCTCATCATTCTTCCCCCTCCCTTTCTCTCCATGCAGGGATTCAACATCACCCACACGGCCTCTCGCCTGATTGCCATGGTCAAGCCCACCTACAACGCCATCCTCAAGCACTCACCCAACAAGCCGGTGGTGGTCTTTGTGCCGTCCCGCAAGCAGACCAAGCTGACGGCCATTGACCTCCTGACCTACGCCTCGGCCGAGGACACGGAGGAGAGCCGCTTCCTGCACGTGGCCAAGGAGGACCTGGCCGGCCATATCAGCAAGGTCAACGACGAGGTAGGAAGCACACACAACCCTTCCCTAATCCACTACAAAGCCAGTCTTCTTTTCTGCTGGGATCTCCAACTAGGAACCACACACAACCCATCCCTAATCCACGACAAAGCCAGTCTTTTCTGCTGGGATGTCCTACTAGGAACCACACACAACCCATCTCTAATCCACGACAAAGCCAGTCTTTCTGCTGGGATCTCCTAGGAAGCACACACAACCCATCGCTAATCCATGAACAATGCCAGTCTTCTTTTCTGCTGGGATCTGCTACTAGGAACCACACACAACCATCCCTAATTCACGAAAAAGCCAGTCTTTCTCTTTGGATCTCCTAGGAACCACACACAACCCATCCCTTATACACAACAAAGCCAGTCTTTCTGTTGGAATCTCCTTGGAAGCACATACTACCCATCCTTAATCCACGATAAAGCCAGTCTTCTTTCTTCTGGCATCTTGGCAATATTTCTGGTAGCTCAGGCATTATTTAACCATAGCTAGCTTTAATCAGTTATCAGTGTACAACATGTATGAAATTTCACAGACCTGTTTTCTTCTGTGTATCTGCCCTGGCATAAAAGTTCTGCCATCCTAATCCATCTGTATCCTGATTGCTTCTGATGAGGGAGAAATCTGCGGAAATATCACACAAAATTTGACCATAACTAGTTTAAGTGCTACAAGTTTTTTTCTTTGTATTTGCCCCCTATTTAAAATGGCCTCCCTTCCCTCCTGATCTATCTTGGCCACCGATTGCTTCCGATGAGGGAGTTGTTGATTCAAAAAAGCTCACATTTCTATGGCCTATCTCGTTCTGATCTGTCCAGACCCTGTGCGAGATGTTAGAGAATGGCATTGCCTATCTCCACGAGGGACTGTCTGAGCTGGAGAAGAAGGTGGTGGAGCAACTCTACACGTCGGGAGCCATCCAGATTGTGGTGGCTGCCCGCAATATGTGCTGGGCCATGACCTTTCCCGCCCACCTGGTCGTCGTCATGGATACGCAGTACTACAATGGAAAGATTCATGCGTGAGTTTTGAAAAATGGGATCGACGCCACAGTGTTGTCAGATTTCACCCTTGTGCTTTAGAAAGCAAACTCAGCTGTGGCATTTTTAAGGTTTTTCATAAATAAGTAATTCCACCAAGTATTTAATCTCAGTCCTTTTGGGAAACGCTCCTGGAGGCTTAGTGTATGCCCTCATGCCCAAACCTCAAAAAATGTTATTAAATTTTAAGTTTTCTGACAAAATGACATTAGATGTAGGCAGAGTTCAGGCTCATGTTTATTCATAGATGTTCATTTGAATAACTCTAGCATTGGTCTTTGTTGCTCCCTTACCCAGGTATGTGGACTATCCCGTCACTGATGTCTTACAGATGGTGGGTAGAGCTAACAGGCCGGAGATTGACCACGAAGGTGAGACCTTGCAGACAAACTCTCAAACCTTCCGGTTTCCTGGCCGACCCTATTTTGACGCCGCAACCCTATGGTTTTTCTTGGGAAAGTCAAACTTGATTTATATCAACCAACCATGTAAATCATGTTCATGTTGGCTCAAGTGTATGTAACTATATAACATTTAGCCAGTACATGACTCGGCATGAAAATTAACAAAAAAATAAAAATCTACATACTCTATTTTCAGATGTCATGTAATTGTTTTTTTGGCGGGCCTTATTCTAAAGTGTGCCCCAGTATTTACCATAGATTGTCTCATTTTGTAAGTTCTCCTTAGCAAGTGATGAGTGTATGTTTCTCAGGGACGTAATCCTGATGTCTGATGAGAGAAACCACTGATGCTATCTGTTTGTCTGCCGGTCATCTACCTAAATGTGCAAGAGTGCCCTCTTGCTGTTATTTCTCCCATTTTTGCCTTGTGCTGACACAAGTCGCTCGTTTTTCTCTTTGCAGTGAGCAAGTGTGTCATTCTGTGCCAGGGCTCCAAGAAGGATTTCTACAAGAAGTTTCTCTATGAGCCACTCCCAGTTGAGGTGAGCCTTCAAAAAAACTTTTTGAAAAATGTACTTAATGTATCAATATCATAAGCGTTTTCCGATAAGCGTTTTACGATAAGCTTTACGGTGGTCTATGTGATACTGTTTTCCGTCTTTTGGTACATTTGAAAAAAAAGGTACCACTGATGATATGGAATAGTATTGGTTATCTTTTGTATTCTCCAATTGTATTTAGAAACATTGAGTTCAGAACCACACACTCCCCAAAGAGATATGTCCACATGGTGTCTGTGCAGATGGCCCTTGACTTTCCTTTCCTCCTGTGTTTGTTTAGTCTCATCTGGATCACTGCCTCCACGACCACTTCAATGCCGAGGTGGTGACCAAGACCATAGAGAACAAGCAGGATGCGGTGGACTACCTGACCTGGACGTTCCTCTACCGGCGCATGACACAGAACCCCAATTACTACAACCTTCAAGGTGAATGAATGGGCTCAAATTTTAGTCTCACTGGTGTAAAATCAGTGGTCCAGTCAGTGTCTCTTTCCAATTGTAATTATACGGTTTTAATTTATTTTGCTTGTGTGGAGAAATGTCTAAGTTATGTGAATAAATTATCAGAGATCAAAGGCCTCTCACCTACCCTAGAGGGGTGATAGTGGTGATAGGGGAGATAGTGAGGATCGTCGGGATGGTGGTGATCATGGTGATAGTGTTAATGGTGATAGTGGGGTTGGTGGTGATGGTGTTGATGGTGATAGTGGGGTTTGTGTTGATGGTGGCAATGTTGGTGACTGGTGGTGTGTATGATAGTGATGATAATCAAACACCTCTCTCCTCGTCTCCATAGGGGTGACCCACCGCCACCTCTCGGACCACCTCTCGGAGCTGGTGGAGAACACCCTGCAGGACCTTCAGCAGTCCAAGTGCATCAGCATCGAGGACGAGATGGACATAGCGCCGCTGAACCTGGGCATGATCGCCGCCTACTACTACATCAACTACACCACCATTGAGCTCTTCAGCATGTCGCTCAACAACAAGACCAAGATCAAGGGCCTGATTGAGATCATCTCCTCGGCAGCTGAGTACGAGCAGATTCCCATCAGGCACCACGAGGACTCAGTCATGAAGCAGGTAAGGGGTGGATGTGCGGACTTGTCAAAATTACCCTGTGACAGATATTGGGAGAATTTCCTTCACATTGTGGCTGTCTTCTTTCCGGAGCACAATTGAGTATGGTTTTGTCAGTATCGTTTTGTTTGCAGATGTAGAGAACTCAACTGAATGGACCTGAATATTAAATTCAATAGATAAAACTGAAGGTTTCTCTTGATGGAAGCACAATGGGTACTGCAGGAGTTACTGGCTCTCCTCAAAGCCTTACGTACTCCTTCTAGACCCTGATTTCTTCTGATGAGGGAGAAATCCCCAGAAATAGTTACAATAGTTACTTTGATGAGTTTTCTTCTTTGTATTTGCCCCCATATTTAAAATGGCCTCCCTGCCCTCCGGATCTAGCTTGGCCCCTGATTGCTTCCCATGAGATGACTTGCACGGTGTCACAGCAAACTTTCCTTGTTAAATTCATTGTTCTTGTTCCCTGGGAGAGGTCCCGTTGTAATCATATATTTTTAATACTTGACTTGGCAGTTGTCGAGCCGGGTGCCCAACAAGCTGGCCAATGCTCGCTACAATGACCCCCACGTCAAGACCAACCTCCTGATCCAGGCCCATCTCGGCCGGATGCAGCTGTCTGCTGAGCTTCAGTCAGACACGGAGGACATCCTCAGCAAGGTGAGGCTACCCCTCCCCTCGCCCTTAACCTTTCTTAGAACCTCGTGAGTCTTGTTCCCATCCCCTGTCTTCCTGTTGGCCAGTTTTTATTATCAAAACTCTTCAAATCCTTGACAGGTTGTACACAGTTGCTAACTCAGTGTACCATAGTGCCAGCATTCAACTGTCACTGGTACCCAGCCTTCTAGCCAGGTGTTGCTAGGTACCCGATATCCCAACCAAAAAGTGATAATTTCATTTCGGCGCAACCCAACCATCAAACCAATCAACAAACCTACTCAATCCAACCTTCCCCAGCCCATCCAACAAACCCACACAAACCAACTGGATCCAACTCACCCCAATCAACGTCAACCTGACTCAATCCATATTGTGTTTCTCTTGTAGGCATTGCGTCTGATTCAAGCCTGTGTGGACGTCCTGTCTAGCAATGGCTGGCTGTCGCCTGCGTTGGCTGCCATGGAACTGGCTCAGATGGTCACCCAGGCCATGTGGAACAAGGACTCCTACCTCAAGCAACTGCCGCATTTCTCCATGGAGCTCATTAAGAAGTGCACTGAGAAGGTGAGGCCGCTGAATCTAAACCCACTCAAGCCAGACCAACCACTCACATGCCACACCATCCCAGCCCAGCCCACTCCAATCTGTCGCAACCCAACTAACGCCACGCCCAACCCTAACCCACTTCAACCCAGCCTAACCTATCCGACTGACACAACCAAACTCAGTCAACTTCAGCAAAACCCAATGCATCCAACACAACCCAATTCAATCCACCCCATTTCATCCAACACCACCCAACTTGACATATCCCGACTCAACCCATCCCACCCATAACAAACCACAATATCCAAACTAAGTATCCCACAACCCCATCCAGCCTAACCTACTCTAGTTTGTTCAACCCCCACTCAATCCACGTCAGTCCATCCAACCAACCCATTATCATGTTATATATGAAGCTACACTCAATGACAAGATCTAGAACAAGCTACACTCGACTACAAGATCTTGAGCACAAAGCACCAGACCACTTGTCCTTATCACTGTATGATTCCCAAATGCAAAACCCTAACTCCTGCTTCCCCTTTTCTGTGGCTATTACCAGGGAGTGGAGAGCATCTTTGATATCATGGAGATGGAGGACGATGACCGGACAGAGCTCCTGCAGCTGGCTGATGCCCAGATGGCCGACGTGGCACGCTTCTGCAACCGCTACCCCAACATTGAGCTCACCTACGAGGTCCAGGACAAGGACAGCCTGGAGAGGTGAGGCCCATACCCCATGCTCTCTTTTCACAAGAAAAATAGAACCCAATTGAACACTAGACAAAAGAAGCAGTCTCCTGACAACAGGCGGAGTACACACTGTCCAAGTTAACTGCTTTTTCCAGAGCCATACTCCTTCTCGGAGGAAAGAAACGGTGTCACTGCAAACTGTCCACAAGAAAGCAGCCCTGCGACCTCATTTTTGGAGACTTTGAGAAAGTTATGACAGCAGACATTTGTTATTTAGTGTATGTTTGGACCAATGCATGCCTGCTCCGAGCAAGAAGCGATAAGGTTTTTCTATGCTTGCCAGCACTGAGCCTCCTAAAGTCTTTCATTAAATGGATGGGTGGAGGGAGTGAAAGGCAAGAGTCCTAGTGGAGAGAAGGCGTGGAGTGTTATGGACCTTTCGGAAATTATGACCAGGGCTCAAGACTGGGGCTTTGGCTTTTGGCTGAAGCCACAACCAAATGCAGGCATTTGCTTGCCCTCATCTTGCCCATGTGATCAAGACAGGTTAAGCATTGAGCCTCTTTATCTAATTGCACCCCTTTTTTCTCCTCTTTTTTTTAATCCAGTGGGTCGCCAGTAGTCGTCAATGTAATCCTGGAGAGGGAGGATGAAGTCAGTGGACCGGTGGTTGCACCGTTCTTCCCACAGGTGAGATGGAGATAGAGAAGTCCCCTGTTCTGCTATCTGAAATACATGCATTCCACTTATCCTACTCTCAAAATGGGTTTAATTATACTGGTCAGAGTTCTTCTACCCTTGAGAAAGATCCTGCTAGGACATCATGCAAATGAATTTCGTCACGCTTCAGGAGACTGAAAATGTCTCTATTGTGAAAAATGCTAGCAATTTTGAAGGACTGGCTTCTTTGGTTAAACAGATGCACTGGTAGCAAGTCGTCTTGTGTATGAAACTGATGCTCTGGTTGGTGTTTGCCAGACAGATCATAGAGCCTCATTAACCTGCCCAAACTTCAAGATACCAAAGCTGCGTTTGATTCCTCGAGTGTTAAGGCTGTTAAGGCTGAATTCTCTATCCAATCTTGTCTTGTCTCCCCCCCCTTCTCCCCTGACCAGAAACGTGAGGAGGGCTGGTGGGTGGTGATCGGCGACACCAAGACCAACAGTCTGATCTCCATCAAGCGGCTGACCCTGCAGCACAAGGCCAAGGTCAAGCTGGACTTTGTGGCCCCTTCGCCGGGCCTGCACAACTACACCATCTACTACATGAGCGACTCCTACATGGGCTGCGACCAGGAGTACAAGTTTGGCATCGACGTCCGTGAGGCCCGCGACACCAGCAGCGAGGAAAGTGACGACGACAGCTCAGACGATGAGTAGGCGGCAACTGTGGTTGGACCATGGGGTCTTCTGGTCAATAAACTATAGATCTACTGAGTTAACCACGGGGTCTTCTAATCAGTGCACTATAGATCTACTGACAACAGGATCTTCTGATCAGTGGACTATAGATCCATTGATGAGTTGACCACAGGGTCTTCTGATCAGTGGACTATTGATTGTCCATTGATGAGTGGGCTTGATGTTTCACTGATGAGTGGATGACAGCTCTTGTGAAGCGTGGGCAAGTTCTCCTGACGAGTGGATCAGCAGACAACAGGTTTACCTGATGAGTGGACTTCAGGTCTACTGATGCGAAATTTCAACTCACAAGTTGATAACAGGCCCACATATGAGTGCATGACAGTTCTACTAAAGATTGTAATGCCAAATATTTCTGTTTTAAAGCCATCCGACCAGTGTAAGTGTAAACAGTTGTCATGTTCCAATTTTTGTAAAACCAAAATGAGTGCATGATCCACGAACGCATGACAGCAAGTGTGCTGATGGCAAAGCCTTCAAAATGTACATATCTGTTGGGTTTTCTTTTTCAGGGCTGAGAAATTGAATTGTAAATAAAACTGGTGGAACTTGCATGATGTCATACCTGGATTTCAGCAGAAAGATTCATGGATGAATCTCAAGTGCTGATTTTTCACCCAAAAGCTAAATACAAATAGAAAATAAATATTTTTGTTGGTGTTGTCGCTAACATTTTGCAAGTAATGTCCCCTTGTAGTTAAATTATGTTTGTATTGTTTTTCTTTGAGGATGTTTTTGTTGAGTAGGTCCTATCCCATCATCTGTTATTTTTAAGTTATGTTGTTCATCATCTCTTTATTCACAGATCATCTATTTTGTAAAACCTTTGTATGAGACTGATAATGAACAATAACCAGGACATTTGCAAAGAAAATTGGATGAGAAAATATTTAGTTTTGCCTCATAGCAATGACGGAGGTTTTTGGGTGTCGTTTTATTGTGGCTTTTTTACATAAAAACATTTTGATGCAGTTATGGTAATTGTCAGTGATTTGATCTGAGCAAGGGACATTCCATAAAAACACCTCAACTGTAAATATTTTGTTGGGTTTCAGTTTGGAATAAAAACTAGATCGCCGTCACTCTGATGAGAATGTAGTTTTCTTTATTTGAACTGTTTGTATGACAATGCCTGTGTAAAAAATTAAAAGGAGTCTACTTAAAGACCCCGAGTCCTGAATTCTACATTTCTCTTTCCATGTTCTTTTGTGTTGGACATGAAATGACAATTCCAATGATTGTGACTTTAAAACCCCACCTTTTTCTTTTGTGGATCCTGATGTTCTGATTTGAAATTCTCCCAATTGAATTCTAATGCTAACACAATATGCTGTACTAATGAGATTTTACGGAGAGTTTGATTCAAATTGGGTTCCCTTTCTTATTTCGAGCACAGATTGTTAAAAAATAGAATACTGGTACAATTCATTAATTCACTTTAAACAGATAGTGACCTCACTATTGGACATTTTTTTGCACACTATTGTACTGATATATGATAACAAAATATAATGCCAAAGTACTAACAGACCTCTTATACAATATAAATATTTCATTTCATGAACTAAAACTACTTGCACACTAAGAAACAAGCGCACAAGAAAATGTTTTGGAGACAAAACACAAATACAAATCCAATCACATCTAGAACTTCATAAAATTTCTTTTGATACACTCTAATTTAACATTTTGCATATAACTCTTTCATTGATTTTGAAAAAAGACACTTAATAAAGATGTGAAAGCTTCCAGGTGCTAATATAGGGCTTGTCAGTTTTACAAACTTAAAAATTTTTTTTTTTTTAAATGGTTCCAGTTTGCTCAAAGTAGCATGGACCTCACTGATTTTAGTATAATTTGAGAAAAAAAATTAAAAACTACATGTGTGTCAATAAAGATGTCAAAGTTTCCAGGTTCTAATATTATGGCTTGTTACTTTTACAAACTTTGAAGAAGAAAAAAAATTAAGGAAAGAATGTTCCCAGTTTGAAAGAGCAGCTCAACAACAACAATCATGCCACACATTTAAATGGTGGGGACCAGTCACCAGCATCCTACTTCACTAGCACTAGCTCAAATTCACTGGTAACCCACACTGGCTCCAATAGTAAGCATGTGCAAGCAGCATGGACCTCATGTGTCCATGGGAATATGATTTGCTGCAAGAAACAACTGGAATTCTCTGTGGAATGCTCAGGAAATAAATATCTACATAAAGTAAGGGTTAATCACAGATTTCTTTGGCAATTTCAGGTTTCTAAAATCAAACTACCGGTATATCACTCAAATTGAGGCATTTGGACACCAAAATAGCTTCCATGTTAACTCTTTAGCCACAATGAAAGACCCTCAACTCAAGCCAGATAGATACTCTTGCTCTGGCAGAAGTGACAAATGTTCTGCAGCATTTTAGGAATTGGCAGTCCTGGTTTTTAAACGTATTGGAACACTCACTACAACATTTGCAGTACGGGTGTACCAGATAGTGCCACAACAAGTACAAGGTTAACTCGCAGAGAATGAAAGATTTGTGTACTGTGAACTGAATGCACTTACATGGCTGAGGACACAATGAATACATTACAAAATACAAGCAGTGAAGTACTACTGACAAGTACATACGTGTACATGTGTTCACAGCTTTGTGTTCAAATTATAATTTTTTTATCTTGATATGATTATCAAATCATAAGTACTGTGGCTATGTTTCTGACAGTTTCCTAAAAGTTTACCTGTTCAAGAATTATGAGTGCATGTGAACAACACTATTATTAACCAAACTTGCACTGTATGATGCACTGTGCACAGTGAACGTGCTAAACATCTCGACTGTCACATGCAGAACGAACGATGGTTACCGGTAGTCCCATAAGGCACACTCTTTAAAACAATCACGATGAAAATATATATATACCCCTCACAGTGAGAAATTTCCACAGCGGTTTAGGTTGGCCAGAGGGTTGTCTGGTAGCCTGTGCACACATCACTATGGTAAAAAAAAAATCAGACAAAAACAGTGCCCAATTATTTCTGGTTGTAGCAGACAACCTCATTCAGGTCATAGCCAGACAGGGTGAAGCTGCGTCCGTTCTTGGTGGTGAACTGGGCCCCACTGAGCTGTGCATCTGGAACACTCTCACTGAACATGAGCTGGATCTAAAAGAGAGAGAGAAAAAATAAATTTTGTTCTTTTTCTAAATGTCCCAAATTTTTGCATAGCATAAACTAACAACCCGACATTGGCAAAGGAAAATGTTAATGGCAATACCTGAGTGACGTCACCATCTTTAGAAATGGACCAGACCCTGACATATGTATCTTCAGAGGTAGACAGAACCTGCAACAAGTATGCACACAGGAAAAAAACAAAATGTCAGTTCTCCTTTTCAGCACATAACAAATTTAATGAGAGCTCTTATCATTCTAATCAATTCCTTTGAGAATACTGGAATTGATAATATTTGATCTTCGCTTTTTGGTCATTTTAGTCAGTAAGCAGTCTGCAACATTTTTGCATAATAATTACTGTAATGACATCTTCCATATTTTCTTTCAGGAACAAAACTGTAAAAAAGGATCACATTTATGCGTGTCTTACCAGTCCAGCCGTTGGTGCAACGTCTATGGCGTGAATCCAGCGTGCGTGGGCACAGATCTCTGAGACCAGCGTGCCCTTCATGGCATCAAAGACACGGATGTGGCCTGAACCAAAGCCACCAATGACCAGGCCATCCAGCAGACACACTGAGGTACAAGTCACTCTAGAATGAACAAACAGAAAGAGAGCATCGGTAATCGGACTGAAACACTGCCCTAAGTTTGAGAGGAAACATTCCATCTGGAAAGTATCAGCTATTGGCTCACAATCAGACGCACTGAAGTATAAGTTACTCCAGAGTCCAAAAATGGCAAAAGAAATTGAAAGTGGAAAGTTTGTGATGATATGTAAGTTATTTGCCTCAAGAAAGAGTATAGCTCTGAAAAGAGACGGTAATTCAACGTTTCAGACAGTGTGCACTCTGCATATCTTAAGGAGTCTCCCGAAGACAGGCAGAGTACACAGTATCCACACTGTCCAAAACATTGAAATCCCAGCTCTCCTCAGAGAGCTTATCAAAGGTCTTATCTGGGTTCAAATTCCGGGGGTTCAGTCAAATCATGTCTGCTAGTATGAATTGCCCTATAAACTAGAATAGGCTTCTTTGGGACCTTTTATTCCCACAGTTTGTTTACGTCTTCTTTTATAATGAGGGTAAGCTCCATCAGTGCACAGCACTGCTTTTCATAGAGGCCCTCAAAAAAAAAACATCAATAAAATATTAATATAGTAATAAACCATCCCACTTTAAAATACAGCACACAAAACAATTCACTCACAGTGAGGTTACATAATAAAACATTAATACAGAACAAAATAAATCTTGTACATCAATCAAGCTTAAAATGCAAAAGTCTGCAAACAAATATACATCAGATAGTATTGAGACTTTACCCGCCGCCGTTGATGCGACAGACCCGGCTGAATTTCTGGCCAGCCTGCCAGACCATGATACAGCCCGAGTCATCGGCCGAAGCCATGATGGCTCCGTCCCCAGCGAGGGCGCTAATCGCATAGGGGTGACCCGTCAGTGTCTCCGACAGGGTCACGTTGTTGCCGCGTGCCGGCACACTGAATATGAGAATCTGAGCTGTGGAGGTGCCTTCAATACAAACAAAATAAATGAACCCCGGAAAACCTCTTTTATTTCCTGAACAAATTAAGTGCCTCCCAAACTTCATAAACACAGACAAAACCCTTTTAAAATTAACAATAACACAAGCCAATTTGGTAACCAACAAAATTATCTCTTGTATACCACTGCAAATATTCTAAACTAACAAATTCAAGCCACTGAGCCATAAGGCCCAAAACCATCTTGATTTTTTGTCTATACAAGGTTAACCAACCAAACTCCAAACTTTTCTGAACATAAAACAAAACCTTTCAGAATTTCAAAACAAATGCAAAAAGCACATGAAATTCCCAAACAAAATGAACCCTGAACATCTTAATACAACAAACACAACAAATGAAAAAAAAAAAGAAAAAAAAAACTCACAAAAGCTGCAATACAATTTTACAAGGCCCTTACATTATTGCAATCAAGCACATTCATGGTATTTTAAATGTTCAGGCAGGGTAAGGGTCGAGGCCGATATAATTTTCTGGAGCAAAGTGACAGGTCATACTTACCTACTGCAATGTAGTTGTCATGCACTGCAGCTATTCCTCTGGCAAAGGACATTCCTATAAAAAAAAATGGACAGTGTGAGTGGTTACATATTGCTCAGACCATGCTTAGACCAACAAGAATGACAGAAAGTACACAAATCATGCAAAATTCTGTAAATTCCCAGTTGTTTGTGTCCTTCTCAAAATCTAGTGGGCCTGACGTTTCGATCCTAGCAGGACCTTCCTCAAAGGCTTTGTTATGTACAGCATTTGAAGTTTGTGAAGGGTCCTGCTGGGACTAGGAGCAAATTATCAGACCCTCCCATCATCTATGAGACTCATGAGAAAAATATTACGGCACACATGGTGCTGCCCACTGTTGCACAAGCCTAAAATCTAGTGAACTCAAAAAAAGAGGGCTTGTGACTGGCGCCCCCACCCCGGCAAAAGACTAGTTGACTATTGGGAAGGCTGCCATCTAAGGGCAGAATGGCTCAGATGGTAAGAGCGCTAATAATTATGCAAAACCAGAGGTCTCGGGTTTAAGTTTCGGTCCAGTCACAGTTTTCTTTGCCATATCCAAAATTGAACTCACACAGAGTTTCAGGGCTTGATATCTTCCTTCAAGCAGGACCCGTCTTTATGAAAAAAGGGGCCTTTCTCATGTTGGGGAGACTGTGTGAATGATCCATAAAGTTCTTTTTAGCAATGAAATGAACGCCCTTCGATAGAAACAGATTCCATAAATTGTTGTTTCTACAAATACAATGCTAACAACCATCAGACCGTGTATGAACATACCCATGCTCGCATCAATGTGTACAAGTGCATGCCAGAACACAAGCACAGACCCATCAGGTTCAAACATCTGCAAAAGAAAAATACATTTCTTATAAAATGATTCTTTTTTTATAATTACTTTTAAGATTTTTTTTCTTTATTGTTCTGACAAACACAATCTATTGAATGAGAAAAGCAAAGATAGTACTTAGTAGACAGTACTACTTATAGACTACCTGGGAAGATTCCCCAAGGCTGGATGTATACCTCAGTTGGATTAGACTAGAGTAATAGTACCCCTACATTGAACCTGATGAAACCACAGGTCTCAAGTTCATGTCCCACACCACTAAAAATTTTCCCCCAAAAAACAGTCTTCAAATTTCTTGGTCAGATTTCCTTCCCTTTTATTTTTAAGAATTTTTTTTCTCGATAATTGTTAAATGATGATCAGTTAAGCTGGTAAGTGATTATACAGAATTTTTATTACTTTGTAATTGTATTATTGTAATATTGCGTTCGTGTCAAGTTAGATGTTAAAACTTAAAGTAATGAGATATAATATGCACCTGTATTCCTCTTTGATAGCAAAGAACGAGTAGAGTCCGAGATGGCAGCTGGCAAAATTTAGCCTGAAACAAAAAAGTGATTATGCTGTCACTGTGTCAGAATCCATACATGTGTACGCCTTCATTATCAATAACAATATCAATTATCATGTAATCATGATGTAACTTGTATTGTAAGTTGTAACTGTGTACAGTGTAGACCTACGGCTACCCAAACACTGCATCATAATGTATTCCATCACACTTAATCACAAAGAGTTTCATTAAAGGTAAAAAAAAAAAACACCAAGCGCCAATCAGGGATCTAAATGTAATTACGCGGTCACCACGTTGCCATAGCAACCACCATCCACCATTCATAATGTGACAAGGCCATTTTCAGGCGACCCGTGGACGAGCGATATCTTTCAATTACGAGAAGTCCCTTTTATTTAAGCCTTTTTAAAAAATGCTTCATACACATCGAGGTACGAGACCGAAGCGCAGACACAAGGGAATATCTTTCTAATAATAGACGACAAAGACATGATAGGTGCAAAGGGGCGGGCAATTTACCTGCAGAATCATCGTGCTTTGTGGGGTAGGCGACGGGTCTTTGCAGGCGACCTGCTTGTGACTGACATTAGACGAGTCGCTCGCACAACTGGCCATACACACCAACGATTTGTGCACCACTCCGTAGGTCGTCATGTTCTTCTCGGGGCTGCTAAGCACCGTCAGGTTGTTGTACAGCAACGAGGCGGTGCCCTTCATGTGGATCGGTTTCGATTTTTGGAACATTGTGCCGGTTGTTTGTGTTTTTGTTTCTCGAGATGGGATGACGGCAGAGAGGGATCCCTGGCAGCTTGTGCCGGAAAAATTAAACAAAATATGTATGGTGCGGATTTCGAACGCTTGAGGGCGCTTTATAACATGCACGGAGCGTTCACGTCCCCGCAACATACAGTGCATGCTATCTGCAGCAACAGACACAGTATAGTAACGCGCGAGGTTCTGGTAATTGGTAAGCTGCATTCGGTCTCTATTCTTGAAAATAAATAATGCAAAACCAATTGTTTTAGGCTCTTTTGTACTTTGTATTTGAAACCCTTAACTGAACGAACTTCCTCATTGTTTATCGGAAGTGGGTAGGGCTTTGGATATTGAAATGAATTATATGGTGACACCAGAGGAAACATGTCGAAACAGCTGAATTTACCAGTACTCTCTCTCTCTCTCTCTCTCTCTCTCTCTCTCTCTCTCTCTCTTTTAAGATTTGTATACATACTGGTCATTCTTGACAGCAAGTAGTTGGCAGCCTTCGTTCATGTATCTCTTTGCAGGATTGAGGAAAATATCAACACAACTTTTCCCATCATGCTTTTCATTGATTTTTCTACTTTTTGAGATATTTGCATCATTGTGGTTTATAGATTTAGTCAGCAAGGCTTGTGTTACAAAGATTGAGGACCATATATGATATAATCAGAGCCCAGATCATCCCTAACCCCTGATATTGGGCCCTGCTGTATTTCTCTAAAAAAACACCACCTTTTGATTTTTTTCCACACTCTTGCCTGTGAAGATTCACAGGAGTTAGAGAATGAGTTCATGTTTATGCACATCATGTACTGTGCATGTGCTGTGCATGTACATGTATGTTAAGGACAACATTGGGCAGTTTGTCAACCACAAAATAATGCCATTCTCTGTGATGAAAAATGGTATAAATCCATGGAAGCGTACATGTATACAATTCCTCTGAATAAACAAATTTCTTCACATAACTGAATTTTCAGAATTGTACCCGATCTGCAAGATTGAGCAAATCATCCTTCAACCATTTGTCTTGTCTCGGACTTTCCCTTGGTCCATGCTGCATTTTTTTTCTTCTCCAGCCAGCCCATGAAGGCCGAGGCCAAAGACGTGACACTGAGCATGGCAGCGGGCGAGACAGCGAGGAGCGGCACCGGCAGCGGCCTGGCCGGCATGGACTACGACGCCGACCAGAAGCAGAGCAAGCGGCGGCGGCGACGGGGGTGGAGGCTGTGCGGCAGTCTGTGCGCCGCCTGCCGCTACATGCGCTTCTGCCTGCGCAGCTTGACCTACAACCAATTCAGTGACTCCTCCCTGGTCCTGGACACCTGCATGGAGCCCTTGTTCTGGCTTGTCAACCACATCACCAAGTACATGGGACCGGTAAGCAGACCTGATTAACTCAGATTTGAGTTACGTACAATTGCATAGATGACTCATACTCGGACTCAAACTCAGCTAATATGATGAAAAGAATCACACCTCAAAAGAACTTTGCCACACTCTTGGGCCGCAGTTGCTGCTAGTGGTTTTTGCAATTGCAGACTCATATTTTGTTATTTGAGAACATGGGTTGATGACATGAGTTTCTCAGAACAGTTTACTACATGTATTTCATCTACTGGATTTTGTGTATATATTTTTACCAGCATGACCAGTGTATGTGATTTGAGTTAAAATATAAGAGCTGGGTAAATTGTTTTCTAATACAGTATTGAATTTGAAGATAACTTGGGAGTCGGACTCGAGACTCTACCTTTGTGAATCTGGACAGGACCTGGAAGACTACTTGAACTTGAAGAGATGTGACTTATACTCTGACTCTATATTGTGTGACTCGAATTTTGTGTGCTGAAAGTGTCCCCATAAAAGGCTCCATTGTGTCTTTTGTTTCCCTGTCCACAGCTGATGGTGGTTCTCGTCATCCTTCTCTCTTCGGTCGTCGTCAGTGTCTTCTACCTTTGCATTTTGCCTTACCTCGTGGAGAACGAGGCCTATAAGCAGCTGGCCTTTCACCTGGTCTTTGGCCACTGGATGCTGGTCAACATTGTCTTCCACTACTACAAGGGCGTACGAACTCCCCCGGGCTACCCACCTCAGGTACGGAGTACTTAGGAGCCGGGTTAAGGTAGACGCAATCCCTTAGAATGGACTCAAGTTTGCTCCTGGCTGTGTACAATAGGGTAAACATTTTAGTATGCGCATTCTTCACTGTATTATTGTGAAAGTAAATAAGTGTAGTTGTTGCGGTAAATCTATTACAGTAAAATATTGATAATTCAAACTCCAGAGAAATGGATGAAAATTGTCAGTCATCCGGCATTTGAGTTTTTGAACAATAGACCAATGAAGTAAGAGTTGGAGGTAAAAAGAGGTTCAACTAAACGGGGTTCGACATTTCGAGATTTTAGAGGCATAACTTGTCTACATAAAAATATGCATCTCTCTCACTTATGGCAGATTCTTTCAGATACCAGTGTTGCAACGATATGCAAGAAGTGCATTGCCCCCAAGCCCCCACGGACACACCACTGCAGCATCTGCAAGTGCTGCATCTTGAAGATGGATCACCACTGCCGTATCCTGTCAAAAATGATTTGGAGCCCCGTTTACAGTGTTTGTTTTTTTCCCCCAAAGTTAAGCCAGTCCCAATGGCAGGCTTCAGTTCTGAGTAGACTCAGTGGTTCTGTTAGGGCTATCAAACAGCATGGAAGACAAAGCACAAGCAACCAGAAATGCCATCTTGAGTCCAACTCATATTCAATCTGTAGACCTCTCTCAAGTCTTGTCTTTATAGATCTATTTTTGAAAGGGCCATTGTGCAACGATGTTAATACTTTAACATCGGTCTGGCCAGATTTCTCCATATACACCAGAAATAAGGTAGTGATGATTCTGAACTCAGTCCTGTATTCCTTGACCTGTCCCGGACAGCGTGGATCAACAATTGTGTGGGCCACTACAACCATCGCTACTTCATGCTCTTCTGCATCTACATGTGGCTGGGGACACTGTATGTCTGCATATCTGCCTGGCCCCTTTTCAGAGAGGAGTTCTTTGATGCTGAGGTAGAGTAGAACGGCATGTTCCCAAAGAGATTGCTCTTGACTTTCTTTCCATGGATAGCTTGTCAGGAGGTGTCGTATTTGGAAAAAAGAAAAAAAGGTCATGAATTATTAGAGGCATGGGAGTAGGAACAAGGTCAAAGGCAGGCAACAGATTCCGAGAAGCAATTAAAACATGCACAAAATGGAATATTTGGATAGTGCCTTCCCAGGCCACTGAAGCATATTTTGAGATTAATCTGTAGGTCTTTTCCCCAAAACAAATCAAGCTTAGGCTGCGGCTCCAGTTTCATCTCTCTTCTCCTAAAGCTGGAAGGACAGGTTGGGTTTCTTTTTGGAAGTTGGAAATCGGGGAGTCTTGGTCTTTTCCAAACTGAGTATTCTGGGGAAAAAAGAAAGTCAAATGCCTCTTAGAATGGATAACAGAAAATGAGACAAAGCCTTATCCTGGGCCTTAGCTGGTTTTTTGAAAATGTCCATCGATCTCTTGGTGTTCCAGACCTTATAAACGGGTTTGATTGTTAGTTCTTCGAAATAGGCATTTTCTGGTCCAGAATTTAAACACTAGCTGTGGACTAGCTCTACCCCCCTCCCCCATTTTGGGCTGCCAGGATACTGAGTGTTTAGTTTCTGGTGGCCTGATGCTAATGTTAGCCATTTGGACCTGGTCACAGTTGAGGTCAATCTTCAATATCGGTTTACTAATAAATGTGAAGCAATTCTTTCTAGTTTGAATCGATGGGTACTGCCCCTCCTTCCCAAATTTCATGTCTTGATATCAGTTAACATAGAAAAAAAAATTGACATGTGACATGCTGCACACCTTTTCATCACAATTTCTTTTTGTTACAGAAAACCTTTGACAGTCTCCTGGCAGGCTCCCTTTTCTTCACCATGCTGCACACTTACAAGGCATCCGTGAGTGCAGTTGTTTCTTTCTTTCCCCTTCCGTGAGCTATAAAATCTTTTGAGAAAGGTCCTGCTAGGATCAAAATGTCAGGCCCACTAAATTTGGAGCTATAAAATCAATCAGCTTCAAATCTTTCAAAGTAAGAAGGAAGTGATGCTTTGATCCTTGCTGGAGCTCTAGCTTGCTCTGTCACATGCAGAATGCAAGTCGTTCTGCCCTTGAGTAGGGTCTGGCCACAGAATCAAAATGTCAGCCCCTCTGTTAACCTCTGAACACTTGCATGTTTCAGATCATTGTAGTTGGCTAGCAGTTTGCAACTCTTTTAAAATTATTTATGCTCATATGTGAAGAATGCTGAATTTGTCGCATCGTTTCTATTTCCTGTCTTGTTTTGAAACACATATGAATAGGGTTTCATTGGCTCTCTAAATTCTGCATATTGCAGTCTGAAGACAAAACTTTCAAAAACATGGTCATTATGTTCTAGTCTGTATGCAACCTGGTTTTGTTTTTTTAAAGCACACTTACAAGGCAACAAGGCAAGGATACCAAGTGTTACGTTTCTGGTTGCCTGACAAAAAGAGGTCAAAACAAACTCCCATTTGAATTTTATGGCAAGCATTATTTGAAAACAAGTGAAAAGCAATGATCTCTGTACAAAATGCATTCGGCAATCTTGTTTTATTAGTGCAAGCAGTACTGTAGAACTGGGCCTGGATTGCATAAACTCATGTGTCTACATGATTGTCATTTGACGTCAGCATAAGCTGTGAATGAGAGAGAGAAACCATGCTGTTGCCAAAAAAGACTGTGGAGCTTTGTTTTCCAGTCCACTCACTTGTACCTGCCAAACAATTCATATATTATATTTTGTATAAGAAAGATGCCATGCTTGTTAGAATGATGTTGCCAAATTTGACTTTTTACTCCCCTTTTTCCAATTGCTGTAGTTGCCCAACGAGACCCAATCAGACCCTCTTCTGGACCGGGTCTCAAACCTCTCCCCCTCAGAGTCAGCCTACCACAAGGCGGTGGTCTTCCAGTTCATCATCTGCTTCAGTGTGCTGATAGCCCTGGGCGCCCTGACTTTCTGGCACATGCGCCTGATCAGTCGGGGTGAGACCAGCATTGAGAAACACACCAACGACTTGGAGAGGAGCCGGCTGAAGATGGTCAACGTGGTGAGTTTTGCCGTTGATCGTTGTTGTGTGTTAGGGTCTGTGGCCAGGGGTGCCCATTCACAGTCACAGCTGTGGATGCAATGTATGATACACAATGGGCCATTCAGTGCGCCTGTTCACAGTCACAGCTGTGGATGCAATGACCCTGTTCAGCTTATACACAATAGACCATTCAGTGCACCCATTCACAGTCACTGCTGCATATGCAATGACTCCTCTCAGCTGATACAGAATTGGACGTTCAGTGCACCCATTCTCAGTCACAGGTGTGGGAACAAAGTCCCTATTCCACTTGTACACAATAGGCCATTCTTTGCACCCATTCACAGTCACAGCTGTGGATGCAATGACCCTATCCATCTTGTACACAATGATCCTTTCATCATGGGCACTCACGGTCAAAACTTTGAATAAAGTGAGCTTAATTAGCGTACTCATCATGGACCATTCAGTGCACCCATTTATGGTCACAGCTGTGGATACAATGACATCATTACAAACAACCCTGCCTTGCCTCCTAAAGACTCCCCAATCTTGTCCCTAACGCTAGCCCTAACGCTAAGTCGCTAACCCTAACCTTTTTTCCTCCTCTGATACAGGTCTACAAGAATCCTTACCACTTTGGTGCAAAGGAAAACTGGAGGGTACTTCTAGGACTCTACGGTGGCAGGTAAGAGAGAGGCAGTCAGATATCCCAACTTATCCTCCATATGTATGGTGTCTGTGCTCCAAGGAATCTACTCTCAGGAAGGAGACAGAAACCACCAGCCCATTACATTGAATCAAGACGGTGGTCTCTTTGCAATGTGGATTGAACGAGTCATCTGTACTCAGGAACACCACAAAAGCTTACTCATTGCTAAGCAATAGCTTCCAGTTAACAATAGATCTATCAAGTGATTATATTTTTGTCTTATGCTATTCTCTGTGAATATCCTAAGCTGCTGTAAGTCACCAAAAAGTGTTGTTGCACCAGACAGCCTATATTAGAATGGGATATTTGTCACTCTCTACAGGCTATCATTAGTGCATATACCAGAGGCCAATTGCATTGAGTCACTGAAGCATCGAAAGTCTCCGGTAGTGAAATCGGGGCCCAATTTCATAGAGCTACTTAAGCGTGAGAATCTGCTCAACAAAAAATTATTCCCCGGTTATAACAAGATTTCCACCAAAATTTTACTTGATGCACGCTGTACTTGACTTACCGTAAATTCCCTTGTATAATGCGCACTTTTTTTCACCACGGTAGAAATGAAAAATTGGGGATGCGCAGTATACATGGGTACAACCCGATGGTGGTCCTGCCAGGTTTAGTTATCATACAGAAGCTGACCTTACATTGTATAACATTTTAACAATGGGGCTGTCAATCATTGTCCAGGTTTTTTCCTGCCCATGAGATAACTTGGCTCAAATGGAGTTGTTTATTCAGAGGGCGGTCATCCCATGGTCATCCTTCCCACTGTTTTCCAAACAAAAAAATGGAGGCATATCTGCGGAGCCACGGATATGCGTCGATCATCCCCACTGCAAACTCTCCCGGGTTTTTCCCCCATTTCGACTCAATTGGATGTTTTTATTCGGAGGCCAGTCATCTTTCCCACTTTAATCGATTATTCAGAATCAATTTTTTTTCCAGTATCTATTCCGAATAATCAATTGTTCGAATAATCAATTATTCGGAAAATTGATTATTCGGAATAGACATGGCGATCCTCCTTCCCATTGTGGGATATTCAAGTTTTTTGGCCGAGCATTTTTGTCAGTCAATACAATATTTTTAGGGAAGCTGACCTTACATTGTATCACATTTCAACAATGGAGCTGTCAATCATCGTCCCCACTGCAAACTCTCTCGGTTTTTCCCCCCACTGCGAGGTAACCTTGGCTCAAATAGATTTTTTTTATTCGGAGGGTGAGGATCCTCCCCACTGTATACTCTCTTCGGTTTTTTTTTTGCCTCCACCAGGCTCAAAATAATGGACTTTTTTATTTAGAGGGTGATCATCCTTCCCACTGTGGGATATTGAAATATAAAATTGCATTTTTTTCAGTCCACAGACATGTTTCTTTTTTCCGGCTGAACGAAAGGCGAAAGTTGGTGGTGCGCATTATACCTGGGAATTAACAGTACATTACAATATATTATTGGATGCTTAGCTTAAAAAAAAACAGTACAAGTGGAACTTTGGCTAGCAACATGATTTTACTGAAGAAGGTTTTTCATGCTTAAGGAAATGTTGATGCTTAAGCTGCTCTATGAAATTAGCCCCAGGTTGCCAGCCAAAGATAGCCTGACATGAAGCGAAACAATTTTCCATTTATGTGTAGGACATTTTGGAGGCACACTCTTCTCCCATCGTCCCACCCACCGGAGCATGACGGCACCCAGTGGACCTCACAGATCACCCCTGGTTACGTCCCTGCCACATTGGCATGACGACAGCCAATCCTAAGCGTAAATACCATCTAAAAATGCCCTATATATTTTACAAGTTTTAAAAATTTCATGTTCTAATATCTTTTCTGATCAAAGACGCACATTTAAAACCTTGAACCTACATTTTGTATGAATTTAGTTTTAGATAAAGCACCTGTCACACAAAATCCCAAAACATCATTTTGGTCTTACCACTTACATTTACGTAAACCTCGGCTAAACCGACATCGTTTTACTCGGCACCTTGCTCAAGTCAGCGGTGTGAACAAAGTCCCAATTTCTGTAATGCATTTTCTATACAAATTCTGAAGTCTAAGTGGACAAATGTAAGTCGTCAATCTCGTCATCTCCCCCCAAGTCGGCTCATATCTAGCTGTCCCTTGACAAAAGAAAACATAGTCAAATCCTTTGTGTAACTTGTCATGAAATCACTTCCGAACCATTTTTTTTTTAAATCCTGGCAACTTGTGATTTTTTAGGAATTTTGAGGCACAGCTATTTTAGGTCTGTGAGATTATTGAAGAACTCGCATGTGGAACGGTTTCACACATTTCATCTTTGTGCCTATAGTGCTTGCACACGTGGACAGTCTCAACCAACCAACAATCTCAACCAACAACGTCTTGAACCAAGACTAGCAAACATGTTGCTACTGCTTGATTATTTTGTCAAGATCTTGACAAATAGACCCAACGATTAGCCCTACTGTGCATGCAGCATAAAATGAGAGCTTGCCGTGCGCTGTGCACAACTGGATAGCGTGTTATCGTGATGAACAATATTTGTTGGAAAATACATATAATGGAAGAGAAGTATAACACTGTAATCTAAGTCAGACATGCAATGACAGGAGTGTAACTTATGGTAAGTGTATAAACTAAGTAGGCATGATTGACGACATGCCTACGGTACGTACGTACATGTATACCACATGTATTTACAAGTATAATGTGTAAGTCGGCATCGGCGTAAATCGTCACAAAAATGCCGGTCCCGACGGCGCCGACTTAGCCGAGGTTCACTGTAGATAAAAGTTACATCAAATCATTAACTAAGAGATTAATACATTTTGCAGCTGTTGCTTGTATCAAAATTCCAAAATCATCATCAGATTCGACCTGATAAGGAAACCCATACCAGTGGCATACAATTGTTTTTGAACTACATTCCATTCTGTGGTGCTTTAATGGGATTTTATTTATTTGTTGTTGCTGAGTTTGTAAGTTGCTGACCCCAAAGACCCTGCCTGAGCTACATGTATGTACCTGTGTACTGACTATTTTAATTTTGAATGTGATTTTTTTTTTGGAGCAGGCAACTGGGCAAAGCCCTAACCACATGGCAAACCGTCATCTAAGAGTATTCTCCCAAATGTAAATCTAGTATATCTCTGATTGACTGTGGCATCTGCCTCTATAACCTCTCTGTTACTATTTATCTGAAAAACAAAACCTGGACCAGCAGTTGATGAGTTTTCCTCAAACTTACTCACCAATCCATCCTTCCAAATATTTTTGAAGACATTCTTTGGGATGACTTTTTGTATGAACTAAGACGGCAGGATTTTGTAACTTTTTTTCCCACCCAGACAGTACTCTTGTAAAAATTAACTATTTTGAAAATGCCTTATTTTCATTTTTATTTTTGTGCTGTTTATTGGCCACATGCACAAAGACTGAATTTGCGCCCAAGAGCATGGCATTACCAATGCTAAGTTGGGTTTTCATGGGTTTTTCTTCAGAGGTGTAAGGGTTCAAATCCCACCCTGTCACTTTCAATTTTGACAGACTTCAAGTCTACGGAGTACGGAATCATCCTCCATGAAGTACAGTAGTCTGTTTTGTCTTTCTTTCTTAGGTGGGGGAAATAACTTTTGATAATCGAGTGCGAGTGTGACATTAATATTTGTGGAACAAACCTTTGTCGAAAGGCAAAAATAAAATGGAAAAATCAGACAATTTTATTTTTATTTTATTTTTCGTTTTTGTCCACTAGGTATTTGTGACTTCCCCTGGGCCTGCTAAGTTGTCCTTTGGTCCAACTGTGATTTGCTCTGTGCTGCAGTTGGAACGGGACTGTTTGCAACTTAGCATCAACCACCAATCATATCACTGTGCATTACAAAATAGCAGCACAATTTCACGTCAGCCAGAAATCCATTCAAAAGAATCCACATGATCATTGAGCAAGCCTGTCCCAGCTGTACTGTACAGTGGAATGTCGCTATAACCGAACATCCCAGGATCCATGAAAATTGTTCAGTATAGCGGTAGTTCGCTGCACATCCACGAACGTATACGTCGGGACCCAAAGGGCCTGTTCAATATAGCCAAGTGTTTGGTATATCTGCATTCGTTATAGCGACGTTCACTGTATTGGGGTTGCAAATGCGTCAGCGTGCTGTAGAAATTCAAAGCATTCCTCTTCTGCAAAAGCCCATGCTTGATAGATTAGGATCTTGATTTTAGAAGTGTTCAATTTTGATGAGAAATGGGATAATCCTAGAATTGATGAGCAAGCACTAATTGGGTTTGGGAAAAGGGTGGTAGAAATGGACATTTTGTTCTTTCTCTTAATCTTACACTCAAGTATACTGCTCTTTCATCACAATTTCGAGATAATCGAAAAACAAGTTGACAAGAAAAACATCATTCAGAATAACAAGATCTGATTTATTTATTTTTTTATATCAAAATAATGTTGAGACTACATCTTTCAGCCTAACCTCTAACTAGGGAACTTAGGGAAGTCCATCGTTCTGATCATGTGATCACCTATTGTGATTTGGAAAAATGTTTTTGAAAAGATCATCTCCAGTTTCTGATCACGAAAGTGTTTGAAATCTTGTTTCGGTCAGAGCAAAAATACAGAAATTTAGTGGAACACCATAAATACAACTACAGGTAACAATTTTTTTATGCAAAGTACCGGTACAATGTACAATGTACATCATACCAAATCACAGATATAAATTGAATGAGTAAGAAACAGTGTTTATACTGAATAGTTTAACTTTGAAATTATTTTTACTACCGTACTCTCTTTTTTTCTCTCTTCAAACAGTATATACATTATTTAATACTTTTTAAAACATTTAGGAACAAATCCATTATTAACGTTGACTAGAAGCTGACTGGGTCGTAATATATCAAGATAATTTCCTTTAACTGCATTAGTACAACGTAAAATATCCCTGATTTACGAGCATTATTTTTGTATCAAAGACAAATTGGGCTTTCCCTCCACTTAAATCTGAACGGCTCCCTATTCAACTCACAATGATCCAGCTATCAGATCTGTAAATGCAAGGCATCTCCTGTGGTGTCATTTTCTTCTTTTTAAAAAAATTTGCAGGACCTTCCTCAAAAGTCAATCACAACTTCCATAACTAAAAGCCATTAAAAAAAAGTCCAATCTTAAAAAATTTGCCCAATCTGACAGCTCCCTATTCAACTCACAATGATAAAGCAAGGTACGTCTCCCCTGTGGTGTCATGACTTTGCAAATCTAAGCATTGATAGGGTCAGATATTTTCTTCTTAGCAGGATCTTTCTCAAAGGCAGTCTTGATAAAAGTCAATCGCAACTCGCAGAACTAACAGCCATTAAAAAAAAATGTAGTATTTGCACCTCTAACAGCAGTCACTGCTGAAAATTGAACTGATTACCTGTTAATTGCCTCGTGTGACAACTTTCTCACAATAAATGTATTATTATTTATTAATAAAAACAAAATAGAAAAATCAAAGATACATGTACAACTAATTTTTTTGAGACAAAATTTGCACTACGAACCAATTGAGTTTAAAAAAAAAAAAGCTGATTTACCAGCACTGCACACAGTAGACTTAAAAAAAGTGAGTAAAAAAGTCATTAAAACAATTCCCCATTCCATGTCCATAGATTGAAAAACGAAGTCCAAACAAGAATGAAGAATATTTAAAAATAATTTGGTTCTGGGAAATCTTCCGTATCATTGCAAACAACCTATTGCAGGATTAGATACACAGTTGGTAAAAGGTGGGGAACAATTTAAGAGTTTTTCTCAAAGGAAATTGCTAAGAACTGGTCCTAAAATATGAGTTTGACTCTAAATGAATTTAAGAATATGCATGTAGTAGGGACAGAGTGGTATTTTTTTGTTACTCTTCCATGAAAACATGAGACAAAGCCTTTGAATCATGGACTGGCATGCTTAATCACCTTCAATTACAAAGTCAATCATGCTTCATGGCAGTTTGTTGTGGGCGTGCTTTGTTTTCAGCCGATGATGTTGCCGTCACTCTTAAGACACTCATCCAGGTTGAAGTTATTGAAAATGTCATCGCAAGTAGGTTTCAGCGACTCGTGCTTGGCTGGACCATTGGCATTCATGTCAGCTAAGGGGCGGGCATTCAGATTGGTGGGAGCCAGTGGTGCCCGGATTGGTCGGGCCGTGGCTGCAGCGTACGTGCGCACGGCCGCAGGTGCCCCGCTGGCATTCTGCAGGGCAGCAATGAGTTCCACGGGGCTGAGCTGGGGCTCTCTCGCCCGTCGGCCCCCCTGCCCAGCCGCCTCCTGCTCAGCTGGGGTCACAGTCGGGGTCAGGGTGGCCTCGGGCGTTGATTCGGCTGGCCAGTTGCCGTTGAGGTGGTCGTCCACCGTCAGCCCCTGCAGCTGGGCCGTGGGTGTGACCGGGCGCGGACCGTCAGACACGGGCGTCTCTGGGCGGCTGCTCTCGTTGCTGGCCAGGTAGTCACTGATGGCCGATGAGAGAGAGGCGTTGAGGTCAAGGTCCATGCGGGCATCGACCTCGGACGAGGCCTCTGAGGTCCCCTCAGAGGTGGTGTCGGAAAAGGTGAGCTCCTTCCTGCAACCGAAAAAGGGATCTCTAATTAAGTAGCAGTCACACTTTATCCCAGAGTCTTAACCATCGCTATGAAACCAGTAAATTTAAGTTATGATGTTCAATGATTCTTAATGGAGCCCAACCTACAGCAAAGATACCCGACTATTTGAGAAGCCTTTTAGCCATAGGCTGGATTACTCTGATGACTAGAGCACTGGTATATTAAAAGAATAGTGTCCAGTCAAAAACAAATTCTTGTCAATTTGGGTAATTATACAGTTGTTTATTTATCTAATGAAAATCACAATTTTTAATGTCATGTTTTGTGTAACAATGATCAAAATGTTATGTCATTGAAAGCCTTATCTTACTCTGATGCCTACAGATTATTTGTAAAGTGTACACAGAGCCACCACAAACTATTCTGGGAACGAAAACCCCACCTTGCAACAGCCTCGGGTTTGTACGTTCCCTCTGGGTCGTAGTCATGGAGTTGTCTCCTCCACTGCCGGATCAGGCCATCCCAGGCACGCCGACTGCACTTCTGGAACTTGTTTGGGGTGAAGATGTGCTTGTTCTTCACTCTCTTGTATCTGAAACAGAAAAGGAAGATGCTCGTCAGAACAATGAAAAAAGAAAGAGGAATACTAAAGATATTGCAATCTGATTACTGATTCAAATGGCCAAAAAGAAAATATCTGAAATGTAGAGAACCCGACCTTTCTAATAACTTCACTAGTTGTATTGATCCCCCCTTTGCTCCAAGATTTGTTTCTTTTATTAACAAGGTTTTGATCACTAGTCAGGTCGCCACAAAGTTTCTATATCCAATCCATCCCTATCAGCAGTGAGCCCCGGCCGCCTTGGATGTATGGAGGAAATACAGCAGTCTCCGTCACCCAGGCGAAATGTCATAGAGCTGCTTAAGCATAAAAATCTGCTCGTATTCTACTGCTGGTTGCTTCACATGAAATACAACGTTGGCTGGCAACCTGATTCTTTTGAGGAATATTTTTCATGCCTAAGTAATTTTTGCTGCTTAAGCGGCTCTATGGAATTTAGCCCATGGTTACATTTATTACCATAGTACAGGTAATAGAAGGCTTGATTGAGGTGTACAACTCCCACACAAGATTGTGCCACATCATCTTTGCTGTGCTTTGTCATCGGACTGGTCATTACCGGTATTGTTGTTTTTTAAAGGAAGAAGTGTCTGAAAGAACTTACTTGGGAATGAGCTTGACATAGTGTTCATATCCCAGAGTATTCTTTCCCAGAGCAATCTGCTTCTGACGCCGCACGATGACCACTTCGTCAGTCTCATAGACCTTCTTGGGCTTGGCATCCATGTTGACCCTCCTGGACAAAAAGCAATTCATTGATGCTATTAGATGTACACAGTGGAGCATATCGATCGCGTATTCATATGACGTCTCAAGCCTTCATCCTCTCATTATAATGTAATTTTGAAGGATTTCTATTGATCGCAAGATCTATTCATGACTCCTGAGGACATCTTGTGTGTAATTTCAGCCAGTAATCTTTCATGTACCTGCCTCATGAACTGTGCACAATGTACATCTTTATATCACAAATGAAGTTTTGGTTGGTAACCCATGTTTTTTTTTAACTGGTTCCTGGGGAGAACCGGAGATACTCACAAAAGAGATAATTTTACATGGTGTCACCGCAAACCTATTTCTCCTACTATTCTGACCATGAAGACCTTCAAATCTCATTTGGTTCCTGGGGGAAGGCACTTACTGGTTGTCCTGCTCCTCGTTGCTGCAGTCGCTAGACTCTGACATGAGGAGCCGTCGCTTGTACTTCATCATGTCTTGCTGGGCCACCTCCTTGTCCCGCTCAAACTGCTCAATTTGGCTTGCCCAGTCCAACCCGGACGTGCTCGAATGTCTCTGGCTCAAGGTCCTGTTGGGCTCTGGTGTGTATTTGCTGCAAAAAATAAATGACTTGGAAATCTTAGACATACTTTTATAATAACAAACACTTGAGTGGACCCAAGACCTTTGCTACAGTGTCTTTTTAATGAACTGGTGAACGTTATTTTTTAATGGATGTGGTTTTTATGAATGGCAAAATGAAAAGCAATTGTCAGCACTCAGTAGAAATACATTAATTTTTCTCTTAGAAGTTGGCAGGCATTGGCAAACAAGCAAAGAAATTGTAAAAAGTAAACAGGTTGCAGCATTGCAGTCAGGACTTTTCTGAAAGCTTTCTTCTGCCTTTGTGAGATAGGGCATGCACGTTTAAATATATACCAGACCAGAGTTACCAGACCCTGTACTTTTCTTACAGTTACACAAAAATGTCGAGGGCCAAATGTTACTGTCCTAACAAGCCATGATTGTGTCTCCGCTGTTGTCCATACCTGTCGTATTTCTCGTTGGCATTGCTAATGTCGGATATGGAGCCCAATGATGGGAACTGGGAGCTGCAGAAAATGTCCGGCTGTTGACTCTTGGGCTCCCCATGTCTGCCCTTCTCAGACCGACTCGACTTGCTGCAAAACATTAGGGAGATAGTTTTAGTCCTAGTCTGCTTAGATTAGAGATTTTACACAACTTCAATTGCGTCCTGCGACAGTACGGAGCAAAATTAAATTCCATTCACTTCAGTTTTTTTTTTTGGCCAACGACAGATCTCAAACTCAAACTAGTCAAAGCAAAATGTCAACTTGGTTTTTTTCTATAAAAAAAAATCTAGGCCAGTCTGTTGCTCACCTATCACGGTAGTCTCGATCGTGCCTGTGTCTTGTCCTGTGGCCGCCTGCCCTGTCCAAATGGCCATTATCGCGGCCGCGGTCGTGGCTCCGCTCGTTGTCTCTCCCTCTCCCGCCCTGCGGACGAAAGCGGTCGGTGGCGGGCTTGTGATGTGGTGATCGCCAGCTTCTCATTTCGTCCTCAGCATTCCTGCTTCTCTCGTGTCCCTGATGTCTGCTTTTCACAGAGGACATGTTTTTCGTCTTTCTTTTACGGGGGTCGCTTGAAAGGAACGACAAAAAGTACACGAGGAAAGAATTGGAGACGATTGTGGACAGAGGAACGGTTTCGGCGACTGGACGATCGGACACAAAACCGGTGAAGAATGTTGTGTTTTAGATTTCGCGCGAAATTCTAGTAAAGCATCGCTCTCATCTGCGCATGAGCAGTTTTTTTATGGGGGGGGGCTAACCGCCGTGGATTATTGATGAATATTCATCTTTTTTTGTCAACAAAGGTTTCGGTTTGAACCCACCCGCTAAAGTTTCACTTTGTGAACAATACTTTAACTACTTGTATAACGTACATAGGTGACATTCTACTGAGGTGAAGAAATAAGAAATTTCCAAGCTTTTGAGCACGAACAGAAGATAAAAAAACGAAAGAAAAAATATTGGAATACCGCCTTGTACCCAGTATTCTTATATGTATCTGAAACGTATAAGTACAGTACCTACCAGACTATCCATATCAGCTGGCTTGGGTTATACCATTTATCTTTGAGGTAATACATTTGAAAGTAGTTTTTAAAATCAAATTTTCACAGCGCCGCTATAACTTAGATTGCAAAATTGTACATCTCAGTTATATTTATTATTATTAATTTGAATAATTTGCATATTTAAGTGGTGAATAACAACGAACTAATATTTTAAAATTCTGAAAGTTCCCTCGATTTTATAATGCGCACAAAAACATTTTGTTATGGTTCAAACCCCATGGAGCTAGGGCTGGAAGCGGCAATTCCAAAATTGTAAATGCAACATCCGAATTCCCCACTTTGTCGTCGTCAGAGGAAATAAAGGACATTTCCCCCATGGTCAACCCAAGAAGGGCAAAAATTTCGTCGGAAGCGCATTGTGCCAACTAAGTAAAAGTACAAGCAGGTGAGTGCTGTGTCGTATTTGTACTTTGTTTTGTTGCCCGTCTAATTTGGGTGAATTTAACACAGTTTTCTGGCATCGGAAAGCAGATGCCTGCCGGTGCCGTGATGCAATTTTAATTTTACAAACCTGAGGACTGTACAAAGATACTGACAGTGACAGTGACACTGATGAACAGTACTGTCACTCAGTGAATGTGATGGGTGATTGCCCCGCGGCCAACTTGAGCAAATATTAGGCCCTAGGCTCTGCTCATACTCATCATATTCATACCAATTATCATGCTCCTTCGGACTACCGAAATCAAAGAATTTTAAAGAATGAAGAAAACTACCTACGACAGTGTACTGTTGAGTGTTGTTAATTTTAGTGCTGTCACTGTCAGTGAATTTTAAATTTAGTGAGTGAATGAATTATTATTTGTTGCGGTCTAATTTGGAATTGAATTAATATTAAGTTTAATATTAACGAAAACCTTCAGATTCAGAGCTCTTTCATTAACGTATAAAAAAAATATTACTTTGATTGATTTTTGATATAAAACAATGGTTGCTTGCAGCATGGAGCTTGCAGTAGTTCTAACTTCTATTTCTAAGCTTAACTTCTAGTTGCAGCCTTGCAAGTTGCAGGTCAATAATGACGTACTACTACTAAGTACTAGTACTTAGTACTAGTACTAGTAGTACTTGTACTTAGTAGTAGTACTAGTACTAGTAGTACTAGTAGTATAGTAGTACTGAGTAGTACTACTACTACTTACTAGTAGTAGTCTAGTCGTAGTACTAGTAGTAGTACTTCAGTAGTACTAGTAGTACTGGACTACACTACTGAGTACTGACTAGGCATGCCATTGTCATGAATACAAGTTGAAACAAAGCCATTTATAAAAACGTAACGTTCAATTCAAAGAAAGAGATGCCGTTTTGAAAAGGGAATTAAATTATTTATCAACAGTTCACCATTCATTTAACCTAACAACTAAAATTGTGGTGCCTGATTCATTAATTGATGATAATGACTTGCTCAAATAATTGTTGTACATAGGATCAAATTGAAATCTGAGCTAAATCTGAAATGTAGACATTAATTTGCATATTTTGCATTTGAGTGAGTGAAATGTGATAAAAAAAACACCACTAAATCACATTGTGGTCTGGTCTTTTTTCTTCAGTACATCAGAACTCAAAATTTGAATAAAAAAAAAATACAAAGACTGAAGACATTTGAAAGACCATTGAAATTATAATAATGATTTTTCTATTTGAGTGTTGGTTTCTTGTAAATCAATTTTAACATTTTCCAAGCAAATAAAGGAAAGGCAAAATAACCAGGGGTGCTTTTTTAAATGCAAGGGTTTTTAATATGTGAATTTGAAAATGTGAGTTTTCATAGAAAAAAATATAATTTGAAGAAAATACCAGCATTAAATTATCAGAAGGCGGAACTTCCACATGTTTTAGAAGTTATAGTCCATGCAGTTTAATTCAATTGATAAACACAGAAATGTTGGTACATTTACAATCTTAATCATGATTGGGCCTCCTACAACTACAACAAAAGTACAAGAAGCAAAACACTGGGCCCTCTAACACTAAGTAACAGTGACACTGCAGGTGTACCCTTCAAAATCTGAAACTTGTAGGCTATTTAGATGTTCTAATGTTTTGATCATAGCGGGACCTACATGTAATTTGTCTAACAGTAACAGTAACACTGCGGCAAGGTGGATTGAGATGCTTAACCACAAGTGTAAACACAAGGTGAATCGAGCCTTTTAGCCAAATCGATTCCACCTTTTGGGAGTTTAAATAAAATTAGGGGATTGGACCCCACAATTCGATACAGCCACATCCGGTAAACTGATTTAAACAGTTAAATTTTGGGAATCCAGAAAGTCTGAGAAAATGCATACCATCTCCATAATAGCCATCCTTTGAATATGTCAACTGAGATACATGAGTAATAATAGGGGTACAGTACCAGCATGAGTAACGTGGTACAGTAGCAATCATCCATCTTGATGTATCGTAGTGAACAAAATATGGTACAGCAAATTTGTAGCGCAAAACAACAAGTTATTCATAAAGTTGACCAGTCTTTTGATGTAAGCAGCTTGCACCATTTTTGCATTACTTAATGATTGAATTGATCAGATTGGTCGAGTCAGTAAGTATTTAGCAACAGTTTCTTCAATACCCGGTAACCTGATTTTGTGTCTACTTTCTAGTGCATTCACACCACCAGATCTGCCCAGAACATTTTTTTTTTTCATGACAACAGAAGGCAGGCTGCATCGACCTCAGACGCCTCCAATCGAGAAACCAGTGCAGGACTAGCATTGCCGTAGCCATGGAGAAGAAGAAGGACGTCTTCCCGCGCAAGCCGCGGAGCTTGTCGCTGCAGCTGGCCAGGAAGGAGGACTTGCCATTCTCCCCGGCCCTGGGCAAGATGGGCGGAGTCTCGCCCATGACCTCCCTGTCTCTGAACATGGGCGGACTCATGTGGTAAGGAAAGTGATGTAGACCAAACGGAAACGGTGACTGTGCACTGTTAGACCTGAACTTCAATTTTCACAGGCATGCAATTTTAGTTTAACCTCGAAATTTGCAGTGAATCAATCGTGGTTCTTGTTGGTTGAGTTGGTTCCGATTTTAGGCCAATGGCAAAAGAAACCTGCCATAGGCCTATTGTGCATGATTTTAAACAAAAGAGGCTTCAAGACACAAAGACCACTGTTTCCATGTTTTTTCTCTCAATGATGCCTTTCAGCTCTACAAAGTTCTTTGCCCACCTGTCAGCCAGGCCTGTTAGGGAACGCTTCAGTTTCAACCAGCCAATTCAAGTTTTCAAGTGTCATTTGGCCACAGGGTTGCTGCAAAATTCCAACCCTTCATAAGACCTTCATAAGTTTCTCTGTTGGCTCTGTGTTGTTTAGTCCATCTAAAAAATGTAGAGGGACCTACGTTTTGATCAGAGCAAGTCCTTTCTCAACTAGGTCCTGCTAGGATATATACATTTAGTCAGGCCCTCCACATTTTTGAGATTTGGTCATTTTGATCATAAGTAATTTGTAATATCTGTGTATATCTAGATATTAATTTGATGAATCCTTGGCACATTTTCGTTATATTGTAAGTTGATACATTTTTCTGCCATACATTTTTCTGCCATTCTTCTGCCATCCCCATCCTCTCCTCCCACTCCTTGATCACAGCGATGGTAACACCCCAAAGAGACGCCTGTCACTGTCCAGCACTGGAGACACACCGGTCAGCTCAAGGGCCTCTTCTCAGAGCTCAGATCATGTCGGTCAGTGTGGCATTTAATAACAACCTTGCATGTATCTCTTCCCACCATGACTACGTCATTAGGGCCATTTCCACTATTTCCAAACAAACCAAACAAACCATTTGCCATTTCCAACAAACTGATTTTAAAAATAATTATTTGCATCGCGATCTGAAATGCGATTCAAACTACAGTTGTTTTTTGTGTGGACTCAATTAATGCGGTTATTAGTGGGATTTGAATCGCGATTTGGACTCTACTATTTAATAGTGAGACTTTTTCGAATAATCGCATTTATTTGCGTTGCGATGTGTGTGGGAAAGCTTCACTAAATTGGACCAATGTTTTAATCCCACAAGGCACCGCTCCCTGTCATGACAGGTTCAGTGATGTGCTTGTTTATATTTCTCCCGTCATGGTCCACTGACTCCACCCTCAAGGACACAACCACCATTCGAATGCAATTGCTCGAGATGTGGTTGCCTGTGTGAATGCGAGCACAAAAAAAGAAAAAAACACTCATTTGGACAGTGGAAACGGCGCTATTGTAGTTTCATACAAGTAAATATTTCAAATCTGTGAACAATCATCAATGTGTAATTGTGTATACAAAGTTAGCAGGCTGATGTCTTGATACTGATAGATTATTTGTACACCTGGGGCAAACACCACCTGTGAGACAGATTTTGATCGAAAAATATTCCTTTTTCCCACCATTTTCTTTTTTAGAAAAGTGATGCAAGAATAATGCAGAGTGATACATTGTATCTGAGAAGAAAGACCTGTAAAATCTTTTGCTTGAAATAAGAAGATTGCCATGTTTTATGTCAACTTTTATGGCAAGATTTATTTGTTTGTTTTTTGTCACAGGTTTTTTTCTGGGTTCCCCTTCAGCTGAAGATTCTCCTTTCCTTGAGCAGTAAGTCCCAGTAAATGACCTAGCAGTAGAGGGATGGCAGTGACAGACAAAGGGGGTTAGATTTCCTGGACTACCAGCAGAAAAAAGTTAATGTCGTGCTGATTGCCATGTTTAGCCCCCACACATGAAAACCAGTTGCGCATCCTGTTTTCCACAGGGCACACCTCTCCTCTGTGGAAATGAGTCTTTCAGACAAGTCCCCTCATGCCTACTAGTACTAAGTAAGAACTTTGAATGGAGCCACATGTCCTGTGAACAATGGGGTCCCATTGTTCTCAGCATTAGCCTTTCTCAGAAGAGGTGAAGCAGCTCATGGCCAAGTCCCCAAACATTGTATGAGTCAGTCACCCCTTAGAAACCATGCAGTAACTGACATCCTCCACTGATCCCAACCTCCAAAGGTAACCCCTCCTTCTCCCACCCCCCCCTTAAAATCCTCATTAATCGCCAGGATTAGGCTCAGGCCTTCTTGTGTTTACTTCAAGTCCATCCTTGTTGCTGTCCAGCAAGCAGCAGCTGTCCCTTTGTGGAGGCCCACTCCCCAAAGTCATTACATCCTGCTGTAAAGCCACCTCATTTACATATCAATGATAAACCCCATGCATTTTAAAGAGACTTCTAAAGGCAATGCAAGAGGGGAGAAGGGCGATCTAGCATGTGGGAAGAATGCATTAAGTTTTTATAGTGCTACAACCATGTCACCAGATGCAATGAATGGGACCAATCCAAGACCAAGCTTTAAAAAACTGCATACAGTTTGTATTTTGTCCCATTCATTCCTCCATGGCATCTGATGAAATAGTTGTTGCTATATTTGGAAGATTTGCGGTGACATGTATTGTAAATCATATCTTGTGCGATGGAGTGTAGGTCTGAAAAGTGCGGGTACTCTATGACTGTCCCACTTTGTCTCTGTCTCTGCATTTACCTGTCTGACTGTCTGGCTCCCTCTCTTTACCGGCTGATTGATTTACATGGTGTCACTACAAACCTTCCACACTGTACTACCGTGCAAACCTTCAAATCTTATCTAGTTGTTACTGTGAAAGTTATGTACTCTTTCCAACTGGTGAGTTTTTACATCCTCCATGTTATGTAAGTGCTAGCCTTAACCCTTTACACTCAGCCCTGTGCAATATCGGACGCCGGCGTCCGATGAAATAAATCACTTATAACTCTTTATCTACCGCCCTCTGTTGGACAAAAGTGGTACCACTGGAAAGATGAATAAACAAGCTTTCTAACCATAGTATGGTACCTTATGTCGGATATATACACAAATAAATACGGGATGAAAAAGAAGCCAGACCAATCCCTTTGCTGTCATTCACAAGCGTTCGCGAGTTTCGGCCCAAAGTGTGCAACTTCCGGTTGAATTATCGCGTAAAATACTTCATACTACAGCTTCAGAATGCCCCAAAAGAAGCCTGAAAAGACACTACATATTGGCCGGTGTTCCAGAAAAAACGTATGGAGAAGACATTTCAGATTTGTTGAATTTCTTCCAATTCTTCAAATTCAAATAAGAGATTAAAAATGGCTGCAATTTTTTTTTCAAAAGCCTCTGGAGGATTAACTTCTTCACTGAAATGTTGCTCAATATGTAAGCTTTTGAATGGTATATAATGTGATAAGGTTTCTGACAAGAAAGGTGGACTTGTGGAGACAAAATCAGAGCACATGCAAAACTCAGAAAAATGGGCCTGAGCTTAAAGGGTTAAGCTGTTATCAGTCTACACGGCTGTCTTTATGATATGTATGTATACATAATTACATATGTACAGTAGCACATGTTAAGACTTCTAACACTTCAGAAATCAATTGTTCAACGGTTGTGTTTTCTTGCGGTTCAAAGTTAGATTAGGATTAATGTCGAGGAAACTGAATATGCTTTCATTGGAACAAGACATCATTTGCATCTTGCATCACATTGTATGTGGTGTCACCGCAAACTTTTCTTGACTTGATGTTCTGTAATCGGTAATATGGCAGTGGATTATAAGAAGACAAAATCTCTTTTAAAACCATGTTAACCAGGGCACCGAGCGCATTTCGGAGGTTCAATTCAATGCCAGGCCAGCACCTATCCTCCCTGAACCCAGTGGCCTCACTGGCCAAAGAGCTTGAGGAGGAGGCGGGAGTCGGTGGCGGCAACGAATGCCCGGCAACCGAAGGTAGCAGTAGCAGCAGCAGCGATGAGGCACCGGGAGCAGACGTTGTCGTCGCGGGACGGGACCGGGCTGAGACGATCATGTGGGAGGCGTGCAACGATCAGGAGAATATCGACGTGCAGGTACGAGGACAGGGGTTGGAGTGTCCGCTAGACAGTGGACTGAGTCTAGTAATGTTAGCAGCTGTCTAGTGCAGTGTTTGAGTGTGACCGGACCACACTGGTCCAGCTGTCTAGAGAGCTTCTCTCTTGCTTAAATTAATTAAGAACAATTATACTGAAATATGACATTTGCTTTAATTTAATTTTCATGAAACAAATCAATGAAAAATTTACTTTATTTATGAAATTTCTTGAAAAAAATGCATGTTTGCCACATAACTTGCCAAGACTGTAACGTGTTTAGACCACAGGTCAGGTAAAAAAACCAAAGGTCTAATAAGATTCTTCATTGATTAGACCAATTGTCTTTTCGACTCATGGAGGCTGATGTTTACTGCTTAGCTTGCCCATGACTTTTTGTGGATGGCTATCTTAGGCCAGCAGAACACATTTTGCTCCCCATGGTGCAATTTTCTGTGATACTCGGTTTAAACCCTGATGTCAGATATTCTCCCTTTGAGGAAAGTCCTGCAAGGATGAAAACTCTCAGGAAGTCTAAGTATCTTTGAGATTTGCAATCAAATGAGAACAGTTTTCTTTGTGCAAACTGCGAATGTGATCTTGCATAAAATGTTAGAGTCATTGTCCTCTCCCCCACCCACAACAAAAAATGTGAACATGTAACTGTTGACAAAGTGGATCGAATGGCATTCTGTTGGCTCTTATACCGTCTGTACACAGGACAAAATCAACAATTATCAAGCCAGCAGGCCTAGGCTGATCTCCTTCCTCGACTGCCCGGCCAAGGAGAGACCCATATCAGCTCCTGCCTCTCTGGTAAGAATCAACCTTCTCATTGTCAATAGATGTGGGTGTTAACAGAAATGTTTCCAACAGCTTGCTGACAGGAATGTAATGCAGGGTACGGATTCAGGGACGGCCGGGTGGGCAAATGACAGTTTAGATTGTCTTGAGCCAGTTGAAGGTCATCCCCAAAGGACCAGGGCCCCATTTCATAGAGCAGTTTAAGCATGAAAATCTGCTAAGCAGGAAGAGTCTTCCTTATGCAAACATGATTACAAACCCCACTTCGATGTGAAGTTGGGGTTGGCAAGGTGATCCTATGAATGATGACTTTTTGTGCATAAGCAAATTTTGGCGCTTAAGCGGCTCTATGAATTTTGGGCCCAGACTGGTCAGTTGAAATACAAAACAAACCTATAATCCTGCTCCCATCACCATGCCATTCTTATGGCACAGCAAACTTTTTCCAATCACGGTTTTGCCTTGCCTGCAGGTGGAACAGTCGAGTCAGTAAGCCGTTTGCAACAATTTTGCAGTGCTTCAAATACAAAACCTACTTCAACTAGAACCTTGTCCATGTAAATCATAAGGAATGTCAATTCTTATTTTTTGTTCCCCTGCCTTCATTGTGAATGCATTTACAATATTAAAGTGAATTGAATTGGTCGACTGATTTCCTTTTTTTCTTTTTTCCTCCTCAAGTTGGAGCAGTCGTCCAAGCCGCAAACAATCGTGGTCAACTCGCCGGTCAAGCTTCAGCAGTGCCAACTGGCCAGCAGCAACGACGACGAAGAGGAGGACGGCTTCACCAACATCTTTGCCGCAGAGGCGAGCGAGGTAAGCAACTCGAGTGAATTACTGCCAAACTCAAATGATTACCCATTTGACTAATAAAGGCTGCAGAATTGGTTTCAAATTTACCACCCACAGTCTGTTCACTGTAAGTTTTGGTCGAGCATATTCATGAGTCGTGACCCTCCTGTCCCACTCCTCATGCTGTTGTGTATGGCCACATGGAATTTGCCGCCGCTCTTGACTGACAGGCGGAAATGTCTCCTGATAGGTCAGCTCTAGGTGAACTGGAGAGAGAGGAACATGCCATAGCATTTAACCACTTCGTGCAAGGGACCCCCGTTAGTGTTCGCTACAGTTTGTCTGTGGGGTTTGCTATGGTTCCCTATGGTTTATTCAAGGCCAGACCCCTCATTACATTCAAATGTACCAGACCAAAAGCAAAGAAATCCCTGCTACAGTTGTGTTTTTGATAAAGTGTGTATGAGTGATGGAGTTTGACTTCCACACACAGGCGTCCGGGGGAAGCACCTCGGGTGAGTTCAGCAGCCTGATGAGCGCCCCCTTCCTCCTCACCTCCCCGCCCACGCCTACGGGTGGGGCGGTGGCCTCGCCCAGCACCGCCCTACGGGACCTGGACTGCAATGCCCTGGAGGACACGCCCGGCCCCAAGTGCCGGCGGGGCATCTTCAAGGTGCCCAGCCACCCCGTGCTGCGGCGGGGCTCCTTCCTCAAGCGCCCCGACCGTCCGCGGGACACGCCCAGCCCCGTGCAGAGCAAGCGCTATCGGAGCTGCTCAGTGGCCGTCTGCCCCGTCGACATGGACAGGGAGGCCATGAGCATCCAGACCAATAAGGTTTGTGTTAACTCCCCATCCAAATGAAAATGTGCGGGATGGATGAATGGGAGTGAAGTCTTGTAACCTTATTGTGCGGGATGGAACAGGGAGAGAGAAGTCTTGAAGGCTTTAAGACCAAATCCAGCAGATGCAAACAACAAAAATGGCCTGGTTAGTATTAACCTGAGTGTTCAAAGAAGCATTCTAGGCCCACACAACCACTGAAAGACCCTAACTACCTTTATTCAGCCTCTGTCCACTAACGTGTGCACAATGTAGTAAATTTTGCCCCTATCTAAATTTGGAGTGACAAGCAGCACACTACAATTGTTTAAGTCTTGTGATCTGGCTGGTCTTTTCCTTTATGATACCAGCTATGGATTTGTTCATTGGTAGTGCAGTTGTTCAATTATTTGGTTTTTTTCCTGTCTATGTCTGAAGTCACCGAGGGCCAGACCACTTAGCCGGTCCCACTCCATGGACGACACTACGGAGTACCATGCAAGGATTGCCCGCGCTCTTATGCCCAACGTTGACTGCACCAAGCTGACTGGGGACCTCAGAAAGGTGCGCCATTATAAGCACAGCCTTGGCCAATTTCATAGAGTCACTCAAGCACCAAAATTTGCTGAAGAATTAAAAGTTGTGATGAGTAAAATCAGAATGCCAGCCAAAACTTCCTGTTTACTTCCTGATACATGCAAGTTATTAACGTACCATGTTTTGACCAAGAAAGACATTTCACGCCTACTTTGTGGTATGGCATAATCAATTGATGAGGATTAATGAGCTTGATATTTCAAAATGGTTGTCAAAGGCCATTTATATAGAGTCTTTGCATAGTCACATGGTTTTGTGTACCATCTTGTGCAAGAAACATTTCTCAACATTCATATGTGATTTGGAATGTGATTGTAAATGTGGAAGTAGACCGAATTATCCATCACAGCTATCTTCAGTGCTTTTGAGAACTAAGCTTTTGAGAACTAACTTTTTGGTAGTTACAATTTTTGCCATTTTGCCATTTTATCAATGTACTTTTATCTCAAAAGTTAGAGGGCCTGATGTTTTGATCCTAGCAGGACCTTTCTCAAAGGCCTTTCTCTTTGCCTTTGAGAAAGGTCCTGATAAGATCGTAACGTCAGGCCCTCTAACTTTTGAGATGTATGTATAGCAGATCATTTTAGTCAGTGAGAAGTTTGCAACAGTTTTTGTGTGAACTTTCTGTTTTTTATGTTCGATCCATGCAGTCCTACGCCTTGCCCGTCTGCAAAGGCAAACACCGAGACCTGCAGAGCATCACCCCGGAGACCCTGTGCCGAGTGCTGAGGTCGGAGGTCAAGGAGGTCCAAGAGTACCACATCCTGGACTGCCGATATCCATACGAGTTTGAGGGCGGACACATCAAGGTATTCAAACAGAGCATTTTGGGACATCTAATCACTGCAAATGGTTGGTGGGATCGTCAGCTCTGGTAAATGAGCATATGCTGGGGGCCCAGTCTCATGTATTCTGATATGACGTTGGCATTATGTCTTGCTAGCAGCACCATCCCTTTGCTTCACAGTATGCAAGCCAACAAACTCATAAACCCATATGTACTAAACCCATATTTGAGAAACTCGTACTGAAACAAACAATTTTGCTTTTGGGTCATTTTAGTCTGTAAGCAGTTTGCAACATTTGTGCATATTACTATAGAAATGAAATTAACAGACAGGCAAAGACAGGATATCAGTATGGCATGTACAAAGTCATGTGCTAAGGATTTTTCCTGATTCCACATGCACATATTTTTGCAGTGCTTTAGACCCATTCTCTGTTGCTTTGTCCCGATCGCCCGCTTGGCTTTTGTCCGATCGCAGGATGCCGTCAACCTGTACACGCGGGCCATGGTGGAAGCCCACTTCCTGAAGGAACCCAAGGCCCCGCTGGACGGCCGCGTCCTCATCTTCCACTGCGAGTTTTCCTCCAAGCGGGGGCCCGACCTCCTGCGCTTTCTGCGCAACAAGGACCGGGAGGCCAACAGCGACCGGTACCCAGCCCTCCACTACCCGGAGCTCTACATCCTCTATGGCGGTTACAAGGCCTTCTACGAGTATGACAAGGTGAGTAGGCCAGTGACGCAGGTTGGTCCTAAGCTTGAAAAACTGCTTAGCTTGAAAATTCTCTATAGAATAAACAGGATTGGCGACCAATGCTTTCCTGTCATAATGTGTTCACTTCTTTTTATTCATATTCAAGAACTGTTTCCTTTGACTGATGACCCGGTTTAATCAGACAAGAAATTTTGTTCTTAAAACAGTTCTGATGGTCGTGGAAATTTGGGGTTTTAGGTGGAGTTTGGGTTAAACAGCTCTATGATACTGGCCCCTTGTCTGTGTGTCCTGATTGTAGACCATGTGCGAGCCACAGACCTACACCCCGATGGACCTTGAGGTCTACAGGAAACAGTGCCTCCACTTCAAGGCCAAGGCCAAGTCCTGGGCCGGTGAGCGCAGTCGCATCGGCCACCGCAAGACCTCCGTCAGCTGATGAATAACCCAGGACCATCTACCTATCTCCGTCTCTGACTCCCCTTAACAAAAGAATGGGTAAGATATCCTTGGGACCCTTAGACCTCCTTTCAGTCATAGAACTCTCGCCTCCCCCGCCCTTTCCTTCTCAATACCTGATTCCTATAGGCCTTCTGCAAATTATCTCATTTTTGAAGTCTTCACTCACCCAGAGGTCAAAACATGTAGATATCCCATTGTCCTATGTTGTGCACCACATGCACATACAGTGACTTTTTCTGTCACCAGATTGCATCCAAAGTGGCAGCATTTTCAATTCCCTCAGCTCTTGTTGTCTCCTGTATATTGTGTATTTACTCCCACCTTTCTGTACTCAATATTTGAGGTGCAGCTCCTAGTCCTATTAGTCTTTTGCGTGTGTTCTCAAGGCCCGGTCACAGATCACACGAGTCAATTTTCAGGCAATTCAGTCGCTATTAATCTTGTCACTAGCAATTTTTGTCAAATCAACATCCATGTCACACCCCGACAATTAAAAACGCAACGCGCAACAACAAGCATTGCCTGCAACAGGCCAACTTCACACAAAAATGCATAGTGATCAGTGCAGTGTTAATGGATATTCACGAAACAGTCGAGCTGCTGTAATTACATGCGTCGTAGTCGCAAACGTTGAAGCTTCTCAAACCATGCTTAACTACAATGTGCAGTTGGTTAAAAGGGAATCTAATAGCCAATGCATTTGCAGATTTCAAGAGAAATGTGTTCTTTTCTCTTTTCTCTACATTCTGTTTCCCATTGGTTTTGTACATGGCCATTAATACACAACAAAATCAGCTGGCCTAAGATATCATGTGACTGATCAACAGCAATTTGATTGGTGCTTCATTGAACATCGGCTGAAAAAGTTGTCTTAATCCCCCCCCAAAAAACTAAATCAATTAAAAAAGTTGTGTTAATCTACTCGAAAATCGGCTCTTCGACATTGCCTGCAAGTTTCCTGTGCATTGCATGTTATCACACAGGGCCAATTTGCTTGAAACTTTTGTCACCTGGAAATTGCCTGGAAATCGCCTTGTGTGACACGGGCCTTAATGTCTATGCTTCATGAGTGGATCCTACCGTTATTCTGAGCAAATTCTCTGATTTGAATATGCATGATTGCATGTTTTTTTAATACCAGACATGGGATGTAAATATTTAAATATGCATCCTAGTGATCCTACCTACCTTTCTTTTCTTTCTTTCTTTTTTTTGGGGGGGAGTTGTTGGTGCGGTAATTAGATTTGGTTTATATGACTAAAAAAGTACATCCGTGCATTTGCCATGGTTACTTATCAGTTTCACATTGCCATGGTTACCTATCATTTCCTGTCATGTCTGTAGAAGAAAAATATTCCCGAATCAAGTAGTTGGGAGAAGGACTCCAAGAATGCTTTTTAAACAAAGAAAGAAACTAATAATTGACAGATTTGACTTTAAAAGTTTGACAAATCAGTTTAACTGAAATTTTTGGTATCTGAGTCTGTAACATAATGTATCAGCAGCTTTCTTAATCTTTGATGTATTTAAATGAACTCGATAAGATAACCTATGAAAATGAAATGCATAGTGAAAATATTACAGCTGAACTTGCACGGGCTGTTGATGTGACTTTGTGCAAGAAGAAAGGTCTTTGTTTGTCCGTGAAAATGTGTATGCCCCTCTCCAGTCTGAAAAGATTTAAGTCCTGAAAGCCCTAACACGACATTGGTGTGAGACTGAGAGCTCAGGGCAGAAATAATGACAGACTGCAATCTTAGATCTAAATGCAGATCTAAAAGCAGCACATTTCTCACTGGCATACAGACCCTTCCATATAAAGGTCCCACTTGGACGACAATGCCAAGCCCTCTGCCCCCTTCAGATTTTTCTTGTTAGGGAACCGATGTGCAAGGTGTTTTTTTGTCATTGCATTATTGATTTTGTTTTCGGGTGTGTGGTTTTTTTTTTTTTTTTGGGGGGGGGTCTTTTTTAAGGGGAGGGTTGTATTCCGTTTATTTATTAGATTTCGATCGATTAAAGAAGATTGTTTTTCTTATTTGTTTTTATTGGGGTTTTTGATGTTTTGTTGTGACGATTACTTTGTTTTGTTCGCTGTGGATTAGGACTTTCCAAGAAACATCTGGTGTGTGTCAGTGTTTTGTCTCGGACAACACATGGCCCTGGGATTGCCCTGTCCAAGCCACACTCCATTCAACAAAAGTTAGCCGAATCATTGGTAAATAGGTTTTCAAAAAAGTTGATCACTCCAGGGATGGGAATTTGAATTGGCCCCGTATTTTTTAATTTTTTTTAGGGGGGGGGGGCGGGGGCTGGCAAGTGAAATTGAGATACAGGAATACTAGGGTATATTGTATATTTTGTGTTGTAGTATTGCAATGAATAAAATAATGTATATCAATGTCAGTTATTTTAATTTTTTCCATCTATGTTTGCTGTTCTTCCTTTTGAATCTCGCTGTGAGAAGTGGACGGCGAAGCACGCCTGCAAGGCCGAAGTGTCTTGACGTATTAGTAAGTCAAGTCTTTTACAAATTCATGGGGCACTATGCATACCATGGAGGGTGGGTGGGAAGGAAGCCCGGGCCTAAGCAGGAGAGAGAACCGCTTTTCCATTGGTCAATCACAATCTAAAGTTCTTGCAGTTGTCGTTGTGAAATGTATGAATCGCACAAGCGCTCGGCTTGACTAACACAATCAGTTCGTTTATTAGTCACAATGATAATATCACACTCACGATTTTACCAGTCAGGTGTCTTTCTTCTCTGGTTTTTTTTTAAGCGCAGTTTGAAAACATTCATCCTATGTGACTTTCCGCCCCCCCCCAAAAAAAATTAAAAAATAATAATGCAATAGCCAAGTTTAAAAATTTATTGTTTGCATCTGGTAAAAACGGTGTGAACCCAGGGATTATGAAGCGGTAATATAAAATATAACTACCCTACATGTATTTCCAACACTCCAAATATAGATAGTAACACCAACGTTTTAAAAACTTAAAAGCCAAAAGTTAGAATAGATCAAAAACCTCTCCTAATGACTGAGGAGAAACGCGCTAAAACCTGTAAAATTTATAAAAGATATACACATGGAGAGGTCCCGATGTTTCGATCTTAGCAGAAACTTGCCTTTATAAAAAGGTTCTTGGATGTAAGGGTCAGCCCCACTCACTTTGTGTACTGTGTCTATATCTGGCCATTCTAGTTAGTAATGAATTAAGTTTGCAACATCGTGCTACATCCAATTCTGAGATAAAGCAATTAGGATTTTTTTCGCGGGAAATACTAAGTGAATGAAAAAAAGGTTAGACAGCCTACACGTATCTCTTACATCAGTTAATAATAGCTTCAGAAGTTGGTGACGAATTGTACACAAAGATAGCTATATGATAACGTGTAACTATCCAATTATTGTTCCCAACGGTGCGGTATCGGTAACACTTAATAACTATGAGGAACTATGAATTGTACATACATATTGAACAGCAACGGGGATTATGTAGCAGTAAATTGTTTTCGCAGCAAAACCAAAAATTATCCTACATATTTCCAACAAACCAAATATTTAGATTTAGGAACACCAAAAGTTTAAAAACATCAAAGCGAACCTGTAAAATTTAAATGAAAAAAATATACACATGGAGAGGTCTGGTGTTTCGATCGTAGCAGAAACTTGCCTTCCTGGCTCAGAGAAAGAATCTTGAATGTAAGGGCCAGCCAAACTCACTCTGTGTATTTCTCTATCTGGTCATTCCAGCTTATAATAAAATTAAATAAGTTTTGCAACATCGCGCTATACCTTAACTTCTGAGATTAAAAAAAACATCATTCATTGATGTACCTCTTCACTACCGTTACATGCTATATACTTATAGCGGTCATGATTATAGTGTTAAATACGATTCACTCGTCAAATACTTAAAACGATAAGTGAGCAACAAAGAGTGTGCGTTATAAATATACTGTGTGCCGTGACACCCTAAACGTCACCTCTCTTGTGAACGAGTCAGTGTGCATGGCTATATGCACACCCGTTATCTCTAGACTAAGATATCTATGGCAACAATAGTAGTCGTCGTGAAGGGTTTCAATATTTTGCGGGAAATTCTTACTGACTGAAAAGGTTGGACAGCTTAACCCTTACATCAGTTATAGCATCAGAAGTCGGTGACGAACTGCACGCAAGGCTATGATAGCGTGTGACTATCCTTTCATTTATGTTGCACTTCCCGACTGGCCATCTGGCATAGTTACCGGTATACATTCATATTGAACGGCAAGTTGTTTGGCTTGGTTGGGACATAAATCGCCGAACTGAGCATTGGTAGCTGGGATGCTACATTGCATTTTAGACTGACAAAGAAGCCGCACGTTGTTGAGGGAGACACTCTCATTCTCGCAATCGGCCGACACGCCGTACAGCGCCCTTGTTATATTAATCGTTCCGGTGTCACAGGAGATATTCAATGTTTGCCCCTCAGCAACAGCCACGTCAAAACCCAATGGCACCAGTACTGTTACAGCTGCGGGAACAATGGAAATGTCAGTGTTCATCTTCCCCTCTGCCTGCCTGTTAGTGTCTGTCTTCCATTCATACAAAATAAAATGGCGTCCAATCAAAGCTTAAATTTTCCATTCAACCCTTTTTATACCTCATTCCCTACGAGGAGCCACATTTTGTTGACCTGGAGGTCAGGCACCAGCAAGATTTGAAGTTTTGCATTGTGGAAATACTAATTAAGTAGGATTTTTGCGGTGACACCGTATAGTCATCTCTTAACGGCCCTATACAACATTGGTAAAAGTCAAACGATTGCCACACTTTGTGACTGTTAAACCACTAAACATTCCAAAAAAGAAATCCTCCGAAGGTTTTAGCTCAATAAACGGTAATCTGAGAGAGTAGAAAAAGGAAAAAAGCGCCAGGGTTTTCGCACCGTTCTGTAGTGTAAAAAATATTTTATTTAGCTACTCGCGAGTAATAATACTATTTGACTATGTTTGAGAGAAGATTTCTCGAGAAATACAGCATCCCAGACCGTAAGATTTCAACATGAGGATTCTATCATGACCATCTACAAACCGTGTAAATTTTGAGGGAAATCTGTGGACATCTATGTTTTCCGATCTTCTCAATGTTGTATTATTTGGGCCTTTAAGTAAAAGAGCCATAGGCCCCTACTCCTCTGAAGAGATGCTGTACATGGCTGTAGACCCTATGCATGGTGTCACCACTAGTCATAAGGAACGAACATGATGGAAATGCATCTATTATACTCACCAATGGTCTTCTCCGTATTTGCTGTAATTTGTTTCGCGGGTGTTGCTGCACTTTTTACAGGTGTTGTTGTGGATGGTGCTGCAGACGTCGTTGTGGGTTGTGTAGCAGATGTCTTGGCTGGTGCTGTAGGTGTCATTGCAGATGTCGTTGAAGGCGATGCTACAGTCGTTGCCGCGTATGATTTGCAGTTGAGCAGCTTGGCCAACTCCTCGCGATCTTCACAGACCACGGGCCGGTCCAGGTACACGGGCCGGAACGGTCGGCTCGGTGCGCGCACGCTGAGCGATCCGATGCGTAGCTTGCTGCAGGCGCACGGGTCTCGGTACGGCAGAACCCAGCGCATCTTCCCGCTCGAGTCAGGCTCGTTGCCCAGGTAGCAGACGTAGGCCAGTGCCGGGCTCGCTGGAAGTGAACAAGCAAACCGTACAGCCTGGTGAAAATGGACGCTTTAAGATGTGTGTACATGTACGTGTCTCTGGTGACAAAAGCCAACGCTAAACCCTCGTGTTTAGTTGAACTTCATGGAATGTTGTCTCAGCCTAACCGATATGGACGAAAAAGTGGCGGCTGGATTCCGCTCCACCTGGGCTATGTTCTCCCGTGATTTTTTATTAATGAAAATTGACATTTTACATTCGAGTCATCCAAGTGGAGACAGAGTCATGGGTAATGATGTGTCGGTAACACATGTCGGAAATACATAAGCCCAATTGTTGATTGTTTTTCTCTCGAATCACTTAGACCCACTTAGGCAATTTTTAAAAAGTCAATTTATTGTCAAGGAACCCGTCGGGAGAAAATCATTATTTTAGTTAACTCACGGTACCCCAATATACCAGTCCGAGCCTTTAAAAGCCACTGTAGCTGGCGATTACAGTCGATTATTATGAAAAGTTGATTATTACTGAAAAGTTTGATTTGGAGGTATACTGTCTCCCCGTGGTCAGTTCTTTATTGCTTTCATTCAGGACTTACCCCAGAAGAGAAAGTAGACAAATTGTAGCATCTTTCGAAAAGGGTGAGTTCGGCGTATGGGAACAGCCACACTTCTGTCCACGCCCAACTGCATCCAAGCACTTATTGGTGTGATGGCAAAGTCGTAATAACTGCGGTATGGCACGAGGGGCATAGACCGCTCAGGAAACCATGGCGACGGCTGAAAACCATAGCAACGCCGCGCGTGCATCGCGCAAAGACTTGGACTCGACTTCTGCTGCGTCGCAGTAGCTTATTGTTCGTATTGTCTGATGCGTTCTCGTTTTATGTCCTTATATAGATTGAACTGCATTTCAAGCGTTCCTTTGAAATAAATTCCGGTCTAATTGACATGTGATACCAACATCAAAAAGTCAGCCAGAAGCGACAAAATATCGTGAGATATCTTAATATTCTATCCATAACATTTTGGGCTGCGGAATCACTGAAATGAGACACCAGTAGCCAGTAGGTTTATTGACATACCCTTTTGCAAAGTGTGTATATGACTCTTGTATATGCCCCGACTACAGCCGCTCGGTGACAGCAGCCACGAAAAATCCTCCCGCTTCACTAGACTTCGATTTCTATAAATTCTATTAAATATGTGGTGGTAGTAGGAAGTTATTTTCACCAAATCGCTGTTTTACTATATACTAACCCAGTGGTCCTGTTCATTTTCTTCAAGTAAACGTTCAATTGTTGAAAGAGACAGACTACTTGCACCATTTAACACTGTATCAGAGACATGGAATGTTTGGGTATGTTCATACCGGCTCGGGATAGCTATAGGAGTTACAGTGGCAGTGAATCCAGTTGGTATTTCGGTTGGTATTTCACCTTTCGTCGAGTAACTCGTTGAGTGTGCAGTCACTGATGACTGCTTGGACTGGGGAATCTATCTTGCTGCCATTGAAGTGATGCAGTTTGAGATTTCAACACTCAGTAAAATGGAAAGGCGGCCCGGTTTGTTAATTTTTTCGTCTGTTTTTTTCCTTTGTATGTCTGGCTGGCTGGTTTTTATGGCACTTTGTGAATTCGACCGAAATTATTTTTCAACCTTTAAATTCATGCGGATATTCGAATGCGGGAACGGGTTTTTTTTCGTTGGCAATTTTGCCTGTTATTGTCTCTTGCTTCTCTCGTCCTCCCCTCCCCTCTCCCCGTCCTTGAACACTACCTGGTGTGGTCTTCGATCTAACCATGGAGGAAGTAGGGGTGATCTAACAAAGGCGCGCTTAGCGACAGGCACGGAGGCACTGTTCTGGTCGCGTATCCACGGCAACTCCACGTCGATCACACACGGGCCGGAGCGCTGCTACTTTCAAAGGGGCAGGTCGGCCTTGACTGCCCTTTGCCTGTATTATTTTCTGAAAAAATTAGATCATAACTCACCGACCACACGTAATGTATTACAGCATTGCTTCATCACTGGCGAAAGTCAGCGATGGGAAATAAATATCATGAAGTTGATACAGAAACTGTTGCAAACTGCTCACAAATTATAATGACCTGCAATACATAAAATAATCTCAAAAGTTAGAGGCTCTGACGTTTCGATCTTATAGCAGAATCTAATTCTTTGCCTTTGAGTGAATAATTATCATGTGCCTGCTTGCCTGCCTGCCCGACATGCTGCTGAGGAGGCAAGTTAATTAGACCCGAAAGCAACGAGTGTCAAGGTCTTATCCAAAACAAGCGTTAGATTGTTTTGATCGTTACTTAATTGCAACGCGATGAATTTAATTATAAGAGGCGAGCGACCACCGTCAGAAGCCAAATCATCAGAAGAGATATAACATAAATGGCGCTTTATTTATGCTCAGCTGCATTCTCTCCTTTAAATATCCTTGGCAAGAGAGAGGGGGGAGAGAGAGAGAGAGAGAGAGAGAGAGAGAGGGGGAGAGAGAGAGAGGGGGGGGAGAGAGAGAGGGGGGAGGGAGAGAGAGAGAGGAGATGTGGAGAAAGGGAGGGATAGAGATGAGTAAAGGGAGAGGGAGATAGAGAGGTGGAGAGAAGGGGGAGGGATAGAGAGGGAAGATAGGGAGAGATAAAGGGAGGTATGGAGGGGACAGAGAGAGAAAGAGAGAGGGATGGAAGAGATGGGGAGGGAAATACTCAAGGAGGGAGAAAAAAGCACCCTAGCTGCCGCTGAATATTCACTAATGCGTGCATTTACACGGTCCACTGACCTTTCCCTCCCACTGTTCAGCTGTCCGACCATAATAGAAATGTGATTGGTGGAACTAAAATTGTGTATACTTTGCATATTTTATTTTGAGGAAGGATGGCGAGTCACACTGCGGCATGGCCTACATGGTTTACACTGGTGGAAAAAATCATGTATGAAATGCTTCAAATTACGAAGAGCAGAATAGGCCTGTTTTAAATCATATCTTCACACAGGAGATTAGTCTTATCCAAAGGAATGTTTTTCACTTGAGCATTATAATTATAAACTCGAGGGGCCTATAATGTTTTGTATAATGTTTTTGCTTTTCAGTACCATCTGATTATTTTTATTTACATGTATGTGACAGCACATGGTTTGGTTAATTGTTGCAAAGTTTCCAATGTCAACAGATAATGATTTGTTTTGTAGTGAATGGTCTTTTCACAGGTTTTTTAATTTCGTGGGTGTCAATCAAAGGACGTTTGGCTGTTCAGCCTGTTTTACAATTCCATGTTAAACTATCAGTGACGACCACTGCTATTTACGCAGGCTGTTGTTTTTAGTTGTTTTTATGAGGATGCGATAATGCAGTGAGTGCAATTTGTTTTTCAGTAGATTTTCGTATAAATAATAGGCCCTATAATATTGATTCATTGACTTCATAATATCATTGTTTAAAATAATTATGTCGCTTGAATTTTACCGCGGAGATACAATTTGCAAAAGATTTGTTTATTTTAGCCAGTTGATGCATAGTTATGAATTTCATGGCTACTCTCTAATCTCTATTGAACTAAAGAAATATTATTTATTCAATTTATTGTGGCAAGATCAGACTGCCAGGAGTGGCAAGTAAAACAAGATGATTATTATTACCTCGTTTTCATCAGATAGAGTCGTACATGGAAATAATTATAATGCCTTGCCTCCAACTTGTTTTATTGAGTGTAGAATCAGTCTCTCTGTGTGTTCTTCCTCCTGCAAGCTCCTGTGGGTTTCCATTACGTCGGCGGCGGCAACTCCCAGCGCGAACTAAACATACCTGGTCGGAATCGAAGAAGCCCTATAGGCCTATAATTAATCGACTGCCTTTTGTGTTTGTTGCATTTCAGTTAGCATAAATTATATTATAGGCCTATAAGTTTGAAAAAAATTAATGCAGAATTTGTCAACATTTTAGAGGCCAAGGTTTTGCCTCTTCTTTTGAATATAATAGAGACAAAGGGAGAGAGAGAGAGGGGGAGAGAGAGGGGGAGAGAGAGAGAGGGAGAGAGAGAGAGACAATTGCTGCGTCAAAGTTTTGGAGCCTTCGGCCATTTTACAAAACCTGAAAATCCAGGTTCGTGTTGGCTTGATAAGTACATGTACAGAGTATTCACCAAGAAACTGGGGCCAAACGCTTATTTTTAGATGCCTGTGATATCATAACGAGGAAGACCGATCGCCTAACCAAGTCATTTCCGACTCGTAAACGGCCTACACATGTACATGTACATTTTGTTACAGTTGTACACAAATGTACATTGTACATATACATGTACATGTGTACGTACAATGAAACGATCAAAATACTGGCCGCATGAGGGCGGCCTAACAATAACATGCTGGGCTCTCAGGAGACCCATGTGCGTTTTTATCTTTGAAATGATTTTTTCACTTTTTCTCAAATGGTTGACGCGAAGAGTCAATAATGAAACTCAAAAAAACCGGTAAGTTTTATAGGTATTTGTTATGCTATAAACTCCTTCCATTATTAGAATAAAACTGAGATATTTCCTAATTCGGACAACACTCGACACCCTGTTGGCCTGTGCAGATACAATTTAAGTGCTCCATTACATTAGTCCATGATGCATCATTGCATGATTACATGTCAATACTCAATAAGTGATAGTGAGTGATACTAAGTCAAAGCATGCTCAAAATGATACAAGTGATAGTGAATTTCAATAGGTGTCACTGTGGGTTTGTCCAGTTTTTGCCACTAAGCCCTGTCCCTGACTTTTTTGGGTAAAACTTACTGAGACAATGGGAACTTTTCCCAGTTTAGGCAATTTAACTTAAGTCTAGTGCGAACAGCCTGGGATGTTTTCCTCTTAGTAACCTTTCCCGAGTCTAGGGGTTATTTTTACCGGCCATCTGCTGCCCAGGAAAAGTTACCTGGTCACTTCTCCGGTAACGAAAAGTCCAGTGCGGACATATGCAGAGCTATAGTCGGTAAAAGTAGCAAACGGGAAAGCGTACATCCGGCGGTGGGAGCGAGGTCATGCTGCACAGGCCACCACGCATGCATTGTGCATTGAAAGCACAATAGCTAATCAAGAATAGTAGCGAGGGTCAACGGGTCAATGGGGAAAGGTCATGGAATGTGCCCTCATGAGTCATAATTATAAGTGCTAGCTCGTTAAAATTTTCCCGTGCCGTAGAAAGTCAACTATAGCCATTTAGCCACCAAGTCAACCAGTTATCCAGCCATCCAGTTATTCAGCCATCTAATTATCCAGTCAACCAGCCATCCAGTCACCCAGTAAACCTGCAAACTGGTCATCCAGCTGTCCAGTCGTCCAGTCAGCCAACCAGTTAGCTAGCCAGCCAGCCAGGCAGCCATCCAGTCAGCCAGCAAGCCAGCCAGTCAACCAGCTATCCAGTCACCTATTATAGTTGACCTTCAATTCAGTCATCCAGCTGTCCAGCCATCCAGTCAGCCAACCAGTCAGCCAACCAGTTAGCTAGCCAGCCAGTCAGCCAGCCAGCCAGCCATCCAGTCAGCTATCCAGTCACCCAGTGAACCTGCAATGCAATCATCCAGCTGTCCAGTCAGCCAGCCAGCCATGCCAGCCAGCAAGCATCCAGTCAACCAGTTATCCAATCACCCAGTCAACCTGCAGTCCAGTCAACCTGCAGTCCAGTCAATGCAGTCATCCAGCTGTCCAGCCATCCTGTCAACCAGCTATCCAGCCAACAAGTCAACCAGTGATTTAGTCATCCAGTGTTTTGCTTAAGGTGAATTTGACGAAATATGGATTTTTTAGAGTTTACGCTGTGAGTGACATGTACATGGATTGATAATTAAGTGATAACATAGACTTACAGGTGTAAATCGTTTTCTAAAATGAAACAAGCTCATTAACTATAGAAAAGCTTTGCAAGAAGTGTTGCAATCATTTCTGTTTTGATATACATGTAGATAATATAGGCATCTTGTCTGGTGTATTTTTGATTGCATATCTGTGCATGTTTTAACATTTTGTATTCTGTTGTGTTATGTTCTTGTTGCAGATCTAATCCAGCATTGGCAATGTCACATTACGGTGTGAACTCCTGTTCCTCGGAGTTTGTCTCAAACCATCAACACTGCCATTGGCAATTCAGGACTGCTATCTGCGATGCTCTTCACATTACCTGAAGAACCCCCCAAAGTAAGTATAATCTTCATCTTCATGTTGGCATCTTTTTAACCTGGTTGTTAATTGGTTCTACTTCCAGTATATAATTCATTTTATAAGTTTAAAAGTGCACTTTTCAGGCATGCGCAGTTCGGCCAGCATAGCCTGAGTTTTGAATCGGGTTCCACTTTTCAGAGAATTTTACCTTGTGTGGACTATGCAAACAAATACAACGAGTTTTGAACTACGATGACGCGATTTACTTTTCAATGATTTTCGTAGCGGGAAAGCACCTATAATGATAACCATGGTGACAAAGGCAACTCTATTTAATCAGGTCAAGAATCCAGCATGACCTTCTTCGCTCATGTCATTTCTTTCCCCTTGATGGGGATATCTGTATTTTTGCATCCGTGAATTTTCTTGGAAGCATGCATAAACATTCATGATGCCAATCACTGAAATAGAAATTGGTTATATTATCTCTACCGGTAGGCTCCTTTTTAGGAAAGCTGTGGGCTACGATAATTTCAGTCCCTTATCTTAAACTTAAAGGAAGTCAAATGCGAATTTGTTATAAATCAATGACTGTGCTGTTCAAAAATCTTTAATATCCTGAAGGGTTTTTTCCAGACTCTTAAAATTGTGAGAGTTGTGACCATACAAAGAAATGGCAGCAAACAAGAGATTCGTAACTATTGTTCAATTTCAATATTGCCAGTACTTTCTAAGGGTCTTAGAACTTGTGATCAGTTGCTTGGTGTCATTCATTAATATATTTACCTTATTGTCCAATTCTCAGTACAGATTCAGAGCCCATCGGTGGACTGAATTAACAATTATTCTCCTTGTTTAAACTTTGTAAAATGTTTGTAAGTTTGTAACTGTAATTGTTGTCATTGTAATTGCAGACTGTCAATTTCGTTACAATTTTCTATTTTGACCCACATTGGTCACAATATTGGTCGGGTGCTGCCTAACATTTTGGCAATACAGTAATTGAAATTTTGCCACCAAATTTCAGGAAGGCCGGCGCATTCCTAGTTCAAGGAAAGATGTTGACTTTAAGAATTAAGAAGTTTTTTTTGGTGCAGAATTCCATTCAGATATTTTCAAGCTAACATCAACTCATGCGAATGATGTAGGGTAGATGTTCAATTATTTGGAGGAGAGATCAGTCTAGAATCTAAAAAGAAGGCTTTGATTTTATCTGAAGTTACTTAAAGTTTAATGTAAACTTAATCTAAGACTCTATTGAATTATTACTTAATTTTCCTTTGCTTAATTTTGGGATGGATTCATTTGGTTGAGTTTGCATATAGCATCATTATCCCCTGGGTGGGGGGAATAGCTCAGTTATTCATAACATTCACCTCTTCTCTGTATCGGGAGGTCTGCATCTTTGCTCATGTCACTCTGTTCTCCCTCGTCAGGATGTCTGCAGAACTCTGCACCTTTGCTCATAATGTCATTTCTTCCTCCTTGGTGGGGATATCTGTATCTTGGCTTTTATAATTGCTTTCCCCTTGATGGGGATGTCTGCATATTTGCATGTGTTATTTCTTTCCCCTGGCTGGGATGTTTGCATCTTTGCTCGTCATTTCTTGGGAGTCCCTAATATAAGTTGTAACCTTTATGCATGCAGTTTGTCTGTATGTAGTTGCACACTGTTGCATTGTCAGAGATTTATGTTTGCCTTTTCAATTCTTTTCATTTAAATGAATCCATCCCAGGTTTTTGTTATTTTGTTTTATTTAGGCCTAAGTAATGGTTCAGGATTAATAATATTTTTATTTTTTTTCATCCTGAGAAATTTGATTTTTTGAAATGGCCTTTTCACCATAATGCTTTAAAATGAATGTTGAAAGATGTCTTTAATCTACAAACTATGTGAGATGATTTTCATTCTGAAAATTTGAAAGGTTTAGTGCCATTTCAATTTATATGAACCTTTTGTATTTCTCATCGCAGTTCCTGAACATTTTCCCCTGGGTGGGGATACATGTTTTTCTACCAAAATGTTTACATTTTTGACTTTCCTTAGAGGCAAAGATATGTTTGGTGTCTTTTATAAAGATCTTCAAAAATGTGTACATTTTATACAAGTGCAAATCATGAATCATTTCAAATGGCAGCGGGGGTTGTATGAAACATAGACAGGAACTTGGTTCTGATTATATGAATTTTTAATTAAAAAAAACATTTTTGATTTATTCTGGATGGACAAGGAGGGTGAATTCTTCTCAAATTAACTGTTCCAAAATTTAAACTTTCCTTTTGAAATCATTGATCCTGCTGCCATTGTAATTCAGTAAGGAGTCTATGATTTTCCATTTCCATTCACCTTCACTGCTTCACATGAAACTTGCCCATTCTACATTTCATGCATCATATTATTTCTTTCTGTGTTCAGACAATATGTTCTGGGCAAATTAAAAAGAAAGAACTGTGCAAACACCCTTTTTTCAAAATCTAATCCTGACAAAATAAAACTGCGCTTTGGCAATATTGGGTTTTCAGCCAAATTCATGTAGATAAACCCCTATGTGGGGATGTATGCATCTGTGCTGATGTCATTTCTTTCTCCTTGGTGGGGTCCGATATACATGTATGCATCTTTGCTCATGCCATTTTGTTCCCCTTACTGAGGATTTCTGCATATTTGCTCCCCTTGCTGGGGACACCTGCATCTTTGCTCGTGTCAAATCTTTCCCCTGGGTGGGGATATCTGCATCTGTGCTCATGTCAAATGTTTCCCCTTGGTGGGGATGTCAGTGACTTTGCAAATCATTAAGTTTGTTGGAGCAGTTCACTTTTGTTTATATTTATATTTGTTTATATTTATATTGTAACTAAAACTGCCAACTGTATAAAATTGAATCTGAAGATATGCACACAGTAAAATGCGAGTGCCGGTCGGTGCGCCCTCTACTATCTGGGATGCAAAGTGACCTAATGAAATGGCCCGGGTGCATTGGTCGTTATGCCTCATGTTCAGTGACATTGGGCTGCTGTTGCTGCTGGTGCCCTAATCTGCTGGTGCTCTGCCTCACATGATTTGACAAGCTCATTCCAAATTCCACCACATATTCCCCATAGGAAACAAGGGATCTTGCTGCTGTATACACTTATATTTTTTATCCTAAGTTGGTACCCGTCATGCTTTGTTCCTGTGTAAACAGGACACTTTTCAGACCGGTCTCTGCGACCAACTTTTTCTTAAAGGACGTCTGCTTCTGATTTGAGGGGGCTCTTGAACCTGATGGATGATGTTGACCTCCGTCTAGTTGATGGCATGATGATTGTAGAAATGATACTTTGACATGTGTTTTTTTTCACTCATTGATTTCACTTGCATACTTGGAAAAATAATTCCTCAACTCAGGAGATATCAAAGACGTCATTGGGGTTGTGTAGTTTGTAACTTAACTCCTTTAAACTAACCTAAACTTATTCAGTAGCCACTAGTTGCCAACAAACTCTAAAAGAATGTAGGAAAAATAAACCTATCACTTCTTTCTTATTTATCTGAGGATTTAATCGATACATCGTAGTTGTCAAAATGAAACCATTTCCAATCATATGTTTTATCAAATTATGATTAGGGTAGTTAAAACATTGTAAATCTTAAACGAAGGAAAGGACATTGACTAGATTTTTTCACATCAATTAAAGATCTAGAATAGCTAGAATATCTAGACTAGAATAGGACATGTATAAACAGGTAGATAAGTATTCGTTTCGCCCCCACCCTGGCAAAGACTAGTTGACTACATGGGAAGGGCACCACTAAGGGCTCAGGGCTGTATAGCTCAGATGGTAAGAGTGCTGGTACGTAAAACCAGAGCTCTCGGGTTCAAGTCTCAGTCCAGTCAAAGTTTCCTTTGCCATATTTCAAATATTTGTTTTCTAAAATGAAGACTTCGGTTGTTGCATAACATTAAACATTTAGTAAATAAGTCTCCAATAATCAAAAATTTCAAATTTCTCTTAATTTGTATTGTTAACCAGACAAAAGAGAATTCAATCAAAATCCAGTAGTAGCGCAGGTAGGGCAAATATTTATACTAACTATCAGCTGTAATAACTATCAGAAAGTATTAGGCTGGGTGTTCTAGGCACTGACAGGATATCAACTAAAATTATTAATAGTAAATTCTTCTTTCGTCAGCCACAATTCATTAGCTAACATCAGTAGATCAAGGATCAAAATACAAGCTCTAACTGCTAATATAATTTAGGAAACAAAAAGTTTGGTTGGTTTAGGGTAGTGTAAGAATTCATGATCATACCTATCATTTATTTCAAATCCAGCCTTTATCACTAAGTTAGGAATCAGGAAGCATTGTTTGATAGTCCAGGTCAATATTGTGAAAATGATTCACTTTGACACCAATTAAATTACAAAAGTATCTGAATTCTTTCCCTCATGCTTTGGCAGCATTAAAGAAATTTCCCAATGACAAAATTGTTTTTCTATTGCAGTTGCATTCAGGCAATTCAACTGCAGTATAAGTCAAACCTTACAAAATGCAAAACAAAATGCTCTAAACCAAGGAGTTCTGGCAAATTCGAAATTCTCATCGAAACGATTTCACTAATAATGAAATATATAATGAAATTATGTTCACCATGATTTTTTTCTGAAATCCTGCATTTTAAATCATCGTACAGTTCCATGCCTGTACAAAAAAATAATAATAATAGTTGGTAGTACAGTATTATCCTAAATGAACTCAATGTCGTCTACAATATCTCCTGTTAATAGGAATTGTTTTCTAAATTGTTCCTATTTCTTTCTCAAGCGATCCAAAGAGACGAACTAAAGCAATCAAATAAAGCATTATAATTAGCATCTTGCTAATTACCAAAAAAAAAAAAAAAAAAAAGGGAATCAAATATTTTTCTAGTTAGACATGTTGGTATATTGTTTGTTATATCAGCAAATCATCATCTAGACTGAAGTTGTCTTATTTTGAAGGTCAAGGACTCAATCAGTGATGTTGTAGAGGAATCCAAATAAATCGGCTTTTTTTCTTGTTTTTTTTTTTTAAACCAAAATTTACCTCCAAAAGTCTGAACATAGTGGCTTGGTTGCCCGAACAGGGATTGACATCCCGCCACTCATACAGATTTATCTCTATCTTAATGTACAGCAGTAAAACCCTTCTGACCTTTGTTCAGGCCTTTGTCATGCCCGACAATGCATGGCTTTCTGCCTCACATTGCTAATGAGCTTGTTGAAATATATGTTGCATAGCACTGGTGGAGAGGGGTGCCAGCGGTACGGTAGTCTGGTGCCGCTGGGTGTACTGGCAATGTGGCAATGTACCCGGGCCATTAGGTCGCTAAGCATTCCAGACAGTAGAGGGCGCACCGACTGGCACTTGCATTTTGTTATATATATTTTTTTAATAAACAAAAATTCACCGAACACAGTGATCTGTTTTCACATTTTTATTTGTTAAAACTTGAAATCTCCCCCTCTACAATTTTAACAATGTGGTTGATTAAGGATACGCATACATGGTTTAAGGGACTACATTGCAAACAGTCTCCCTGAAGTTATAGCCGAAATCAAGAGGGCGCTCATTTGGCACTTAACCAATATGGATAGCGCCCTCTCTTGAAAGGCCATCTTTCAGGAGGCTTATTGAAACAGTCCAACTTTAATCTTTCAGAATAATTTGCATATGACATTTATGCATGGCATAAAAATGCAGCACAGAGGTCAGATGCAAATAGTCGTCAGGTTGTATTAGCAGGACAAATTTCAACTTGCAATGTAGTCCCTTCCCAAAGATATCATTTCAAACATTGTGCTTGACCATCATAGTTTCTTTGCAGCTCAGCAGCGCACGTTAAGGACCTTTTTTATCTTCATAATTTGCAGAGCAAATGCAAAACCTTTTTAGTAGCCTAGATTTTGTACTCCCAAGAAATGGTGTAAAATCTTAATAATCAAGCTCTTGTTTGACATATTTTTATATTATATTGCTTTTATTTGCCTGCAGATAAAGGTGACCAAGGCAGCGCAACAAGAAAAGACGCAAAAAAGGTCAGCACAAAGAATGAAATGAAACCTTGAAACCAGTAGTAACCTGCTACCATAAACAAGTTGGAGTAATTTTTAGATTTACGCATTGTGAGACTTTTACCTTTGATGGAATTTGGCGAATGTACAGAATAGTGCAGTGCATAGAAATTACATTGATGTAAAAAAAAAAATAAAATTTTTTGTCGCGTTTTTCTGATCAAAATTTGAATCTTTAGCCAGGAGCATTTCCTGCAAATGTGAATAATGCCAAATAGTGAACTGCATATCAGAGCAGTGCATTGTAAAATTTTGGCGCGCTTTTCAAATCATCTAGGAAAATATAATTTGCAATTATTTTTTCAAGCAATTGATAACGTATTTCAAGTAACATCCAACTTTGTTTATGGTAATAGGTTACGCGTATCAATAGTTAAAGGGGAATACAACCCACAGAAAAATATTGGCTTATCTGATTGGGTGTTAAAAACAACCTACAATTACGTGTGCTACTCACCTACGAACTTCATAAAGAGGGAAAAATCGTGGAATTCAGTGGTTGAATTTGCGTTCCCACAACCTGTCATCTTTTCGAAGGGGCCGCCGATCATTGCGGGGGTGTGACATCACAACGGAGACAACCCCATCTGATTGGTCAATTGGGCTTGTTCAATCATTTCAATCTTAACTAAAAATATTAATCGACATTTTGTAAATGTTATGCCTAAATGTGTGAGACAAAAATATTATAATTCTTTGCATATTTATGTCTTTTCGCTTTGATCACTAGTAGAATAATGCGTGGGGATTGTGTATAGTCTCGAACTCTCGATCTACAAACACTTTTACACGTGTTAGCGAAGCTGTGTGTAGCCATAAAGCTCTATAAAATGTAGCAGTTCTGTTCAATCAAAAACCGTGGGAATACTTTGAGGGAGACTGGGAAGGACATTTGATTTATTTTGATCTGTCTTAGATGCGTAAAAATCATACTGATTCAAGAGGTTTCATTTGCGTTCTTCAACAAGGGTGTAGGGTGAAGAGGTCCACAAAATCTTTAAAGTCATTCACAGATACGAAGATAAGGTATTGGTGCAGTAATTCATGCTGTGTTTGAATGATTTAACTATGCTCTATTCTGGTTTTAATGACATTTCATAGATGGTCAGTGGATGGTGAGATTGAAATAAGAATATTCCTCTGTACAGTAAATTGACATGTTTCCTGTGTCATTCGTTTGTTTCATGTACATTAATAACTCATAATTATATATGTTTTCATTTACAATGTCACTTTTATTATTTCGGACATTCAGATCCAAACGATTGGCTAAGTTCCCTGTTATTCCATCCCACTGAGAGGATATCTATTGCCATAACATTTTAAAACGCATTCTGCTCGTGTTTGGCTAAATTCGTTCTTTTTTTTATGGTACCCACAACATTTCACTTTAGAAATCACAATGGTAAATTTTGTATTTGAAACTTCATTCCCACTTGTAGTTGGAACTGTTGACATACTGTAGATAGCAATTTTTGTACTTTTTGTTTTTGTATATTGTTTGTACTTATATATTTTCTTTTAACTTTCAATACGATGCTTTATATAATTATAGTAGTTCCATTTTTTTTTTTAAATAAGAAGGATGTGTTGGTGTAGCGGATACACTCTCTAACTTCTAACTTGGTGAACCCGAGTTCGAGTCATGGCGATGTCAGGGTCCTTTTGCGAGTTTCAAATTAAATAAATAAAGCTTTTTACTTTTGTTTCCACATCTAAACTGTCTTAAAAGGGTATTTGAAAGTTCATTCCCACTTGTAATTGGAACTTAGTGTTGACATACTGTAGATAGCAGTTTTTGTACTTATATATTGTTTGTAATGATATATTTTCTTGTAACTTTCAATACGATGCTTTATATATTAGTTCCAAGATTGTTAAGTAAGAAGGACGTGTTGGTGTAGCGGATACACTCTCTAACTTCTAACTTGGAGACCCGAGTTCGAGTCCTGGCGATGTCAGGGTCCTTGTTCGAGTTTCAAATTAAATAATTAAGGCCTTTTAACTTTTTTTTCGACATCTAACTTGTCTTAAAAAGGGTAAAATTCCATTTTATTTTATTTTATCTAGTGGGGTAGAGGGGGCGCCACAGGTCTCCGAACCGCCGCGGGTTGGTGATCTGGGGAGGCTGGGGATTCTGGAGAGGCCGGTTGATCTGGGGAGGCCTGGGTTTCTGGGAGGACCTGCATCCACCCAGGATCGAACCCTCGGCCTTGAGGTTCCCAGTCGAGCCACTGACCCTCTAGCCTGATGAGTCCGCCCACCCACCCCTAAAAAACCAATCTATTTAAACCTTCGGTTACCTTAATAGAATTAAAAAAACATTAAATTCAAGACTCGACTTCCCAGGGGGATCGAACCTGCAACCTTGATGTTACAGACCCTGGGACATCCACGACACGCCATGCGCACCAGTTGACTTTTTGTCGAATTTTCAGATACTTATAGGTTGGGTTTGTACTTAGTAATTTTAAAGAAGAAAAAACGTTCTGTTACATCCCCGGGGATCGAACCTGCAACCTTGAGGTTACAGACCCTGGGACACCCACGACACGCCATGCGCACCAGTTGACTTTTGGTCGAAATTTCAGATACTTATAGGTTGGGTTTGTACTTGGTAATTTGAAGAAGAAAAATGTTCTGTTACATCCCCGGGGATCGAACCTGCAACCTTGAGGTTACAGATCCTGGGACACCCACGACACGCCATGCGCACCAGTTGACTTTTGGTCGAAATTTCAGATACTTATAGGTTGGGTTTGTACTTGGTAATTTTAAAGAAGAAAAACGTTCTGTTACATCCCCGGGGATCGAACCTGCAACCTTGAGGTTACAGACCCTGGGACACCCACGACACGCCATGCGCACCAGTTGACTTTTGGTCGAAATTTCAGATACTTATAGGTTGGGTTTGTACTTGGTAAATTTAAAGAAGAAAAATGTTCTGTTACATCCCCGGGGATCGAACCTGCAACCTTGAGGTTACAGACCCTGGGACACCCACGACACGCCATGCGCACCAGTTGACTTTTGGTCGAAATTTCAGATACTTATAGGTTGGGTTTGTACTTGGTAATTTTAAAGAAGAAAAACGTTCTGTTACATCCCCGGGGATCGAACCTGCAACCTTGAGGTTACAGATCCTGGGACACCCACGACACGCCATGCGCACTAGTTGACTTTTGGTCGAAATTTCAGATACTTATAGGTTGGGTTTGTACTTTGTAATTTTAAAGAAGAAAAATGTTCTGTTACATCCCCGGGGATCGAACCTGAAACCTTGAGGTTACAGACCCTGGGACACCCACGACACGCCATGCGCACCAGTTGACTTTTGGTCGAAATTTCAGATACTTATAGGTTGGGTTTGTACTTGGTAATTTTAAAGAAGAAAAATGTTCTGTTACATCCCCGGGGATCGAACCTGCAACCTTGAGGTTACAGACCCTGGGACACCCACGACACGCCATGCGCACCAGTTGACTTTTGGTCGAAATTTCAGATACTTATAGGTTGGGTTTGTACTTGGTAATTTTAAAGAAGAAAAACGTTCTGTTACATCCCCGGGGATCGAACCTGAAACCTTGAGGTTACAGACCCTGGGACACCCACGACACGCCATGCGCACCAGTTGACTTTTGGTCGAAATTTCAGATACTTATAGGTTGGGTTTGTACTTGGTAATTTTAAAGAAGAAAAATGTTCTGTTACATCCCCGGGGATCGAACCTGCAACCTTGAGGTTACAGACCCTGGGACACCCACGAAACGCCATGCGCACCAGTTGACTTTTGGTCGAAATTTCAGATACTTATAGGTTGGGTTTGTACTTGGTAATTTTAAAGAAGAAAAATGTTCTGTTACATCCCCGTGGATCGAACCTGCAACCTTGAGGTTACAGACCCTGGGACACCCACGACACGCCATGCGCACCAGTTGACTTTTGGTCGAAATTTCAGATACTTATAGGTTGGGTTTGTACTTGGTAATTTGAAGAAGAACATTTTTACTTTACATCCCTGGGATCGAACCCGCAAACCTTGAAGTTACAGACCCTGGGACACCCACGACACGCCATGCGCACCAGTTGACATTTTGGTCGAAATTTCAGATACTTATAGGTTGGGTTTGTACTTTGTAATTTGAAGAAGAAAAATGTTACGTTACATCCCTGGGGATCGAACCTGCAACCTTGTCGTTACAGACCCTGGGACACCCACGACACGCCGTGTGTACCAATTGATTTATCGTTCAAATTTCAGATACTTATAGGTTGGGTTTGTTCTTGGGAATTTGAAGAAGAAAAATATTACTTTACATCCCCGGGGTCGAACCTGCAGCCTAGAGGTTACAGACCCTGGGACACCCACGACACGCCATGCGCACCAGTTGACTTTTGGTCGAAATTTCATATATACTAGGTTGGGTTTGTACTTGGTAATTTGAAGAAGAAAAATTGATTTTTAGTTCAAATTTCAGATACTTATAGCTTGGGTTTGTACTTAATTTGAAGAAGAACAATATTCTGTTCTATCCCTGGGGATCGAACCTGCAAACCTTTGGGTTACAGACCGTCGGACACCCACGACACGCCATGCGCACCAGTTGACATTTAGGTCAAAATTTCAGATACTTATAGGTTTGGTATGTACTTGGTAATTTGAAGTAGAAAATTTTTACGCAACATCCCTGGGGATTAAATTTCTTGTTGTATGTAATATTCAATTTCACATTTCAAAGGATTCATCATTAGAAAAATTGCTTTATTTCAAACAATCAAAATACAATGTAAATCATTTAATTGGAATGAAACCCAGAGAAAAATGTTGGCTTATCTGATTGGACGTTAAAAACAACCTACAATTACCTATGTGCTACTCACCTACGAGTTTCATACAGAGGGAAAAATCATGGAATTCGGTGGTCGAATTCGCGTTCCCGCAAACCGACATATTTTCGAATGGCCCGCCAGTCACTGCCGATGACATCGCAACGGAAAACTCCAGCATGGGCCCAGAAGGATGTACCCCTTACTATGCTGCGTGCAGTTTGTATGCATCACAAAAAAAATATATATATATAGATATATGTTTGTATACATGCAGTTTGACATCGTTCAGCTCGCAAGTGTATAACTGCACGCGTAGCACTAGTAGGGGTAGATCCGTCCGGGCCCATGCGGGAGTTGTCCGTCATTACGTCATATCCCCCGTAGTGACTGGCGGGCCAGTAGAAAAGATAGCGGTTTGCAGGAGCGCGAATTCGACCACCGAATTCCATGATTTTTCCCTCTTTATGAAACTCGTAGGTGAGTAGCACATAGGCAATTGTAGGTTATTTTTAACTCCCAATCAGATAAGCAAACATTTTTCTCTGGGTTCCATTCCCCTTAACCACTTATGCATGGTAAGATGGAAGGATGCCAGCTGATGTCCTGATTCGCGTTGTTTTAGGAAGAAGTTATAAAGAAAGCAAAAGCAATTTAGCCAGGAGCAAAAGGTTTTTCTCAACTTGATTTCTTGTCATGGCAATTTTGTGGTGCGTGCAACTTGATAGAATTAGCTCACAATTTGGAGCAGTGAATTTTTTTCCCACTACTGTACAAATCCTTGAATTAGTTGAGAAAATCAAATTGGTTTCTGAAATTTACTTGAAATTTGCATGTCCAAATATTAGAGGAATAAAATTTCTGTACATAATAGACAAGTAGGACACTCTTTCTTAGTAGGGCAAAGTGAATTCAGAAAATCTCATTGAATTATTATGCTATGGAAATTAGAAAGCGTGTTATATTGATCAATAAAAGATCCAATGATATAGACTGGCATACTTGAACCATCCATGTACATGTCATGTACATCAGTAATATTAACTTAATTCCCCACCCAAAAAGACTGGTATCATTGATTTTGTATAATTGTATAATTGATTTTTGCATTGGAAATTTTGAAAACACATCTTGCAGTTTTTATCGCCACTCAAATCAAATTGCATTAATCCATTTTAACACTAAAGGATAAAATGTTTTATACTAGGCCAGAATACCCCCCAATTGCTTCTAGGGTGGCAAGAAGGCAAATGGACAATTGTTGACAGATGAGTGTACATGTGGTCTGTGTCCATGGGGGGGGGGGGTTCTTGGAATGCAACTGGACACCCCTGGCCAGAATGTATAGGCAGAGTCCTTGTTTAAAAGAGCTGAGCCCAAGTGGACAGTGCCAGTTCGTTGCATCCCTTCACACAGCAAACTGACCAAACTAGTCGGTAATATAATTTTTTACTGTGCTTATTTTCTAACGTTCCATAGAAAGTAAATTGTTCCTCTGACGTTCCCCGGAGGAATTTCTAGAGCTCTTACCCCCATTTTCACTTAACCCATTTGCGTTTGTCACATTAGCTTCGTTCTTAAATCCCGTTCAGTTCGTGTTAGGCCTAGGTTTACATTCGTTCGACTGCTATCCGCGAAGCTACTACAATCGTCTATTACAGTGTTAGTCAGCATGCCCTAGGTTTGCAAAATTCAGAACTTGTGAAAAGTACGTACAATGCAATAAGGAATTTCCTGCGCATTCAACCCCAGGGATTGCATCAAATTGTATCGACATTTGGAATCTTTTTAGAATACTTTACAGTGCGCAGAAAATTTGAACTGTGCCAAACGGTCGACCAGATACTAGTGGTTTTGTGGAGGTTTAAAAGTGAAGGACACATCGAGTGAGTGCAAAAGGCACTCTCTTTTAATTATTTCAGCTTACAATGGATCCAACTAATTTTCAAATAAATAGGAGTCCATGGTGTAGGATGAAATCTTTAAGAATTTTCCATCTTGATCGATGACGGGATTATGGGTTTTTGGTGAAGGGGGGTCATCTTATTGTATTGACCGACAAAATAAATTCATCCAAATTGAATTTTCTAGTTTGGGACATTCTAAATATCTGATTAATTTTGTTTCCTCTCTTCTTGTTTCAGATGATCAGGGTCATTGTCCAGGGCTTTTGCTTAGCCCACCAGGCATTGAGACAGATGGATTCGGTAGTTTGGTAGCATCAGAGGTATCTTGGCCGGCTGGGAGACCAGGGAGGTCTGGACATGAATTCAAACCTTGAATTCATGATGGAGACCCCTGCGTTGTCTTGGCATTCCACTCATCAGCTGGGTAGAGGTCACATGATGGTCGTCCAAAAGCTCATCTCGATCTGTGATCCACAGAAATACAAAAAAAAAAGATAACTTACCAAAGGATTTTCAACCAATGTCCAGCACAGTTTATAAGGCATATAAACACTGCTATTTTTGGAGGGGGTTGCTTATTTGAGCTTTTGGAATTATTATTCCAACTTGGTATGCAAATTGTGTTGTGCTCTTTTTTCTGCGTCTGCATAACTGAACATTTTGGTACCCAGAATTGTAACATACACCAATGGAAATGTTTAATGGTAACTAATGGCAGGGGATTCATCATGTGTGTGCATTGTTATTTGTTACTTCTTGAAAAACAGGGTTGAAAGAACCACCAAGCATGGACAAAACCGAAACATTTTTGGAACTCTGGACATTTAAATGAATTTTAGTCTCAACATGGAGGAAAGATCCATTATGACCTCCTAGAACAGTCACGGTATTTTTGCCAGAAATTCCTTCCAATATTCCAAAAGGTGGGACAAACCTCCCAGATTCATTCCTAGAGTTTTATGAAAAATGCCAGCCTGAGAATGTTATTTAGACAAAGTCACACACGGCATGTTCAAATTATGATGTGCCAAACCCTAAATATGTTTTGAAGTAGAAAAAAGTATTAAAGGAGAATTCGAAATTTGTGAAACTGAAAATGAAAGAAAAAACACAAAACGGGACAAATCCACATACCCCCATGAAGGTATTGTTGGGGTCCATTAAGCATTCGTTCTTCATTGAGGGCAGAATTCTTGAATGTTGCCAGTTTCCGGACACTGTCGTATCGACCATAAATTGCGATGATCTTCCCTCGTGTAAAACCACTTCCGGTCGGCACCAGAGTCAGCAGCCAAAGAAAGGCGTGGTCGTTTAAAGGACGCGCACTGGTGTACGGGTTTCCGAGCCTGCATGAAGGGCCTATTGAAAACGGTCTGGCACCTTGTATCTTTCCCAATGTCACACTATGTACGGTGGATCTTCTTTGCCCTAAATGTGTATGATTTAATTTAATTCATACTTGAATGTACTTAATAGTTGTATTCATGCATTATTTATCCATAATAATTTATTGTCGTCATTGTATTACCACAATGGGAGCACTTTATTTGCAGCATGAATTGGTAAAGCTGTAAGATATATGTACCCATGTATTAATATTTCAGTAAATATTGCTTAAAATATAAATTATTACATTTTACACTTGAATGAGTTATTACAATATCATTAATATTTTTGTCAATAAAAATAAAGTATTTGTTTCAAGAGAACCATTTAGGAGTTACTTTTCTTATTTAAATCAATGAACAACAGAATTTTATATATCAAATTACCAAAAATTATTTTGAATTAAAAAGGTCACCCAACTAAAGGTCAATGGTCAACAGGGCGCCCTCAAGCGTTTGAAAGACAATTTTTAGCTACTTCCGAAAGTTGGAACTTTGACCATAAACGTATATTGCGCCCTCTATTGGAAAATGGTAAAAGTTCCCGAACTTTCAATCCAATTAAGGTAAAATGCTGAAAAAGGTTCAATAGAGGGCGCTGTTTTTGAAACTTTAGACTAAAAATAAAAATAAGAAAATAAAAATACAGTTTTGTTTTTCAAAAAGGACGTACATTTAAGATCAAAGGTCAAAAGGGTGCCCTCGAGCGTTAAACAGGACCACTTTAAGCTATTATTAGAAATCTTGCACTTTGAGTCATTTGTATATAGCGGCCTTTATTGGTAAATGGACAAATTTCCTTTTACTTCCTTAAAAACTTATTCATAAAACATCACAAGAGGGCGCTGTTTATAGTAATTATTTTTGTAATTGTCATGTTAAAAATAAACACTGCCTTCTAGTGTATCTTTCTATTCTAAGATTGAAAGTTATTGTTAATTCGTTTATACGCTTTGATCTTAAATGTATGTCATTTTCAAACAACAAAAAAACAAAATTGAATGGGGCTTGATTCCTGATGTTTTGATACTAGCAGGACCTTTCATTCTTTCTTTGAGAAAGGTCTTGCTAAGGCCGGAATGTCATCAGTACCTTTACTTTTTTAAGATTTGCATTTTGGTCATTTTAGTCAGTAAGCCGTTTGTAGTATGGTACAAAATAAACAGCATTTGATACAGCAGATTGAACCCATCTTCAATACATTCAAAGTATGACCTCATCAGCCATATATTAGTGATTCAAGTTTCCCATTCATAATAAAATTGAGGAAGGCTTCCCACTGCTTACCAGAACAAGTTTGAACAAAAATTCTGAATTAAATTTGATGACTGAAGTGATAAGGGAATACATGCCATGCTAGGAATTAGCTCAAAGTGACTCTTACCCTCAGACAGAATGAGGACCTGCATTCATTCTTACTGATCTCTAATCCATTTATATAAAAAATCGTAAGCCGTCAGCTGGACAACAGAGAGAAGACTGGTTGAAATCTCAGATTTGTTGGAGCTATTGTTGGTGGAAATGTGTCGATCGAGTTCAACTGCTTCCTAAGGAAAGTAAATCATCTACTCATCTACTCCAAGTGTCCAATTCTAACTTTAGGCAGGCTTCCCACTACTTACCATATAACCTTTTCGACACAGTCTGGAACTAGATAAAGAACTACACAGATGACATGCTAGGAATAGCTCAAAGTGACTCTCACCATCGGACAGCATGAGGTCCTGCACTCACACTGAAAAATATCAAATGCATTCGTACTGCCTTCCCCTAAACCCAAATAACAAGCATTTAGCTGTAGCTGAACCAGAGAGCGAACTTTGATATATGTGTCAATATCATCTAAATAAAACAAGTTACCTCTGGTTTTGCTGGTACGCGAAACAAGAGGTCTCGGGTTCAAATCCAGTCAAAGTTTTCTTTGCCATTTATTTTTGTTTCAATTTGTTCAAAAGTTATAATTTTTTCGTCGATTTGTTTGATTAAGCTACACAAAAATATACTCTGTCAGCCTATTCCCAGGCCGCCAGTAATGCCCCAACAATTCCAACTCATCTGAGTTTAATCAGATACTCTGGGTAGGCCTGAGCATCATGGAATACGACGTATATGCTTGGCTTGGAAGGATTGTCAACCAAGCAGTCATATAGTTGATCCACATTGTTGGGCTTGCTTGGGGGAGTGATCATACCTTGGCTTCCTCTGGTGTAATCACCGACCAGGACCTTGCACAAGTAGATGTGTTTTACACCCTGTACATTTGGTTTCGAGTACTGGTCACGCATGGAGTACTGGGGATCAACTGCAAAGTAGGTCCCATTGCCAAAGGCAGTTGCTATACATGTATTCAAATGACAAAGGAAAAGCAACATCAAATTACAATATAACAATTTCTTTGGTAAGCATCCTTTGGAATACCCCTATGCTTTCCACTGCTCCAAAGTGAACAAGAAATACCAGTACCAAGGCCAGGGCAGTGAATTACATTCACAGAGAAATCAGGGAGGAAAAGTCTTCAATCAACAGGGATTTCAGATTCTCTGAGCGGGTTAATGTACACTGAAACTGAATTGAACGTTTTCGTCTTCATTTTCATCTATTCATTTTTCCAGGTAGTGATCTCAAAACGAACCTTATTATTCAAAGAAATGCCTTAAATTTTACATAGGCCCCAGTTGACATATAGTGAATGACTGAAGGTTTAAAACCATTGCAAGTACTTATATTTTATTTAGAGAAAAGTCCCGATAATGGAAGAACAATCTGAAAGATTATGAATTCTACCTGGTACTTAAGACTTGAACTCTGAGCCAGGGACTTTGGACAAGGACTTGTACTTGATGTGTTGTGATTTGAAAACATGTCGGCAGTGAAAATTGCTCTTGACATTCACCACAAAATTGAATCTGCTTCTAAGGCAGAAAACATCACACAGCCACTCATCACAGCTAAGCTATCACAAGTCTTCATTGACCTCATCTGAGTCTGAGGAGAGCTTCACATAAACAGAGAGCAATAAATTTGATGGTCTTTACCATTCTTGCCACAGAAACTGCGGTTGAAGCCAGAGCGGTTGATTTTAGCACACGTGGCCTCGTCTGTTCCGTGGAACAGGCATTCTTCAATGTTGGTTCGGCCAAGGCGTTCCTCCATGCCACTCTTTCGGGCCTGATACTGGAGCATCAGCTCCTTGTTCTGAATTCTTTGTATCTGCAATGATTTCAAAATATTGTTCAACAAGTTCTGAATCGGTTTTTCCTTAATTAATAATGCATGATATTAATTTAAACTAGCTCGAATCATTTTTTGTGATCCAAAACTATAGCCAGGTTTATAACAACTGGTTGCTGGCAGCTGAATGAAAACAGGCGGGGGCTTGATGCCTTCGAAATTAGTCTTATTTAAAGATTGGTCTTAGGACTTAACACGTGTCCCGGTTGAAAGATCAATCTTAAAGGGTCTTATAACTAAAAGTTTAACAAGAATAAGTTGGTCAAGATTGTTCCAAATAGTACCTTGCAAGCTTCGCGATCAGACAGATGTCACTTTTGTTATTTGGTATTATATGACGGTGTCTGTGCAGATAAGAAGACCCTCACTAGAACCAATCTTAAGTAAAGATCGACCAGTTCCAGCCGTGTTGCTAGAAGTTGAGACGCGTTGAAACTTGAACACCTCTCGGCCTTGATGATTATTGATCCTAGGACACTTCTTGACATAGTGTCTTAGTGTTTCGTGAAATCGACCGCAAGTCCTTTCATCAATACAAATAAAAAGTATCACTGATTTCTATCATGACATCACGCAGTCAGTCAAGGACTCACACCAGAGGCAAAGATATAGAATTACCTCAACAATCTTTCTCCCTATTTTGATTTGAGCCTCCACATTAGAATACTCAGTGGTTCTTGCAATCAGCGTGACTGTCTTGCAAGTCTCTTTCTGCGCCATCGGTATCCAGTTGATGGGTATTCCAAAGCTAGTAGCTGCAAGAAATAATGGCAAGTATATTTCAAACAAGGAAACTACTTATTCCTCCATGTTTCAAACATGAGAGAAGCACCCTTTCCCAATTAAGTGCCTGCGCGAGACCTCGTTTTTCCAAACATTTAATTCAGACAACTGATGATGTGCTTAATGAGGCACCGTAAGATAAAGGTTCTACCAATAAATCCATAGAAAGGAGTGTCGGGAGACTTTTTTTGTTGAAAGTAGTGAGACTAGATGCCTGACACTAAAACTTCTATGGCTGATTTATGAGGTGTCATCAGGGGAGACCATCTCTGAAGGAATGGATTGACAGCCTCTTGGACATGAACCCTTGAAATGCTTGGTGCAATGTTTTGCTTTAATCTGAACACAGTCCAGCCCATTATGATGTGCTTAACCCGATCATGTGTGTGAGATCGTTAGCTGCAACGCTGCTGGTTTTTGAGGAATGTTTTAAAAAAACAAGTGTACTCTTTAATTGTCAAGAATCACGCACTGTTATCAACTTCAGCAAAGCCCTTTTCATTAAGGTTGACCCGTGCACAGAACTCATTTTGCACAAGCCACCAATGAATACGGAAGGATGGAGCCATTCCTGTCAAATGGGGAACAGTCTATGCAAAAGGTGGTGGCAGGCGATTTACCCATTAGGCTTTTCTTTGGCTTGTACGATCTTCCAACCTCCCTATCCAGTGCATTCTTAAACCCAGGTAGCATTTTTTGTTGGAAGATGATGAGCCGAATCAGATGCAGGTATCGGGGCTTCTGGTTCACAGCAAACTGTCCGATGGCTTGCAGCATGGCACTGGCACAGTCATCCACGCTCTGACCAGCCGCTATGCCAATAAAAATACCTATGAGTGGGAGAAAAGTCACCATTTGCACAAGATAATCTATACAAATCAAATACAAATTAAGATTCTCAACTGCATGGAGTCCCCCAAATACAATAATACTTAATAGGCCATTCCGCACCCATGCTCGGACTCATGGCATAAAACGTATAGGGGCTACTGAGAAAAACAATGCTTGCTCAACTGATGCAGCTCAAAAAATCAGCATTTACTCTATCTGAATAGTATATGTTTCATAAATCAAAAGCAAGGGTGGGCAGCTTCTTTCTTTTAAAAATTATAGAGGTGCCGACATTTTAGTCTCAGCAGGACCAATTCTCAGAAGTATTTTGCCTTTCAGTCAGATTTAAATATTGGTCTTCGAAGAGAGTAGGCATGGTAGGCAGTTTTTCATACATTTCTAAGTTTTAAAGTTCTAAGTGTGTACCTGTGCCCAGAGCTGGGAAGGAGATAGACTTTAATTGATTCTGTTCTGCATAATGTAAAGTCTTGCCCACAATCGTCTTGATTTCCTCAGCAGATCTGGGTCTAAGAATGTGACAAATGACTCTGCAGGGAAGTTTCCCCGCTGGTGTAACGTTGATGAATTTATCCGCGCCTGTGAGGGAAAGAAAAAATGCCAAACTCACGCTGAGTGACATGGTGGTGAGAGTGCATCAGAAAAGGACATGGGACATTTTTGAACAATTTCAAAAACTTTTGATAAAAGGGTGAGTGGACTAGGACTGGAACCCAAGCTGGCTCACCATTTTTCAAAGAGAGTTTTTATTTTAATTTTTAAATGAGACAAATTCAATCCGTAAACAATCGTCTCTTTGGAGCAGTAGCAGTATACCACATACATCAAAGCCCTGCCCACCATTGTAATGTTAACAGGCAACCACATGATGCACATTACTATTATTTTATTAGTCTATAATTGTGACAGGCATATGCAAAAACATCAGTGCGGCTCTCAAAAGAGTCAGATGTTTTCAAAGCCACACTCTGAGATATTTTACACGGTGTCACCACAAATCTTCCACTTGGTACTTCCAGGGTGAACAAACACACCTAATAACATCTTTATATCATGTCAAGTTGGCTAATTATGAGGGCTTTTTTCTTTCGCTTTTTTTTTTTTTTTTTTTTACTTACCGGTACAATATTTCATTGTGTCATATCTTTACTGAACACTTTGTTTTTGTCAATATGTTAGCATTTTTTTTGTCAATAAGGACAGTTCAAGGCTGCTCGATATAAATCTTCTCTATTTTTTTCCTTCACAAAAAACTGTCCAATATTTCCCTACAAGAAAACAACCTTTTGGCAATTGGTACCTTTTTGTTGAAGTTGTTTACACTGTTGGGCTATGCTTCCCCCACCAGCTTCAATGATAGCTTTTGAGAGTTGGCCTGTAGGGAAGTATTCATCAAAGTATCCGGTGATCAAAATACAGTGTGTTAGGACAACCAGAACACCATCAGTTTTATTTGCATTATAAGCATGGAGAACCAGCTGGGAGCAGACCTCCTGACCTGCACAACTCTCTACCATACCAAACACAAGTTTACCAATCGGTGATAATTAAGCATCTCCCCAGCAAGGATTGGGTAACGCTGAATCAGCTGCGCACAGTATTTGGCCGTTTCAATGCCAATATACACTGCTGGGGCCTGCGTCCTTCTCTGAAGCTTGTCCATGTGGTGCTGCGCAGCAGACTGTCCACCACATCATCAACGAGTGCCCCACTCTATCTCTCCCCCATTCACTCCCCCACCCACCGAACTGGAACTTGATTATCCAAAGCCAGACAGTGAGCTGGCTGCAGTGGCTTAGCAATACTGCCTAGTCATCTCACATGAAAGAAGAAGTCTTATATGCAGAAGAATGCAGATCAGAGCAGCCTTTCAGAAAGCCTTTGCACTTGGTGGAAACAGAACCTGATTCAGAAACGGGGATGTACTTAGTACTGCATCTCAATTTGAGGTCCTCACTTGGTTTTCCTTTTTTTCAATGCAAAGTTTCTCTGAAGTCAAGATTATAAAGAAAGCTTCTATAAAGAAAGCCCCATCGTTTAAAAAGTGAAACAAAATGGGACAAAAACTGACCATTTAAACCCAGGTTTCCTCCAACGCTGTTTACGATGGAATCACTGGTTTCTTTGACGATATTGCCCTGGCCCAGTTGTAAGCAAACTGACCCAATTTTTGTCTGGAACAAACCTCCTCTGCTTTGTGTAATGGATGAATATGACTGTCTGTCCTCTGCACCAGCTAAACAGAAACAGGGGGCAGGGGAAGTTTCAGATTCAAGAATGTGGACGATAAACCTTATGACATATGCAGCACATTCAGCCTTATTCACATAAAGGTGTTGTGACTCTTGTTGATAAGAATTTTCTTTTACCGGGACAATTTTTAGAAGAAAACATAACAATATAAAGTTTCTTTTTAAAAGGGGAAATATCTGTGCAGCTGTTTCATTAGTTTCATTGAATCATTTAAAATGTATAATTTTGGAGCAAAATACACAAATGTTGCTTACTGACTAAAAATCTCCAAATTTAATAATGAATAACGAAATTCATGAACATGTGATGAAAAACATGATTTCTTGCAAGCTGAATACATGACAACTTATTCTTGAAACTCAACCTTTAGGACTCGTCAAGACTTAGATTTAGACACCATGGAATTCACTCAGACTCCAACTTGATAGCCAGGTCATCATCAGCGGCTCAAAAAACAACTCTGCCTACACTTGGCAGATCCTTGTGGAAAGGAAGAGACAATAACGGTAAATGTCCGTAGCAAGAGCTTACTTGGATTCATCGAGGCTGCTGAGCTGGAATTGAAGGACCTGATGAAGGTCCTGGGCACGGCGGCTCCACCCACAGCTCCTGCCACGCCCCCGGCAGCCAAGCTGCTGATCTCATCCTCAAAGCCCTTCCCAGGACAAAGAAAAAATTGGGGGAGAAGCACATTCAGAAGACAGGGGGGTTGCATGATGAGGGGGTTGAGGAGGACAGGAGGGAGTGATGAGGCTATTATCTGAAGCTTGCCCCGAAGCAATTAGACGGCTCTTTCTCAGCATCTTAATAAGAGTTACAGTTCCACCATCATGCACATTCATCCTTTGTGCCATCGTGCACTTTATCTCCTGCGCACTTTTGTGCTGGTTAATTGTTTGACAATGCTGTTAATTTTTTCATTCATCAAAATGATGATGATGAGGGGGAGGAAATCTTCCTAGCTACATCGATCTGAACACTATCGCTTTATCATGTCTTGTGAAAAAGCTTTGCCACATACACCATCAGGAGAAGATAAGCCTGCTGTTAGAAGCAGTGCTCATGGCCAAAGGGGTACTCTTATTTTCTTCTACATCAATCATCAGAGGGGGAAGATGCATTGGATATACACTTTGCTCTAATGGTGACCAGTTGTTTTTATCCCAGTATGAAAATGACGGGTTTCATCAGCTCATGAATACAAAAAAAAAACTTCAATGAATGAGCAGTGATGTGATATAATCATCAGTTGATTAGAATCAAATCTCTCTTCAGACAAGCCCCTGGAGTAACAGCTACAGCAATGGCTACATAGCAAAAGCTGCTGAGGACGTATCTGTTGATGTGCAGTAATATGATTGAAAAGTGAGACTATTAGCTACTGCCTATGATGACAGTCACAGCAAAAGCCACTATGTTTCAAATCTCTTTTTTATCATGGTGGACAATCCAGGAATTGGTTCATACCTTGATAGTTTTTGCATCCTTGTCGTACACCACAAAGCGCACATCATTCAAGTATGCATTAGGGTACTGCTGACTGAACTGGGACACTGCTTCATACATCGCACGTGCAGAGACATCCGCTGGATAATTCAGAATGCCCGTCCCAAGTGCTGGGATAACAATAGATGCCAACGCATTCACTTCAGCTCTCTTTAGCAGGCTTTGAACAAGCGTCATCAGCAACTGTCAAGAAAAAAGAAGAAAAATTGTACAATCAATGCATTCATTTCAGACTGAGGTTTTAGTCCAGATTTTACAAACTGAAATGTGAATACTGATTGTTCTGTACTGATTGTGTTTGTGCTTGTTGTTTTTGCTTCTGCTGTTGCTGCTGTTGGCAGTTGTGGCTACCATTTGACATGAGGCAGGTAGAGACTCACCTTCTCAGAGGCCACTGCTTGGTATTGTACACAGATACAGTGGTAGACCTTCTTGCATGGGAGATTGCCAGGTCCCGTTTCCACGAAGGTGTTTCCGGGGATATTTCCCTGGGCGTTAGTCAGCAACGTGCATTCCTGTTGCAGGGCTGGGCCAGCGGCTTGCAATATCACTTTTGACACAGTACCATTGTTAAGATTCAAGTCTGATCCAGCCGAGTTCACAAATACGTCAGCCTAGAAAAGAGAGAGAAAGAAAAACCCAGTCACCAGGGAGTCAACACAGCCTTGATACAAAAATGGGTCACCTCTACATCTCACCAAGGGGAATCGGCTCCTGGACACATGAGCCTAATTATAATGAATTCATGATAAGAGAAGGTTCAGTTTATTTCAACTGTGGGACAAGGGATTCATGGGGATGGCAATTTGAACGTGATTCCCAAAATGAGCTACGAAGGTAAAAGTGAAGGCGGCCATTTGCAAACTGAGTTCCAAAAAAGGAAGGAATACTGCCTATATTCAGAAACTCTTGGCTCCATTTTCCCTGAACTGACTTCAGGAAAGTGATTTAGGAAGAGATTGTGAAACTGGTCACTGACAATTAGTGATTCCCTGTCAATGTTTCACTGTATTGCAGAAGTCAACCTACTGTACAATGTCCGTACCGGGGTGCATAGCAAAACGGCCTATGCCACCTAGATAATAATAATGCAGAATCATTTGCCAGACAGATTGAAAAAGCCACCGCACAACCTAGAATATATTGCTTCTTAGTGGCTGTGAGATGCCTGGAATAGGAAGCAGAAGTCACACGTTCAAATCTCATCTGACCTGCCTTTGCCTTTTAAGAAGGCATTTGGGCAAAACACTGAGCACACTGTGATTACTTATCAAGTAGGCAATCCCTCACTGGATCTATCCTCACATAAACTGCTTGACTCATCTGAGGTGACTTGTGCCCTTCCTCAGGACAGTGACTTGTAAATTATGGGAAATTGCAAGAGTAATTCTCCTCAGTGGTGTGTATGTAGACTATATATGAAGGTGACCCCACCCCCTCACTTTCATTCGGATGCAAATAGATGCTAAGATTGGGTCCCCGTGCACATGGGGGAGGGGAGACCAGTGCAAACTGCAGGGCCCCTTGATGAATGACACTGATTATAAGAGGGTACATTACCACTTCATTGGTGATGCTCCCCTTCTTCAGGGTGACTGTTACACCTTCCCTTGTGGTCAAGACATTCTGTCCAGAAGAGGTAAACTTGGCCTGTGGCAAAACTGGCACATAATCATCAATATTTGTCAACATTCAGTTTTAGGAAAATTAAGTCATTTTGTATCTAAATGAAGTTAAATGTTTGTTTACATTTATTGCTGAAGCAAAAAATAATCTGGCAAAAAAAATGTTAATGTAGATTCAGACACCATGGAATTCACTCAGATTCCAAATAGATAGTCATGTCAGCGGCTCAAAAAACAAACTCTGCCTACACTTAATTTATTGGCAAATCCTTGTGGAAAGGAAGAGACAATAACGGTAAATGTCCATAGCAAGAGCTTACTTGGATTCTTCGAGGCTGCTGAGCTGGAATTGAAGGACCTGATGATCTTGAAGGTCCTGGGCACGGCGGCTCCACCCACGGCTCCTGCCACGCCCCTGGCAGCCAAGCTGCTGATCTCATCCTCAAAGCCCTTCCCAGGACAAAGACAAAATTGGCGGAGAAGCACAATCAGGAGACCGATGTGATTCCAGGGAGTTCCATGATGAGGGGGTTGGGGAGGACAGGAGAGAGTTAGGATATTATCTGAAGCTGGCCCCGAAGCAATCAGATTGCATTCTCTCAGCATCTTAATAGGAGTTACAGTTCCACCATCATGCACAGCTGATACCACATACTCATCCTTTGTGCCATTGTGCACTTTCTCCTGCACACTTTGTGCTAGTTGTTTGATTACTCATCAATGCTATTAATGTTCTTATTCCTCAAAATGATGATGATGAGGGGGAGGAGGTCTTGCTAGCTACATCTGAGCACTATCGCTTTATCATGTCTTGTGAAAAAGCTTTGCCACATACCGGTAACACCATCATGGGATGATAAGCCTGCTGTTAGAAGTCGCAGTGCTCATGGCCAAGGGATATTCTTATTTTCTTCTATATATCAAATTTTATCAGAGGGGGAAAGATGCACTGGATATGAACTTTGTTGTAATGGTGACCAGTTGTTTTTATCCCAGTATGAAAATGACTGGTTTATGTAGACAGAAAAACAACTACAATGAATGAGCAGTGATGTGATATCATCTGTTGATGAGAAACAAATCTCTTCAGACAAGCCCCTGGAGTAACAGCTACAGCAATGGCTACATATAGCTGGTGAGGGCATTTCTATTGATGTGCAGTCTTTATAATTTAAAAGTTAGACTATTTAAGCTACTGCCTATGATGACAGCCACAGCGATAGCCACTATATTTCAAATCTCTCCTTTATCGTGGACAATCCAGGAATTGGTTCATACCTTGATAGTTTTTGCATCCTGGTCGTACACCACAAAGCGCACATCATTCAAGTATGCATTAGGGTACTGCTGACTGAACTGGGACACTGCTTCATACATCGCACGTGCAGAGACATCCGCTGGATAATTCAGAATGCCCGTCCCAAGTGCTGGGATAACAATAGATGCCAACGCATTCAATTCAGCTCTCTTTAGCAGGCTTTGAACAAGCGTCACCAGCAACTGTCAAGAAAAAAGAGAAAAAATTGTACGATCAATGCATTCATTTCAGACTGAGGCTTTAGATAGTCCAGATTTTCCAAACTGAAATGTGAATACTGATTGGTCTGTACTGATTGTGTTTGTGCTTGGTTTTTTTTGCTTCTGCTGTTGCTGCTGTTGGCAGTTGTGGCTACCATTTGACATGAGGCAGTTAGAGACTCACCTTCTCAGAGGCCACTGCTTGGTATTGTACACAGATACAGTGGTAGACCTTCTTGCATGGGAGATTGCCAGGTCCCGTTTCCACGAAGGTGTTTCCGGGGATATTTCCCTGGGCGTTAGTCAGCAACGTGCATTCCTGTTGCAGGGCTGGGCCAGCGGCTTGCAATATCACTTTTGACACAGCACCATTGTTAAGATTCAAGTCTGTTCCAGCCGAGTTCACAAATACGTCAGCCTAGAAAAGAGAGAGAAAAAAACCCAGTCACCAGGGAGTCAACAAAGCCTTGATACAAAAATGGGTCGCCTCTACATCTCACCAAGGGGAATCGGCTCCTGGACACATGAGCCTAATTATAATGAATTCTTGGTAAGAGAAGGTTCAGTTTATTTCAACTGTGGGACAAGGGATTCATGGGGATGGCAATTTTAACGTGATTCCCAAATGAGCTACGAAGGTAAAAGTGAAGGCAGCCATTTGCAAACTGAGTTCCAAAAAAGGAAGGAATACTGTCTCTATATTCAGGAAGAGATTGTGAAACTGGTCACTGACAAGTGATTCCCTGTCAATGTTTCACTGTATTGCAGAAGTCAACCTACTGTACAATGTCCGTACCGGGGTCCCTCCGTAGCAAAACACCTATGCCACCTAGATAATAGTAATGCAGAATCATTTGCCAGACAGATTGAAAAAGCCACTGCACAACCTAGAATATATTGCTTCTTAGTGGCTGTGAGATGCCTGGAATAGGAAGCAGAAGTCACACGTTCAAATCTCATCTGACCTGCCTTTGCCTTTTAAGAAGGCATTTGGGCAAAACACTGAGCACACTGCGATTACTTATCAAGTAGGCAAACCCTCACTGGATCTATCCTCACATAAACTGCTTGACTCATCTGAGGTGACTTGTGCCCTTCCTCAGGACAGTGACTTGTAAATTATGGGAAATTGCAAGAGTAATTCTCCTCATCAGTGGTGTGTATGTAGACTCTATATGAAGGTGACCCCCACCCCCTCACTTTCATTCGGATGCAAATAGATGCTAAGATTGGGTCCCTGTGCACATGGGGGAGGGGAGACCAGTGCAAACTGCAGGGCCCCTTGATGAATGACACTGATTATAAGAGGGTACATTACCACTTCATTGGTGATGCTCCCCTTCTTCAGGGTGACTGTTACACCTTCCTTTGTGGTCAAGACATTCTGTCCAGAAGAGGTAAACTTGGCCTGTGGCAAAACTGGCACATAATCATCAATATTTAGTTTGAGAAAAATTAAGTCATTTTGTTACCAAATGAAGTTAAATGTATGTTTACATTTATTGCTGAAGAAAAAATAATCTGGCAAAAAATATATCAAGTAGGCAGTATTCATCAGATAAATTTGATTATATCAATAAATTTGTTTGTTAATCATTTTTAAAGTAAATCACATCTTGGATTAATGGCAGCTATAGGTGATTACTTATGAGGCATTATTAATGACTTGTCAATTATCCGGGATTATTGATTGTTGGTTATAAGTCATCAACAATGATAATGATCAATCATTGATCCAATATTGATTGATCAGTTGCTCCCTGACTATTGATTATTGGTAGATAATTGTTGTGCAGCACAGAATTAGAGCAAGCAATAGAGTTTTCTCCTTGTTCTTGGTTATATCTCATCTTGAGTAACATGACAAAGAAAAAGAAATTACCTGTTTGCTGAGAGCTGCCCGAGTGCTGAGAGATGTCAGTGGCCCGTGTCATAACAAGTTTTGTCAAGTCGATACTATCAAGGAATTGCTTCACTTTCTTGCTCCGAACTGTCAAAGCCGGTGATCCTTTGATGGGAATTGTGTCTTCTGTTACATGTATTTCCTGATCAATGTAAGCTTTGGCCTTCCTCACATCCTCATTCTTGGCCCCATATATTGTGATCTTGCCATCATTGGCTCCACTGCAAGCTGCGTAGATATTCCTTGACGCAAGAACCTCATGTATCTTTTCATTGGCACTCTGGACAAACTTCACCTTGTTGATTCCTGCCTTGAATTCATCAACCTGAAGCTGGTCCATCTCCCTCCGCATCTGCAGCTCTGCTTCCTGGCACTCCTTCCGTGTTCCTTCAAAACAAAGACTAACTTTGTTCTGTTGGGAATCGAGGTTCAGCTTCAGACGAGGGAATATTTGTTTGATTTTTTCCTGGATGCCACACCTTATGAACTGCTGCAGCTTCAGTGGATTCAGGGGTATATCTACTCTGACCTTCTGGGCTTCATAATCAGCCTTTGCCCTTAAATCCTGAATGATCTTATCAATTTCAGTGTGTGCTCGATTCACATCTGATCTCTCCCCAACGAGAGCCACAAGTCTGTGAGGTTCATCAGCTTTAACAGCAATAGACCTCAAATTAATTTGCTTCATTGACTGAAATAAGTCCTTCCAAAATGGGCCAGGAATGGGGACTTGATCTGACTTCCACTTGCTGAGGAACCCTTTCAGGCAGGATTCTGTTGCCTTTGGCCAAGTCAACCAGGATGACTGGCTCTGGCCTGCTATCACCACAGGCTCGATTCTGGCTTGACCCTCGTCTCCATTCTCTGGCCACTGCAGGGTAGCCCTCTCTTGGCCCAGCTCTGCAATCAGGGTCTGTTTGGCTGTCTGGCCTTTCCCACCATAGATGAACTTCATGACTTCTGCTGGGACACTAACAGAGACTGGTTTCGGGATGTGGGGTGATGGAGCATCAAGTGAGGTCAATTTCCCTAAGGCAACGTGATACTCCTCAACCAATAAATTAGTGCCTTTAAGTTTGTGGGATTGTGCTCTGGACAGCACCTTTCCAACAACTGCAAAGAAACAAAATAGATACAATATGATGATTGTGTCACAGGAGTCGCAGATTTGAATCCCTGATATTTTTTCTGCAGGCAATCATCAGGCAAAGCACTGATGAGAGGCACTGAGAATACAGTATTGCAGTTCTTTCAAACAGGAATCATTCATTCACGACTCTGAGATAAGCCATTCTCATAACATGCTAAACAAGGCACGGTCCATATATAATAGTTATATAATTATGTGATAAGCAAAAAACACAACAATTATCCCCAAAACAGTAACCCAAAACAAACAGAGCCCTGGTAACATCCTACGAGGTTGAGCTTTAAAGCTCAACCTCATTAAACATTTCCAATGCTGGCTGGTTCCAATGCCAGAAAAATTGAATCCAGCCTGCAGCTGGGTCAATGATCAAGGTCAGGTCCAAGTTCGAGTCCAATGACTAAGTTTGTTTCAATGCTGGAATTCCCATGGGTGTACACATGACACAGTAAAGAATCAAAGGGTATATAATTGTGAGGAAGAGACAAGCTCCAGCAGGCATGGGTTTGCGTGATTTACCACCGTTTCAAGTCTGACACTTTCTCTGTTGTACCTTTCCAGTCTTTGAAGGAGACAATGACTTGGCCTTTTTCCGGTCCCTGTTCCACCTCCAAAACATCTCCGCCACCACTTCTCCTGGTGCTGTTGAAGTAGAGCTTCAAGATATCCACAGGCATGCTTTCTGTAACACCTTGAGAAACAAAATGTGGCAAAAAAAAGGTTGTTGGTAATGCAAATATTGGACACATTTGGGACATCATCATCATCATCATCATTCAGCTGTGGAGCAAGCAACTACAAACATTCTCCTACTGCTAGAGTCTTGGTCCAAATTGTCTGATAGCACTCAGCATCCCTTATATTATCCAAGTATCTCCAAAGAGGTGCTGGACATACTGCAATATACAATGTACATGTATGATCTGAGGCCGTTCAGGTTTCCTCTTCTCATGTAGTGAAACATTTAGAGCAAAGTCTTTCACAAGTTTGTCATCTTGGAGGCGGAGTATATGGCCCCAAAAATTGAGTTGGCGTGCCTTAATAACTTTGATGATCAGTGAGGCAGTGTTGGTCAGATTATAGCTGGTTCTATTTGGAGTTTGATCCATATGCCTGATGTTAAACATGACCATATAGCATGATGTCACACAGGCATTGATATTGTTTTCCATGTTCTTGTAATGACCCATGATCACTCAAAGCCACAGAGAAGGACGGTAACACAGGTTGTTTCAAACAACTTGACTTATTGTCAATTTGGAGAGATGGGTTTCTCCAAAGGCGTTCAAATTTTGATATCAATGCTTCTATCAATATAATTGTGAAGCTAGAAACAGGTTTTTATCAACTTGGGAAATCAAAACCCCATTTCAGACTTGGAGAGATAATTGCTGACATTGCCTGGTTATGGATGCAATATGAAAATCTTACTACAAATTAAAGTATCTCACTTGCCTTGATTTGCAGATCATAATTGAAAGTCAGAGTGGAAAAAAAGAAAGAGGGAAAGTAAGACATAATGGAAAGGGGAGAGAGAGGGACAGAGAGAGACAGAGAGAGACAGGGAGAGTGAGAGGAAAGAAGGACAGCAAGACGGACAGGTAAAAGTAGGAGAATGAAGAGAGGAATAGAGAAAACTCTAAGGTTTGCATAGTGAAAATTCTAAGTGGAAGGTTTGCGGTGACACCATGTAACACTTCTATTCCGAGAAGGAGTGTGGCTCTGAAAAGAACCGGTAACTCAATGTTGATCTACCCTGAAGAGAAGTGTTACGTGGTGTCACCGCAAACCTTTAACTTTGCAGATCATATCAGAAATTGAAAACCTGAAAATTGCTCTGAGGCTGACTATCTTAGATATAATGTCAGCAATGAAAATATTAAAGCAACATAATAGTGTCATTAGGTGGTAAATGATTTTTCTAACCTCACCTTGCACAAGAATACAGTCAGACTCATACACCCTTTCAGCCTTTAAGATGACTCCAGATACTGTCTCAGATGTAACATTCTTAATCACAGCATCAATATCTGAGGAGATAATTGACGAGGTGTTAAAGCAATTCAAAAACTTTGCAAACTGCTTACTGACTTAAATTACTAAAATGAAAATTTCAAAAGTTTAGAGGGTCTGTCAGTTTTAGAACAGGTTTTCTCAAAAGGTTTCCTTGTCCTCCCTGTGTGAAAGGTCCTGCTAGCTACCTATTGATGACATATTAAAGACAAAGGGAAGTTGGATTTGAGCAGGATTGAAAACCAAGCCCCTGGTTAAACATACCTGCACTGGACTGCCTGAGACTATCAGGTGGCAAGGGGAGGGTGCCCAATACAACAACCTGTTTTTTTATTCTGGTGAAGGGGCCTTTGGCAGTTCAATCGAATATATAATGGAAAATGGAAGGGGTTTTATTCTAGCCTTTGCAATGGGATTCTATGACACGTTTCTGTCAGAGATCCTGTATGCTTTCTTATTTCTTGAATGGATAGGCAGAATTGTTGAATTAATCAAGGATTTATAAAGTAATAAGCAAACATGTTGCAAACTGTTTATTGACTAAAATGACCTTAAAGCGAATATCAAAAGTTAGGAGGTACTGATCTTTTGATCTTAGCAGGACCTTTCTCAAAGTCAGAGAAAGGTCCCGCTGGGAAATGTCATGCCCTCCTTATTTTTGAAGGAATTAAACAATATCTTAATATATATTTGAAAATATTAGATTATAAACCCTTTTCCTTTTTAAATGAGCTCCTTTGGGCTTCTCCACTTCCATCTTCTGCCAATGATCTGACCTTCTCTTTGATCTCAATGGACTTTGTCTGTTCATTAGAATCACTCAGCTCCTTTGTCCATCTTTAGGCATCACCCATATGATATTACTTCCCTATTTTCCTACCTATTTCTGTTTTTGGCTGCCAGTATCAAAGCATCATCATAAGCCCCTCTAACAGATAACTTGCTTAATAAATGACTTTGGTATATTGTAGTCTTGCTAGCTTAAAGGTCCAGGGTCACAAACTGGATAAGGAATGAGTCTCAATTAAGCACTGTATTATATGGAATCAAGAAAGGCCTTTAACACATCGCCTTGCATATGCCAAAATGTCATAGCATGATTTTGACCCCTGATGATGATAAGATGACAAGGTTTGCAAACAATTATACCCAAGGTAGCCCATCAAAGAAGTAAGGTTGTCTGCCTCACATATTAATATATGGGGGAAACCTTGTTACTCAATATGAAATGCTGCTTTACCTTTGATTTCCTTCTGGAATGTGCATAATGCTGTTCCAGGCTTTTCACCGTACTGAATCTTGGGCTCTTCTGCACAGTCAGAAGCATTCTCCATGAACATCAACAGATGCTCACTTGTGTAGTCATCCGGTATCCCTTGCAGGAGCAGACATCGCTCTCTGACTGGGGTGGGCTTCCGCTTGGTGACCAGGTGTACTGCGATGTCAGATCCGCTAATCTTGTGAGACCTACTAGCCACTTGCTTCGCCACTATACCAAGACACACAGACAGGGAAAAATAACAAACAAACAAATTGGAGCCCGATTATATCAAGTCTACCGGGTATGAAGAAAATGAATGAAATCTGGGGCTTATCACTAATTTCATTACAGCATCATCCAAAGAATGGATATTACATTTTATTACAAATATATGAACATTTACTACACTAAGAAAAAGAAAATAAATGGAAACCATTCCCTACCTTGCGAGTCCTCAAATGTTACTCTGAAGGCTCCAGTTTTATTGTCTTTGAGGAGAGTTTTGATCGGACCTCCCCCAGAACGCTGAGAATTTTTCAGGTAGATTTGCAGAAAGTCTTCCTGGATAGCCGTACTGCACTTCACCTCAATCTCGTATTCATCAGATGGTTTCTGGCTTTGTAGAAATGTCCAAGCCGGTGATCCTTTGATGGGACTTGTGTCTTCTGTTACTTCCTGATCAATGTAAGCTTTGGCCTTCTTCACATCCTCAATCTTGGCCCCATATATTGTGATCTTGCCATCATTGGCTCCACTGCAAGCTGCGTAGATATTCCTTGACGCAAGAACCTCATGTATCTTTTCATTGGCACTCTGGACAAACTTCACCTTGTTGATTCCTGCCTTGAATTCATCAACCTGGAGCTGGTCCATCTCCCTCCGCATCTGCAGCTCTGCTTCCTGGCACTCCTTCCGTGTTCCTTCAAAACAAAGGCTAACTTTGTTCTGTTGGGAATCGAGGTTCAGCTTCAGACGAGGGAATATTTGTTTGATTTTTTCCTGGATGCCACACCTTATGAACTGCTGCAGCTTCAGTGGATTCAGGGGTATATCTACTCTGACCTTCTGGGCTTCATAATCAGCCTTTGCCCTTAAATCCTGAATGATCTTATCAATTTCAGCGTGTGCTCGATTCACATCTGAATTCTCCCCAACGAGAGCCACACGTCTGTGAGGTTCATCAGCTTTAACAGCAATAGACCTCAAATCAATTTGTTTGATTGACTGAAACGCGTCCTTCCAAAATGGGCCAGGAATGGGGACTTGATCTGACTTCCACTTGCAGAGGAACCCTTTCAGGCAGGATTCCGTTGCCTTTGGCCAAGTCAACCAGGATGACTGGCTCTGGCCTGCTATCACCAGAGGCTCGATTCTGGCTTGACCCTCGTCTCCATTCTCTGGCCACTGCAGGGTAGCCCTCTCTCGGCCCAGCTCTGCAATCAGGGTCTGTTTGGCTGTCTGGCCTTTCCCACCATAGATGAACTTCATGACTTCTGCTGGGACACTAACAGAGACTGGTTTCGGGATGTTGGGTGATGGAGCATCAAGTGAGGTCAATTTCCCTAAGGCAACATGATACTCCTCAACCAATAAATTAGTGCCTTTAAGTTTGTGGGATTGTGCTCTGGACAGGACCTTTCCAACAACTGCAGAGAAACAAATATAAGATTAGATTTAAGTCGCAGGAGTCACAGGTTCGAATCTCAGCCGAGCTGCCTGAATTTTGTCAGCAGGCAGTCAGGCAAAGTACTGAGCACTCATTAGTGCTTGTGCTACATCAATTTGAGCAAATCCTCATTGATTACTACATTAATTAAACAATTAATGTACGTATCACACAGAAAGGCATAGTGAATGATCAAGCACTGAGAATACAGTAATGCAGTTCTTACAATCATGGATCATTCATGATTCTGAGATAAGCCATTCTTATAACACGCTAAACAAGGCCGGTCCATAATAGTCCTACATGTGTATATGTCATAAGCACAAAAAACAAAACAAAAACCCTTAAAAAGCAGTGCCCCTAGCTATAACATCCCTTAAAGGTCAACGTCATTAAACATTTCCAATGCTGGCTGGTTCTATGCCAGAAAAATCAAATCCAGCTGGCAGCTAGGTCAATGATCAAGGTCAGGTCCAAGTTCGAGTCAAAATAATGAGTGATTTTGTTTCAATGCTGGAATTCCCTGGGTGTACACATGACACAGTAAAGAATCAAAGGGTATATAATTGTGAGGAAGAGACAAGCTCCAGCAGGCATGGGTTGGCGTGATTTACCACCGTTTCAAGTCTGACACTTTCTCTGATGTACCTTTCCAGTCTTTGAAGGAGACAATGACTTGGCCTTTTTCCGGTCCGTGTTCCACCTTCAAAACATTTCTGCCACCACTTCTCTTGGTGCTGCTGAAGTAGCACTTCAGCATATCTACAGGCATGCTTTCTGTCACACCTTGAGAAACAAAATGTGGCAAAAAATGGTTGTTGGTAATGTAATTTTTTGGCATTTTTTTTTTATTATATCCATCATGTTACAACTTCAGTAAGAGAGCAACTGAGCAACATGGCAATTAATATTTGGGATTTTTCACATCAATATTTTTATAAGTATAATTGTGAAGGCCCAAAAAGGTTTTTATAAACTTTTTGGACTTAGGGAGGTCATTGCTGATATTGCCTCATTATGGATACAATATGAAAAACTACAAAGAATCTCAATGGCCTTGGTTTGCAGACCATAATAGAAATTCATAATTAAAAACCTGGATATTGCTCTGTGAGGCATGACTACCAAATGATATAATGTCAACAATGAAAATAAGCAACACAATAGTGTCATTAGGCGGGAAATTATTTTTCTGACCTCACCTTGCACGAGAATACAATCAGACTCATACACCCTTTCAGCCTTTAAGATGACTCCAGATACTGTCTCAGATGTAACATTCTTAATCACAGCATCAATATCTGAGGAGATAATTGACAATGTACTAAAGTAATTCAAGATCTTTCAAACTGCTTAATTACCAACTTAAATTACCAAAATGAAAATTTCAAAAGAGGGTCTGTCAGTTTTACCCAAAAAGAGGCTTTCTGAAAAGGTTTCCTTGTTACACCTTTGTGAAATGTCCTGCTATTTAGCTATATTAAAGAGCCTTGGAAATTGGATTGGAGCAGGATCAGAAACCAAGCCCCTGGTTATAAAACATACCTGCACTTGACCGCCTGAGCCTATCAGGTGACAAGGGGGTGCCTATTTATAGCAAACTGTTTTTTATCATGGTGAAGGGGCCTTTGGCAGTTCCATTGAATATATAATGGAAGGGGATTTGTTTGAGTGTTTGCAATTTTTGTCAGACTTCTTGTATTCTTTCATGTACATGTATCTTGACTAGATTGGCAGAATTATTAAGAGGGCCTGATGTCTTGATCTTAGCAGGATCTTTCTCAAAGGCAGAGAAAGACTAGGTCCAGCAAGGATTGAAATGTCAGACCCTCCTAATTTTTGAAGGAATTATAAAATATAATTATCTTTGAGCTCCCCTTTGATATCAACTCCCTTTGTCTGTTCATTAGCATCCCTTCTTTAAGCATCACCCATTATGATATTACTTTCCAGCTTTCCTATATATTTCTGTATTTTGCCTACCAGTATCAAAATGTCATCATCAGCCCCTCTAACTAATAACTTGCTTAAAAAATGACTTTGGTATATTGTAGTCTTGCTCGCTTAAAGGTCCAGGGGTCAAACTGGATAAGGAATGAGTCTTAATTAAGCACTGATGGAATCAAGAACACATCACCTTGCATATGCCAAAGTGTCATAACATAGATTTTGACCCCTGATGATGAGATGACAAGGTTAGCAAACAATTATACCCATGGTGGCCCATCAAAGAAGTAAGGTTGTCTGCCTCACATATTAATATATGGGGGAAACCTTGTTACTCAATATGAAATGCTGAGAAAAAGCACTTTACCTTTGATTTCCTTCTGGAATGTGCATAATGCTGTTCCAGGCTTTTCACCGTACTGAATCTTGGGCTCTTCTTCACAGTCAGAAGCGTTCTCCATGAACATCAACAGATGCTCACTTGTGCAGTCATCCGGTATCCCTTGCAGGAGCAGACATTGCTCTCTGACTGGGGTGGGCTTCCGCTTGGTGACCAGGTGTACTTTGATGTCAGATCCACTAATCTTGTGAGACCTACTAGCCACTCGCTTCGCCACTATACCAATGAGACACACAGGGAAAAAGAAAAAAACACTAATAAATTGGAGCCCAATTATTCTATTAGAGTCTACCAGGTAACAAGAAAATAAATGAAATCTGGGGGCTGATTTCATTACAGTATCATGTAAAGAATGGATCTAATGTTTTATCAACATGTGAAAATTTAATTTAGAAAAAAAAAGAAGAAGAAAAGATTAAAACCATTCCCTACCTTGCGAGTCCTCGTACGTTACTCTGAAGGCTCCAGTTTTATTGTCTTTGAGGAGAGTTTTGATGGGACCTCCCCCAGAACGCTGAGAATTTTTCAAGTACACTTTCAGAAAGTCTTCCTGGATAGCTGGACTGCACTTCACCTCAATCTCAAATTCATCAGGTGGTTCTTTCTCTGTATCCATCTCCAGATTCAAATAAAAAAATTAAAAAATAAGAAAAGGAAGTGATTCTCTCTATCAGGTCAAGGCACAAGCAATGAACTCCTTGTCCTGATTTCTGGGGGTCATATTTGAGGTAAAGGCAAACAAATCATTACATTTTCATTGGATATGATCTCCAAAAAGACCTTTTCACATAGAGTGAGTCAACATCAACCCTTTTTGTATACAACACATGCACAGCTAATCATTTCGCATTATATACACTCGGCTGCATTAATTGTTGGCAATGATTCGGTGATCTCAACACCTCAAAAGGCTGTACAAAAGAACATGAGTGGGTCCCCCATGTGAACTGTGTCTGGAAGGTGATGGGCATTTTGTGCTGTTTTGATGTATTTTTGCCATTTAAGACCAGGGGTGGATTTCACAAAGCCTTGAATTAGTTGCATCGTAACACAACTTAGGATGGATAACCCGTCCTAAGTTTTGATAAACCATGGTTTCTGTGCATTGCTCATCGTCTTGCAATTGATCATAAATTACGATGAGTTTGGTGAAATTTACCGCAGTTCCTTGGAATTTGAAATTGGGTGTGGTTTGCTCAGCGTGCCATAGTAATGGAACTGTCACTAGTTAGCTAACTTCATTCAGACATAGTCAGAAAAAGCAATTTGAAAAATGGTAAAGAAAATTTGACTGGACCGAGACCTGAGCTCGAGACCTCTGGCTTAATGAACTGTAGCATCACTCTTACCAAAAACTGCTAAGCATGAAAAGTCTTACAAACCTCATTGCAGTGTGATGTCAAATGATTTTGACTTGTATTCTACTATTCTTCATGAAACAAAAGTGATATTCTGGCATGGTTGGCAAGCTGATGATGCTATGAAGCCAGACTTGTTTGTGCTTAAGCAAATTTCGATGCTTAAGCAGCTCTATGAAATTGGCCCCAGAACTATCAAGCCCTTAATAAGACACAGTCCTTTCCAATAGTCTTTCAGATTCAAACAACAATTTTGTTGTTGGCCTGGCTGCAGCAGTTCAGGGGAATCGCACAGTGCAGATGCAGCTTCTCAATCTTTATTTTCAATCAGACAAAAGTCAAGGAGAACCGTATGGGATGTATGCATACAACAATTTGAAAAAATGGCAAAGTAATTGGCTTGAAGACATACTGTGGCCTGGTCCTCTGGTCCTGCCGCTGTCCTAGGGGTTTCTTTGCGAGGGGTTGTGTCGCTCCCGGCAGAGGCAGTGTGTCCCTGGGACTCCCTGTTTACTGTTGGCAACTTCTTGTCCACTTTGCCACGCCTAAAGCCCTTTCTACCTCTGCCTCTGCCGCCCCTTGATGAAAAGGCTTGCACCTGGCTACCTCGAGCCATTGGCTGCCCAGTGCCACCCTTTGGTCTCGATGTTCTGGGTGGCCATTCATCTCCAAAGTCATCAGGCGGTCCGCTGGGCTGGTATCCTGGACCTGAATCCCATTAAGAGAGATGCCGTGAATCATCCTTTAGGGACCATTTGACCTCCACCCCTAAACAAAACTTTGGGTAAGCACAGCGGTCTGAGCAAACACAGAAACCCGACTACATTTAATTGATATTCCTCTAAGTCTACTCTCTTGCAAGTCAACAACATAGCGTACATTGGTTACAGACAGTTCCTGTATTTGACAAAAGATAACAATCATGAAACAAGAATGGCATGCAAACTGTGATTGACCATACATATACAATTAAAAGTGTAATGTGGACTTTTGCTTTACATAAAAATTATAGGCAATCTGACACAGTATATGGTATTTTCTCAAGCAGGCAATTGGGTAAAGCACATGAGTGCTAACAAAGTCACTATATAGACCTATCAGTAGGGAAAGGGCATATCCCAACTGAACCATTACTCTTCCTGACCATGATGAATGTGTAAATCACAATTCCAAACACATTGTAAAGATTGTAGAGATTTGTGACTCGGCTGGGTGTGATTTGGGCTTTTCAGTTATTTTCTTCAAAGAACTCATCAAGCAGCTGAAGGAAATTTACTTCAGGTTTGGGGAATGGGACCACAAGTGCTGATATGACTGCACTGGTCTAATCAATTGATTGGGGGCCTTTTAAATATAAGCTCTTACCTCTTCCTCTACTTGAAGGTCTCTGTGATAAAGGGTTCCATTCCCCAGATTTCCATGATGGGGCAAAGGCATGGGTCTGCCTAACAGTAGAATCAGGTGAAATATTTGGACCCTTAGTGCTATGCAGCGGGGCAGTGTTTGAAGGCAGTGTCTGGTAGAGAGTGCTTGGCCGACTAGTTTGTTGTCTAGGGCCAGTGCCATTGGTCAACCCCAAAGTAGTGGGTGGAGTGTCTACAGCCAGTCTAGATTCTTGTGATGGGGCAGGGGCAGGGCCAGTGGGGAACCCAAAAGTAGTGTGTGGAGTGTCTACAGCCAGTCTAGAATCTTGTGATGGGGAAGGGGCAGGGCCAGTGGGGAACCCAAAAGTACTGGGTGGAGTGTCCACAGCCAGTCTAGATGGGGTAGGGGAAGGGCCAGTGGGGAACCCAAAAGTAGTGGGTGGAGTGTCTACAGCCAGTCTAGATTCTTGTGATGGGGAAGGGGCAGGGCCAGTGGGGAACCCAAAAGTACTGGGTGGAGTGTCCACAGCCAGTCTAGATGGGGTAGGGGCAGGGCCAGTGGGGAACCCAAAAATAGTGGGTGGAGTGTCTACAGCCAGTCTAGATGGGGTAGGGGCAGGGCCAGTGGGGAACCCAAAAGTACTGGGTGGAGTGTCCACAGCCAGTCTAGATGGGGTAGGGGCAGGGCCAGTGGGGAACCCAAAAATAGTGGGTGGAGTGTCTACAGCCAGTCTAGATTCTTGTGATGGGGCAGGGGCAGGGCCAGTGGGGAACCCAAAAGTAGTGTGTGGAGTGTCTACAGCCAGTCTAGATTTTTGTGATGGGGAAGGGGCAGGGCCAGTGGGGAACCCAAAAGTACTGGGTGGAGTGTCCACAGCCAGTCTAGATGGGGTAGGGGCAGGGCCAGTGGGGAACCCAAAAATAGTGGGTGGAGTGTCTACAGCCAGTCTAGATGGGGTAGGGGCAGGGCCAGTGGGGAACCCAAAAGTACTGGGTGGAGTGTCCACAGCCAGTCTAGATGGGGTAGGGGCAGGGCCAGTGGGGAACCCAAAAATAGTGGGTGGAGTGTCTACAGCCAGTCTAGATGGGGTAGGGGCAGGGCCAGTGGGGAACCCAAAAATAGTGGGTGGAGTGTCTACAGCCAGTCTAGATTCTTGTGATGGGGCAGGGGCAGGGCCAGTGGGGAACCCAAAAGTAGTGTGTGGAGTGTCTACAGACAGTCTAGTTTCTTGGGATGGGGAAGGGGCAGGGCCAGTGGGGAACCCAAAAGTAGTGTGTGGAGTGTCTACAGCGAGTCTTTCTTGTGATGGGGCAGGGCCAGGGCCAAGGGTCAACCCAGTAGAAATGGGTGGTGTTTCAGGAGCCAACCTACATGTAGTTTCTTCTGATGGGGAAGATGGATTGTCCGGAGTGCCTAATTGTGCCCAAGTCCCTGGAGATGTGGAAGTTGTGCTCGCACTGAATGGGGGCACCGGGGCAGTAAAGAGTGAATTTCTTTGCTCCTTGGCTTCTGGTAGTGGGACATGGCTAGAGATCACTTCATCATCACACAGATCATCTATGAGATTCTCATCATCATTCTGCAAATGTAGAAAAGAATGCACACTGATTAGAGTAGTCACTGGTCTAGGAATACTGACTGTATTATGAAAAATGTGCAGCAGTATTCACACAGGATCACCTCACAGTGGTAAAACTGATAGCCTGCTCAGTAATGTGATCATTAATTATCATATTGTCCTGTTCCAGCCACTGTACCTTAGGTAAACAATAAATAAATAAGTATACTGGATAAAAGCTTCCAAGAAATGGGTGATAGGGCCAAATAAGTTTTTCTTTTCTCGTGGCACTCAGCATGCACATTCCAATCCGGCTCATGAACTGACAATTAGTGGCCATATGTAATGAGAGTGAGTCTGAACACTTAGCAGGATGACATGTTAACACTGAAGCACACCCACAATTAAGTGGCACATATTCATACTGAAATCGACTGATGAATGGGTACAAGATGGCCTTGCAATCTGCAATCCTCCCCTTGGCAAGAGTGTAACTACACAACATGTCTTTTGATACAGCATATCATTATTGATACATCATGACACATTTTACTTCAAACAACCGATCCAAACTTGCATGTGTAGCACAACAGTCAATTCTGCATTGCATAAACTAGTGTGCACTCACAGCATGAATGACCCATGCATTGCAAGAGTTTACATTGTGTGTGTGGACCCATTATGATTTTTGACACGTTTTAAACTTAGGTACTGTACGTACTGTAGTGGAAAGAGGCCTTTGGCTGGATTACACATAGTACATACCATTTGCCGGACAGAGTGGAACGATTCATCACTGTCACTATCGCAGTCCTCCCTGTATTCAGGACAGTCACCTCTCACTTCAAGGGCAGTTAACACTCCATTTAGACTAACGCTATGGTCGCTCTTAGACAGCACTTTCTCCACACCTACAACAGATTAAAAAACACAGGCTCTAACATGTGACACATGGATTTGGGTTACCCACATCAGTGGCATACTCATACTGTTGACTACTGACTGTTCACAATATTCTTGAGGATACTTTGGCATTATAATAATCCCTAGTCCAAAAGATATATAATTGCATCAATAAGGCTGAGCATTAAGTTGATCCATGAATATAGATGGAACGAGTGCATTTGAAATGAAAGCTCCAGTTATTATTTATAGGCTGTACATATTGTAAAAGATTTTAGTTTAAACTTTAATACACAACAACTGGTTGTGGCAGACATTGGCAGTAATAACTAATATTGTCTACATGACAATGGGTGGTCTCTAGTGGCAGGATTGCGGATTTACTGAGGGGTTTTCCATCCTTTGTTTAGGCCTAAATCATAAATGTACATGTACGGTGTAGGTACAGCTAGTAATGTAGTATACTTGTAGAGTACTAGTACTACTGTAGTAGTAGTACTATATTACTTATTAGTATACAGTATTAATTAATTCAGTATTATCTGTCCCTGCTGTGACTGAGCATGGACTGCGATGAGCTTACCAGACCGATCTGTGAAGGTGACCACCATCCACGTCCGACCGTCATCAACTGCATTGGGGTCATCAGCAATCTCAACACTCTCTACGTCGCAGCAAGGATTAACCTGCTTCGTTTGGAAGTAAATGAAAAGTTTATCTTTCAGCCCTCGAGCGTCTGCTCTCGGTATGTCAGGAGGCAGGCCAACATAAACGACGTGTGCCCTCCCTTGAACTTGAACTTGTTGAGGTTCATCCATGTCGATGGTTACCAAGATCCCGCTCGGTTCTTCCGAAGAGTCTGCAGCAAGCTGAGCATTAAGAGCAGATCCTGGTGCTGTTAAATTTGTCGAGATTTTGTATTTTTTTAGAACATTTTCAGCAAGACATGTACGCCAGCTACAGTCAATGCGCACTGCTTCATTACACAGTTATTGATTGCTTTGCGTGTACAGTGTACGTACTGTATTCTGTACATACGCAATGCCTGAAGAAAGGGGGATTCCCATGGCCCACGAAACGCTGATTGGTCAACTCACACGTAGTCATCCAGTATTGCGTGCTCGGGGATTTCCCCTCATGATGAAACGCACGAGTTTCTCAATAATATTATGTTCAGCTGCATGTAGGCCTACCTTATATTATTATTTTTCTAATATTTGAAGTCTTGCTTCGGATTTATTCAATAAAATTTACTCTCTTGCCAAAACCTTTCTCTCTTCTTATAATGACTTTATTCCTCACAAGCGATATATCATACAAAATACACACATTTGGATAGCCTGACCTTTCGCAAAAAATTCATTGTGCTATGATTTATTTACTTGGATACATTGGGTGCGGTCGATCAATGAGTTTCCCGTAAGGGGAAATGACGTCAGAGCTGAACGGGCTAAATCAAGGACAGAACGCAGCTGAAAGTTCATACTAGGGGTGCAGCACACAAAATCCATCCAAGGTGGCTCCGCCGAGATGATTATCATAAAGTGTGGACCCACAACTTTTTTTTTTAAGGGGTCTTTGGAGGCTAATTAACTGATACATGGTAGAATAAGTGAAATTTAAGACAACCTGGGGGTTCACTCTTCCATTTGGTATGTCATTTGGACCATATCTGGCTTTTAAAGTGGCCCTATTTGGCTGTAAAAGTGGAGGGGTCCATTCCCACATCCTTGCAGAATTTCGGCTTGGACGGCTACACATTTTGAGGGTGTTTTTTCTGGGGGTAATTAGCAAAAAATGTAATCGCCTAAGGGGACTAAAATTAAAAAGAATCTAACAGATGAAGGTCCAAACTACAATTTTCAGTATAGCTACAAGAGACTTTTGGGTGTGGGATAATTGGCTTTGAAAGTGAGTGTTTTTTTTTTACAGTGTTCAATGGGAGCTGGATTTAGTGTTCTGAACCCCTAGGCTACATGTAATTCTGAAAAGCGCCCTCCTGTGGTGATCGTAAGTACGAGGCAAGGAGCTGGGGTACAAAATGCTCCAATGCTCCCATATACTGGCATTTTTTAAGCCTAATTCAATACAGAAATAGTAGTTGGTGTTGATGGATGTATACTGGGAAAATGAGCAGGCACGAACGACAGCATCGCTGCACAAATCGATGATATTGCATCACTGCGCCTGCCGACTCAGCTCAATGGAGAAAAGACACAAACATTTCATATTTTCGAGGGCGTGTTACTGTAACTACTTTACATTATTGTGTATTTTCCTTTGCTCGAAATTCCAATCTGCAATACTGATTCATATAATTAATTAAGTAACAATCAACAACAAATCTATTCAATACAACTGTCTCAAATCGAACGCAAGTGGCACACATGAAAATCTAATTTCCGTTGGTTCTCAAAATTAATGCACTTTAAACATAAATGTTTTCATTTCTTCGACGCAGACACACGTGTTTTGATCCCAATAGGTATATATATAGAGGCCTATACACACAAAAAAAATCAGCATAATATGGTATTGTCTGCATTAATATGGTGCATGTACCATTAAATCCCAAATGCTATGAAGCCTATTCTCCATTTTGATGATTAGACTGAATTAACATGACGCTGAAAAGCAACCAATGCCTTCCACCTTTCACTAGGCCTATAGAGTTGAAATGGCTCCCGTGAACTTAATTTGGATTTGAAATCGAGGTGAATAGTACACCTGCTTTCTAAAAAACTTATCAGCAATAAGATAACAATTAAGTGGTGACCAAACTATAATTAGTGACCAATCCAGCAGTGTGCACCAAAGAAAAACTTGAATGTGGTCTGAAGAACAGATACGCGTCTATCCATTCTGTATTTACTGCAAAAATGTCTAATCAGACATGTAGAAGTCACAGCGGGTGAATCCGTCCGACGGTGGTCGAGTAGCTGCGCTCTCCCATAGGCTGGGGAAGGCCCGCTGCCACGGTCGGGGCTGCCACGGTCGGGGATGCCACGGTCGGGGCGCTCGAACCCCCGCCCGACCCCCGCCGCTGGTCGGCGGTGGCGGCGGCGGCCAAGACGCTGACGGCGTACAGCTTGGGCAGGTAGACGCAGGCCAGGGTGAGGTAGGCGTTCAGGAGCACGGCGGCGGCCAGCGTGGCCACCTTATGCACGACAGCGGCCGCCGTCAGGTAGACGGGGAAGGAGGCTAGGCAGACCACCAGCGTGGAGTAGACGCTGAAGGCGATGAAGCGAGACTCGTTGTAGTGGTCAGGCACCTGCCGCGCACGGAAGGCGAACCGACAGCAGACGAGGATGAGGACGAGGTTGTAGGCGCACGACGGCAGGAACTCGTAGCTGAAGGCGCAGTACAGCTCCAGGCGTCCCGTCCGCATCATAGGATCAGAGATCTGAGCGCGTACCGGACTTACGGCCACCGACACGACAATGATCAGAACCTATACAGTGTGGAAATAATTTTATAGCAAGTCGTATTAGTCTAACTTATGAACAATACCAGTTGGGAAAAGGTGAATATAAGCTTTCGTAGCAACAACTTCTTCATCGGATGCTGTGAAGGAGACAATACAATTAAGTTTCATGAACATAACTTCAAAAATATTGATTCAAATTATTTTGTAGACGCTTGAATAATCATAAAGAACATAATTAAAACCTAATTTGAATATTTTTTAACAAAACATCAACTTCACATTTGAAAAGATTTTCATCAACTACACGTTCGAAAAGATTTTCATCAACTACACGTTCGAAAATAAGTTTGAAATATTTTCGAACGTGTAGCTGATGAAAATCTCAACTAACTTGTAGTTGATGAAAATCTCAACTAACTTGTAGTTGATGAAATCTTTTCGAACGTTGACATTAATTCGCTGAATAATAAAGCGCATTAATGGTGACAGGACATAAATTATTACGAATACCGGTATTTAAAAATGGTACCAATGTACTGTGTTCGAAAGACCTTGTGCAGATGCACGACCGTGAGGCCACTGCTTTCAGGGCCCAAAAAAATCGGACTGGCTTCAGTGTTTTGTTCACAAAATCGAGCGGGTATCATAAACCATCTATTATTATCAAGACCATTCACCAATTATTGACTTTGTTGTCTATGTTATCATTTTCATTTGACAAAAAAAGGATATCGGTTTGTGGATTTTGTATGCCTGGCATGTCCGTGCATTATGCACGGTTTATAGCGAAGCCAAGAGTTTCATATCCACGACGTCCACACTCTACAGTGCGGTAAAGTAATGTACATCCAAAAACTTGGCTAACCAGTACTTGGCTGATATCGTTGTATACAGTAAAAGCTAAAACCTTACACAAAAAGTGACGGTGATTAATTATAGAGTATCGATATCGTCTCGGCAAAATAAAAGCGGCAATTTTTGATAGCGTGTCGGGCCTGTGTTTCCAAAGTTTAGATATTATAAGAGCCGAAGCCTAAGCCGAGTTTAAAGGACCCAGGATTTGGGAAAGGGCCCACGAATACGAGAGGCTGTTCAACCTCACTTCCCATACCTCATTCCCATCATCTCTGTATGACATGAAGATGCTTCGTCTTGCACGACCGCGTCTTGATAAACAAATTTTCAAAACAATGAGGGATGCTGGCAAACGACCATTCTGATGGTGATCCCAGGAATAAAAGAAATCCCACAACGCAAATGGAAGACGGACAGGGCGCAGGCATCATTCTCTGGCCGATGAAACTAGGTCCAAGGTAGGCTATCCCCGATTGCCCCACGAATTTACTGAAACTGGGCAGACCTTCACTCTCTTCTCGTTCACATCCTCATTCCGTATTATTCGAGCCCTTTGTTTGATTCAGATGGTGGCCATCCGAGGTTCGGACGCAAAGCAAACCGAATTACTTCGCCCAACTGTGTCAGCCTCATCAATTTGCCTATCACTCCTCTGTAATGCCCCGCGCCATGGACCTTTCATTGGTTGGGGCCTTCGGGCGATCATGTATTAGCCCACATTTAATTATTGCGTGCGGACCTGTTCCCCAGCCACCCCATAAAATGACACCGCAAACGTTATTGCCTGGTGTGGGTTTTTTTCTTCGATGGCCCCTTTTCATATAATGTATACAATGACAATCGGAATAATTGGATTGGTAGAATGACTGCTGCGATAATAAATTAGGAAATATCAGTGGGCCGTTGCTCTTGCACGACTAATGAAACATCGGGTGGATCCAATAGCTGGACGGGTAGATTGGCCCTGACGCTCCACTCCAGTGTATTCAATCGTATATGTGCAGATACAGCACGCTGTAGTGACTCAACGGATAGGGGCCGATCGATTCCACCGGTCAATTCGATTCTAGTACGTCCGTACTCGAAATCGGGAGTCGCGGGTTCGAATCCCGTCCGAGCTGCCTGAAATATTTCTTTATCAGGCACTGGGCAAAGCACTGAGCACTCAGTGTTTATCACGTCGAGCAAGGGCAAAACCTCAATGAATTCCACCGGTACCGTTGTGAGCAACCGCTGTCTCTGCATGTTTCAGTCTGTAGGCCCTAACCGCCACGTTCCGTCCTTAGTATTTGGAATACCGTTACGACCGTAAAACCGAACAAGTCTTAGGATGCACTTTGTCTCCAGTTAGCTCCACAACGTCTGGAGTGGAAAGGGGAACACTGAAAAACTAACTATACTGTAGTGGGCCTGAAGTTTCCTTCTTATTAACACAGATCTTTGAATAAGACTTAAGGCTTTGCATGGTGGGTTAATCAATAATAGAAGGTTCGCGGTGACGCCATGTACCTAAAGTCTCTTAAAGGAAGAGTTGTGGTTCTGAAAAGAACCTGAGTGAAAAGAGCATTTCGACCAGTATGCTCTGGCCAACTCCTGCTGACGGCCAGAGCATACTGGTCGAAACGTTGAGTTATCACTCAGGTTCTTTTCAGAACCACAACTCTTCCTTTAAGAGACTTTATACATGGTGTCACCGCGAACCTTCCTATACAGATCTTTGAGTTGTTTCATCAGAATATATTCCAGTCCAATCTCTAGACAAATGAAGCTTAGATCGTCCCGTCATTTGGAGTATAAAGGGGGAGATTATAGGAGAAAGCTCTTTTCAGAGCCATGCTCCTCTTAGGAGATGATGTACATGGCGTCACCGCAAACTTCCAACTTGGTATTTCCATCGTGTAAACCTTCAAATTGTATCTGAGATTAAGAACAACTGATAAACCCAACAGGACAGACGGGAACTCGGCTTGTCACCTAATTCTATTGAGGATAACCATCTATATAGGCCTATTCAAAATGCACACAACTATCTGCAGTGATGGAGCCATGCTACGCTCTGAAGCCAACAGCTCGGGAATAATGTGGGCACAGGATTGTTGTAAAACTGCAGGAGGCATGCTGGGTGAATTATAGGGATTGCAAACTGCTCACTGACTAAAATGATCTGCAATACATAAATCTCAAAAGTTATATAGGGCCTGACGTTTCGATCCTAGCAGGACCTTTTTCAAAGGCTTTGCCTTTGAGGATCGAAACGTCTGGCCCTTTCACTTTTGAGAATTCAAAACACTTAAAAAAAATCACTCCAGGAATCGCGTATAGGACGAAGAGCAGCAAAATAAACAACACCCATGTCTGCAAGCAGTTTGCAAATATTTTCTGCGTTAAGAGTAATATACAGTATTAGGCCCGGTTTGCAATTTTTGGTTTACCATTGAACATATTAATATCCCCGCCCCATACTGGCTGGTCTACAACGTGCTATTCGACCTGTCACTCGTTACAATACAACGATTCCGGTAATTATTCCATGTGGTTTAATCGCGTGTAAACCAGTTACTGTAAATAAGGAGCCTGTGCTTATAGTAATTGCACCGCGCTGAACTTCAATTTAGACCATGAAACCATATAGGCCTATCTAATGTTGAACTTATATTGCTTTGTTTCGAAAATAAACTGTAGGCCTACCGTTTCCCCTTTGTACTCGGAGTGCGGGTTCGTTCGCGGTGCAGTTTGGGATCTGCTTAGTATTTTGATGGGCGTCATGACGGGTGTACGATTCGTGTCTTTGGAACAAGCAATGGGCTTTTTATTGGCCCAAATCATCTTTCCAGTCTGCCATTCCTTCCCCTCTGTGTTGTTAGAATATAGGAAACAACCAACCAACAATCCGACTGATCGACCGACCGACCGACCGACCGACCGACCGTGGAACTGGCCAGCCAGCCACAAAAACAACCAACCAAATTCCCAGGGTTTATAGCCAGGATAGGAGAAACCTATAGGGACGGCCTACCATACTGGTTTATTGGGAGAAATAATTGCCAATGAGCTAATGACATCGGTTTGTTCACTTTTTCTCCTGCGAAGCCAAGAGATATCCACGACGTCCGCACAGCGCAGCATAATGCATTACGCCCCAAAACCTTGCTTGTTTGATACCAGGTACGGTAGATTACTTGGGAAGAAGATGAAAGCATACGGAAGAATCACTGCCAGAAAGGTAAAAAAATATATTAAAGGACAGAAAATTAGAGTTCCACAAGTAATACACTCGCCTACGCTTGATCAAAGAAAAAAAGAGGACAGTTATAATCATGTATAGTCCGTCCATTTGATTGCTCGCAACTGGACGTCAGCAGAATGTTTGAAGAAAATACTACCAATCCCGATATCGCGATATAATAATTATAATAAATATATTGCAAAAGGAAAAATCTTGTTGATTGTACCCAACTGTAATCGCCGCTGGAAGATTTGTAGACTACGCCCTTAGTATAATGCAAGGGGGTACATCATTCGTAAAACCAGAGATGGTTCATATAGGCCTATATACGGCGAGGTGAAGGGCGATTTAATTCCACGCACGGGGCGGGACGGATGAAATATAATAGCGTCACATTGTAATGCTTTGGGGGGATGTTTTCCTTCCTGCTTTGCAGTACAATTATTTCGTCGTCGGCAATCGTCTTAGATAGGAGAATTACAGGGATAAAGCACGACTTCTTTTCCATGGCAAGGAGAATGAAATTGACAAGATGTATCAATCAACCGAGTGCATTTTTTATTGTACCGCAGTACAGTCGATATAATAGGATGGTTTCCGTTGGCGACGTGTTTTTATTACAGGTAGGTTTAGTCATGAATTCCCGACGTATTTCGGCCATCGATTTCTTTCTCGTGTTCGTTACTTAGTACGAATGGCCTTGCCCATACGGGCGTGAATCTAATGCCTTGTGGAAACTTAGTTCAATAGGTTGAATAGGTCTCCACATGTAAATTGTGAAGGTGTATAGGTCTCCACAAGGTTTCACGAAACTGGCATTTGGAAATAACTCAAAAACGGGAAATTTGTAATGGGTGAAGTGTTAGAAATAAGGGACATACGGAAAGTGAAAGTGGCTGAAATGGGAGCATTTTTCAAACATCGTTTCTCGTTCGGTTGTATAGAGCACAAGAACAAAGCAATGTCTCCACAATGATACAGAACTCAGTAGGCCTATATGTGGTTCGGTGTGTGTTGTATATGGTGTTTTTTTTTCACTTCATGGCATATAAGGTGTGCCTTTTGTGCCATTATCAGGACTATTTTATTCTTCCCAGTGATTTGGTTGGGGTGGGGTTGGGAACGATCCTCACAATGTGTCATTGGGGCCGTGTACCGTGCGGTTCGGACTCTGGGAAAGGGTGGTAAGATGCCCGCAGTGCATGCGTGCAAGGCCCCGCGCGTGTCACATCAGTACAGTGTGCCGGATGGTTCGAATCCCGTACCAGCCACAGCCTGACCTTTATAATACTCTCTCAAGTGGTAGGGAAATCTCAACATTGGACGACATTCCCCATTATGCCATACTGGGTCGCATATAATAATGTAAGTTCTTTGCAGGGTTCCGGGTTCAGGATGCCGCTAAACCCTGTAAAGAATCATCTTCTCATTGATTCATTATAAATGAAAGAGCTGACAGGTAAAAAATGCGTCCGGTGTCCTGAGATCAAAGCCTCTAAAACGGCTATTGTGCTGAAAATACAATATACTGCGCACTGCAAAAAAATCTAGGCCTAAGCAGAATGTGCTGGTCAAAATTGTTTGGCAAGCACCTGGTCTGTTACTTTGCTCTCAGTGTTTGCATATTTCCATGGACTTTGCCTGATACAATCCGATAGTTGTTCTTTCATTAACCTTTTCAACAATAGGGTCAGCAGCAATGGACATTTTCACCAACGCCGGTCCACCAAATTTTGGTTAGACACAGTGCAACATTATTTCTTTGACCGCGTGTCTTGCAAACCATGCTTGGCGAGAGCATGCATTATAAATCATGAATCTAATTCCCGCACTCATGTTCGCTTCTCCACAAAGCCGGAGATATGGTCTCAATAGGATAATAATCCGCGGAAGCGGGCTAAATTTGAGAAAAGGGAAGGAATAAAGTGGATACAACTGTCACTAATGGGGGGGGGGGGTACTTGCAGACAAGCAAGACGCACTGACGGCTAATGGACCAACCAGCGACCTGCCCTCTTCTCATGAATTATTCATAAGGTCCACCAACGCTGTGCTCAATGTATCTACATGAACATTCATTATATAGGTCTGACGTGCTAACCCCAGCAAGACGTTTGTCGAATGAATTGTGCATTTATTTTGTAGAGCGTGTCCTGCCTTTAAAATAAAATCAATTTTCGAGATGTGGATTTCTTTGGTCCTTTACGTCAGCCAGCAATATGGTTTGTGTTACTTTAACTCAATGGTAACTACCAGGGCCTATGTGGTACCTTAGTTTGGGTTTAATTGGTTTGGAAACTCACCGCAGATATAGGATAGGAACGTCATGTCCTCAATTATTGAGATGTGTATTTCTTTGATCCTTTACGTCAGCCATGCAGCAATATGATATACATATTATGTGATACATTCGTTGGGATTTAATTGGTTTGGAAATTCGCCGCACGATGGCAGCAAGGCCATGTGTTGCCACACCGATTCATTTTTTTCTTGTACAGAGAAACACGAAAATGTTCAGGATCTGGTCACGAACCGGTCTCAGTTCAGGCACGATCCGGAAAAGATTGATAATTGAAAAATCAAGATGTGTGAAAAAAAGGCCTATTTCATTTCTATAAAGCAATTTCCTTAAAGAAAATCCTTTAATATCTCTCATTTCACGACCCTGTTTTGGTTCGCCCTGATTTTTTTTTTTTTAAGATTTGACTTTGATATTTATTTTACTTTGGAATGGGATCTATGCCATGATGTTGCCACGGGCATGGAAGGACATTGTCAACCGTCGAGCGATTTCCACTAATGGATAGGTCAGCTCCTTTTATCTCTCGATCCCCTCATAAGTGCACTGCCATCGAGTCGCCATTGTTAGAAATAAAAAAAAATTACGAGAGGTTCCACGATCCGGAAGCATGGGTCTTATTGAGTGGGGGAGGATGGAGGAGGGCGTGCAAATCTCGGCGCACTAGGATGATTTCATAATAGTGAATGATGATACACAGCAACATACTGATTTATCTGTGTGTGAGTCTCGGGCTCTTTGCAAATGGACATCTTTGGCCTTAATTCTCATCCTGTGCCTCTCATTCTATTACGAACGAATCGCTATAGATGATGCTGGTATACACGTAATAATAGTACACCCAGTAAGGCGAAGACTCAATCAATCAGAGATGATTGTAGGCCTATGGTCTTGGGGGCTGATTTCACGAACTTCTACGATCTATCGTCAATCGATTATACCATTGATACCGGTAACCAATCGGTTTCTATGCATTGCGCATCGTCTTAATCTTGCGAATGGTATAGTAAATAAGTGGAAGGTTTGCGGTGACACCATGTAGCACTTCTCTTTCAAGAAGGAGTGTGGCTCTGAACAGAGCCGGTAACTCAACGTTTCGGGTAGTGTGTATTCTGCCCGTCGTCAGGCCAGAGACAACGGTGGTAGCAAATAACGATGATTTTGAGGAAATCGACTTCTGGTATAAACAAAACTGTACAGTATAAGGAACCAAGTGCATGTGAAAAGTATATAGGCCTACCGTGAGAACAATAATTCGCCGTCTGCAAAGTGCTCGTGCATCTCACAGAATCCCTGTGGGATGTTTGCAAGACAACAACCTGGCATTTTGAATAATTCTTCCAAACACATCATAGGCCTATTATGACAAAAACAATTTGTGATTAAAGGCCCTATACATCATTGGTAAAGGTCAAAAGATTTCCACAGTTTGTGTGTTAAAATATTAAACATTCCAAAAAAGAAATCCTGCGAAGGTTTTAGCTAAAAATGGTGATCTGAGAAAAAAAGGCAAAAAAAAAAACCCGTCACGGTTTTCCCACAATTCTGTAGTGTAAGAAGTAGTTTGTTACTCGCCAGTAATAAACTATTTGTCGATGTTTGAGTGAAGATTTCTCGAGAAATACAGCATCCCAGACCGTAAGATTTCAAAATGAGTATTCCATCATAACCATCTACAAACTGTGAAAATTAGAAGGAAATTTGTGGACGTCGATGTTTCCTGATCTTCCCAATGCTGTATTGGGCCTCAAATTAAGGCAAGATGGAGGAGAAGGGGGACTTGCCTGAATGAGTATCAAGACGCTGGCCGTGACGATGAGTTTCCTGGGACTAACCCAGTTGGGGCGTCGGGCCGACACCTTCCCGGCCTTGAAGATGCGGTAGATCCGGTTGACCTTGAGGAGGGTCGGGGCGTAGGTCAGGGACACGCTGAGGGAGATGGTGGCCTCGGAGGCCGGGCAGGTGAGCGCAGAGGGCCGGGCCAGGAGCAGGAGTACGGCCGAGAAGGCCAGGGCCACGCCGAACAGGACCAGGCCGCTGAGCTCCCGGCTGGCCGCCTTGATGAGCGGGTGGCGGCGGTGACGCACCATGCCGGCCACCGTCAGCGAAGTCAGGAGAAGGCCGGTCCCCGAGGAGAGGAGGATTGCCACGACGATGGGGTCCCGCCAGCTGAGACTGTCGGGCGTGATGGGCCTGCAGCGGGCCCGGTCGTCGGCGGGCCACGAGACGCTGTCGCACGGCGAGCACGGCCCGCTGCCGTTGGCCACGATCTCGTGGGGCAGGCAGGCCTGGCACTCCCAGCAGCACTTCCTCTCCGAGGGCACCAGGGCGTGGCCCGGCTGGCAGTCCGGCACGCAGGTCGAGCGGGGCACGTCGCCCGGTCCGCCGTGCCAGCGAATCTCGTCCGCTCGGATCTCCAGCCTGGAGGTCGGGCTCTGCGAGTCCCACAGGCCCACATGGACACTGGCGTACTCCCCGCTCTCCGTCCTCTGATAGTTTGTGAGGATGTACTTCCCGGGCGGATCGCCGTATTCGTCGAAAAAGTACGACCCGCCGGTGCCGACGAAGCTGACCTCGGAGAGGTGGGCCAAGAGCGCCTCTTTTGTGGTAGCTTTGAATGCTGGGCAGTTTGTCCTGGCTGGGCACACCTCGGCAAGTAGGGAGTCCAGGGCGTGGGCGAAGACATACACGCCGTCAGCCACCGGTGAAACCACGTAGTTGCTGCTCGCGTTGGCATGAAATCCGCCCTGGCAGTCGCCGCCGTCTTCCGCGGTGGCGCAGCGCGTGTACTCCGCGTACCAAGGGCTGACGCCCTCGGGCGAGCTCGAGCTCAGGTCGAGGAAGTGCGCCTCGAAGCTGGGCACGGTCTGGCTGAAGAAACGCGTGAAAAGAGAGCCCTTGGCCACCTCCCCAAGCCCCCGCTCCGTCAGGTCGAAACCCCAGTCGTCGCCGCCGATCCAGGTGACGCCCAGGTCGGGCACACTGCTCCCGACGCGGTCCAGCACGGCGTTGGCCACTTGCAGGGCGGCGAACATGACCACAACCTTGGCCGAGGGATTGGCGACCAGCTTGCCCACAACCCTGTCCAGTTCGGCCTCCGTAGGGCTCTGGTTGACGGCAGCAACGAAGGCCAGGCAGATGCCTTCCAGCTCGGCAAGGCGGACCAGCTCCCTGCCCCCGTGCAGCCCGTAGCTGTCCCCCGAGTGGATGAGACTGACGTAGGTCCAGCCGAAGCGAAGCAGCACGTCCACGATGGCGCTGATCTGGTGCCTGTCCGGCGGCACGGTGCGGAGGAAGTAGGGGAAGCGGCCCTTGTCGCTGAGCTCGTTGCTGGACGCCCAGAAAGATATGAGGGGCATCTGGAAGAGCCCCGTCAACTGCGAGACCGGAATGCTGGTAGTGCTCCGGGAGGTGCCGATAATTCCGACGATCTCTCGGTCTGATGGCTGATTGGCGGTGCTCCGATTCGTAGGTGATGAGGACGAAGACGGGGAGCCGGGCGAGGGCGGGCAGGCGGAGCGGAAGGCGTCCGGGGTGGCGCTGCCCAGCATGTCCAGCGTCATCCAGAGGGCCACGTTCTCGTCGCGGCAGTCGTCTCTGATGTCGAAGCCCAGCGTGAGGTTAGGCAGGAGGTCGGTCCGGCCGTTCACGTCGCGCACGGCCCAGGCCAGGGCCTCGGCGTGCACCACGCCGCGCGGGATGAGCGGCGTGTCGCAGAGGGCCGCGGAGCTGCCGTGCAGCGAGAGCAGGGCGCCCAGGTTGATGTCCCCGGGCTGTCGGTAGGCCGTGCACGCTGCCAGTGCCGTCGCGTCGACCGCGGCTCCAGGCAACCGCTGGTTCATCAACCACACCCCCAGCACAGCAAGCACAACCACTTCTCCTCCAGTCCGCCCCGCGCCGCTGCCGGGCATCCTCTCCATTCTAAAAATCATCTCCAGTGAGTGACTCTGCCGTTGCAAAACAGCGGGCAGCTCCAGTAACCGTAACGAGTCGAACAGCGTCACATCACAACTCGGTCTGCGGCCGCTGCCTGGACGACATTAGCCCCCGCGTCCAAACCCACTCTGGCCCGACGTTCCTCGGGTAATTCGAAGTGACAAGTGGAAAGGTGTTCTACAGAGTTCTTGATTTACAAGTCTCTTCTTCCACGGATCATTGGCCGCGTTGATCCCGCAAGATAAACCCCTAGGCCGTTGGCAATCGAGACTGTAGCTAGGCGAGGAGACGCTCCCTCCACGAACCCTTTCCTCCGCTGCCAAACCAATGCTGTGTTCGTCGGACGTCGCCTCTTCCCCTTACATTACTTCTGCGCTTTATCGTTCCGCCCGGTGAGTCGTCCAGGTAAGCCAACCGGGTGCTGCGGTCGCTGTCAGGGAGGGCCAGAAAAAGCTATAGTTTCCTCGCCTATTCATTTTGACAGTCCGTGCCGAGTGGGGGAGGTATCCGAGGCAATTACGCCCGCCGCATCCCGAATCGAAATAATCCCCATCCCGCGCCCGTGCGAGATATGTGATACGGTAGCCAATTAGCGGGGTGAGTCGGTCCATGCATGCACAAATCCTCAAGATGAAAAACCAACACACCGCACAAACCGATTGCTTTCTCCGAAATACAATTTTGATCAATTTGCCTGCGGAACTAGCCTGCAGACCGGCTCTTCTCGATACATGCAGTCTTTAACCAATTAGTGTTTGCATTCTTCGCCGCGATGTAACTCCAAGAAGACCGCTTCCTGTTTTTATTCCCTTCCCAAATTGCCTCGCATTCACTCAGATTCTGTGTTTCTGCCATTGACAAGACTCTACCCGGTGCCGTGTGTTTTTCCTACCGAGGTAGCGACATTGTAATAGCTCCCAGTGGGACTATTCAGCCAGCGACCAATTCAACTGCCTTTCGCTCGGCTAATTCCATCGCTTTACCCACGATTGCCGCCAGCTTCCGCCCCATCTCCACTCCTCTCCACTTATGAGGCGAGGTATATAGGTAGGAGCATAGAGCTGATTTTGTTTATCTGGCGTTGCACATTCCCTTAGCAATTTCCAATTTCCGATGTTAGATGTATCGGGGGAAATGAAAAGGTGCTTTTCTTCAGACAGTGGGAAGGAAGTTTCATAACATACAGTGCCTCTCCGAACAGTCCATCCATTCCGAGTATGCTGTTGGAAAAACAGCCTATTTTGTCAAACTTAATGCGTGCGTTCAAGGAGAGTGAGAGAAACGAGAGGTCTCTATCAAATTTTGTTTATACTAAGCACGTTTATTGCACTTGATTCAAAGTATATTGTGTGATCGTGACGATCCCATCTATGACATTTATCTATCTTATTTTATTCAATTCATTTTCCGGGATACACGTATACACATCACAGCACACTCAAATAACAATTAAGGTGGAAATAACAGTAATAAATAAAGAAAACAAACCCAACATCCAATTAGCTCCCGTAGGGTTGCCCAAAAGAAACTATAGTTTCGGTCTGGAGGCTCTAATAAAAAAATGGATGTCAAAAAACAGTTACACTGTAGGCCTATTATATTATGGAAAAAAATATTAAGTGAGTAACAGTGCATGGAGTTTTTGCCAAATATAAAAATAAACAATACATCTTTAAAAAGACAGAGACATCATCAAAGACATCATAATAAAGACAATATTAAATATGAAAAATGTGGAGAATTATATACATGTAATTATAACATGAAATTAAATTCTGAGAGAAATTATAATAGGGTACGTGTCTACGTGTCTTCTAAAAGGAGTTTAAGATGGGGTCTTGGTAGAAATTGAGTGATCATCTCAGGGAGTGTTTCGGGTTTAAAAGGCAGGCCACACACTTCTATACGGTATAGCAACAGACCAATTACAGTGGAACGTTGCTATAACGAACATCCTGGGATCCATGAAAATAGTTCGGTAGGGGCTATAGCGATCGTTATAGCGGTTACAGTCACATAATTATTATGTACACAAACCGTTCGGGAGCAAAAGGGTATGTTCGTTATTATAGCCGAATGTTCGGTACATGTATTTCGGCGTTCGTTGTAGCGACGTTCCACTGCACCAATTACCAATGTTAAGTCTGCTAAGAGAGAAACCAATAATAGCAGAATTCCATGCAGGAAAGCAGCAAGGTAATTTCAAGAACGGAAAAAAGCACCGTTTGTGCATCGGTTGATGGGATTTGGATCCCGGGTGCATTTCTAATACTGCGCGCCAGAAAACCGACCTTTACCGATACGGACGTGACGGACGTGTAACGGTTCTGGAAATGTCAGAATATGCAGAGAATATTTGTATAAGGGGACAGAAGGGGAAAGGAATCGGACCGGATTTAAGACGACTCCCAAGATGTAGCCTACGTCATCAATTATCGATCGATCGGCTCGTGACCTTTGTTTTGCAAATCGCGCGTGACACGAACCCCTCAAAAAATGTTTTATTCTGATGTACTGGCAAACAACTGCATACAAGAAATAGTTGAAATCGGTTTAAGACCGAAACTGCAGGCGACACCTTTCATCCACGAAGTGTACCCCTTTGTCGACAGCAATTTTATCCTGATAGAAATAGGCCTACATGTAGATTTTTTATCGAATTCTTCGAGGAAGGTCCAATTTGTCGGATGAAAAAGTTGGACCTTCTAATATCATTAAGCCTTTAAGGTCACCTGAAAATATCATTTCCCACCATTGAGTCAGCAAGCAGTTTGCAATGGTTTAATGTTACTCTGTACTATAGGCCCTAACTATTTTTTGGGGAAGTTCAACACGTTCCTTAGAAGAGCCCGGCCGGCAGTTTAAGATCATTAGTAAGATGCTTACAAACCCAAACAAAAACACACACACAAACCATAGACATATAATTATTATAGTGTGAGTATTTCAAAGCAGGTCATGCCCAAAATAATCGAGCAGCTGTTGGTTTGTCCTAAGTAGTCAATGCTGTTTGGGTTTCGTTCGTGATTTTGCTGATGGGGATGTTATTTATATCAAAATTATGTTCAAGCGTCAGACGTTCTCTCTGAGTATGCTATTTGAATTGTCAACATAATTATGAGCAATTCATAACAATGTCAAAGAAACGTGCATCAAAAACTGGTAATGATATGAATGATGTATAGGCCCTAGTATGTCCTATTTTTAAAAACGTTTTTTTTTTTCATACCCGGGCGAAGGCATAATTTTATATACTTCGGACTTCATTAGACCCAACAGGGGTAGGCCTTATACCAAAACGAGAACGGTCGGCTGTGTTGATTGATTCTTGTCGGGAAGTCTCGAACCGGTACCGACATCGATGCAATTTATTAATTTGATTTCGCCGGTAGAAAAATTACTGGCTGAAGGAAGGAAATTTCTATTAATTCTAAGAAGAAATTTCTACTCCCAAAATGTTTAATAATACAAAGCCTAGGCCTAATGGTCGCAAGGATAACCATTAATGGTTGTTCCCTAACAACTGCCTTCTGTGGGGACTCTGACGTTAATTTTCGTGCTCAGCAAACGAGGCTTGAGAAGAATTTAAAAGCTAGGTCATTGCTATGGGCAACAGCGCGTCGGTCTTGACCAAAGAAATAAAAACAGCTAGGCCTATAGGCCTAGAGCGACTATTTAAAACCCCGAATAGAGCTGTGGCTACGCATATGAATTAGGAACGCCCTCAGCGGCATTCGGTCGAGTCCATCCCGTTAGGCATTTATTATTATTAGATATTATGGGGCTCCGAAACAGTGGTCTCTCCTTTCGACACGAAAATAATGCGTATTATTTGTATTGTAAGTATAGGTGCATACCGGTAATTACTATCGTAAAAGCCGGTCAGCGAAACGTCATTCGAACGTCTGTTCAAGACAGCCAACTCACTCGAGCGACGTACCTGGTAGAGGATTGCTTTGAGACTGCTTTTTTGTTGTCACAATAACTATTAATCCGACGATTTTGAGCTGGCAAAAAAGTCTTAGTAATGCACATACGTAATTATGTACTGTACAAACAATCAACTTACATTGACGTCATGAATGGTGCCTAACTTTTCAGGTCCAACGGCAAACTTTTACTGCGAAATAAACCCCTAGTTTCCGAAAGTGCTGCTGCTGTTGTTCAACTGTATCAACGCGAGTCAATTGTGTTCCACCACAAAATACCACTTTGTACGTCTAAGCTTTATGTGGGATACTAGCACGCAACGAGTAAAGAGGATCGAACGCAGACGACTCAATCAATGGTAGGCGCGACGAAGTAGTAATGAAAAGCTAACGGTGATGTAATATAGCGCCCTCTATCGGTAATTTTCATCCAGGCCTCCAAACAACAACAATCTTTAAATGCCCGTGCTGGGTTAAAGGTCATTTTGTCACGTGTGGATTTTCGCGCTCTTTAAATTCCGTGGCGCTGAACTCAAGTCTTGATCGACCGACAACTAAAGAATTCTTTGTTCAAATCTCGTGCAATTTCCTTTCATTTTGTGAGTTAAAACTCGAAAAAGAAAATCCTGCATCATGCCGGGTATCGAAGACTGGTTGAATCGGCCGCTGGATATCGTTCAGGGATTATTCGGTAAGAAATTACCAAGACGTACTGTACACGGCACAGTCCCTTGGCTTGAGAGCTGAGTTGTGACACAATCGGTTCAAGTTGTGTTTGTCAACTCAATCTCTTAATGTTATTGTTGTGAGGCTCTTTTCCAGATTTCCATATCCATGTTTTTTTATAAGCCCCTGGCAGCAGTATTGTTACTGTAAGGCCCATGGTAGTGGATGGAGTGATGTTTAAACATTGAGTACAGTGGATCGGATTAGTTTATTTTATAAGACCGTAGACTGGCTTTTGCCTTGTAATTATTTTGTTAGTTGTTCAGCTGTTATATGTTTTTACTTTTACCATAGTTTTACCAAGTCCCACTTACTGGGCCGCTAGAAGCTCCTCTGAAACGATTTATGTGTTGATCTGCCGCACTAGCGTCCCACCGTGTCTAATATTAATAATTATAATAATAATATATAGTTAACAGTAGTCTGAGTAACTTGGACCCTTACATTGTTACAATCGCCCTTTTAAAAAAAAATTGAGGAGGTCGGGCGATAGTACTAGTACATGTACTAGTACTAGTAGTAGTAGTACTAGTAGTACTAGTACTAGTAGTAGGGGCCAAGATACTCAGTAAGTAAACACGTGCAAACAACGATGTGTTCGACTCCATGACTATCCCCGACCGAAACCCCCAGATTTTACCCCGAAAACACCCACGAAACTGTCCCAGACAGATCAATACACAAATTGTTTCAGAGGAGCTCCTAGTGGCCCAGTAAGTGGGACTAGGTTTTACAATGGTTTTACAAATACAATGTATGCTTTGTTTACTTTTTTTGTTAAAAGTAAAACCATGGTAAATCTAAAACTAAAGTAATGTTAGTGAGTGTGTGGAATGACTTTGATGAATGTCATACAAACAAACACACACACAGTCACACACACAACCCACACTGTAGAATATCACACTCTGTATTGACTGTGATTAGATTCTTTTCCCAATATTTCCACATAATCATGAAATTTGCTCTCAGTGTCAGTCCTCAGTTATGGTTATCTGGAGTCTGGACTAGCTACGTATCTAGGCTTTTACTAGTTTACTCTGTAACTAGTACTACTACTACACTAAACTACAGTACTACTAAAGTACTACTGCTGCAGTAGTACTATGACTGAGTATGAGTATTGTCATTTTCTACAAAAACAATGGCCTATCTTGGAAAAAAGAAACAAGAAATCGGCATAAGATTGATTGATGTGGTTCATGGTCATACTTACATGTATGATGCATGTGCAACTTTGTTCACATTATTTGACCACAACCCCCATCTTTTCTACCGTCAGATATCAGTGACAAGAGCTGGGCAGGAAAGGTGACAGAGTTCTTCTCCAAGAAACTGGAGGATAACATTGAATGGGTGAGTGAACGGTACACTGTACCACAGTGCCCATGCCTATCTCCTATTACTTCAGAGGAATATTGGTGACCAGATTCTATATCTCCCGGTTATTATTTTTCCTCTGTAGGGATAATACTTTTATTCTCATTTGTTGATGAAATTGCTTTTCCCAAGATAATCTTCCAATTCGAATAGTTGAATCTTTTGTACTGTGCAAACAAGATTCAGTAAGAAAAACTTGTAAACAAAAGTACCAGGTTTGCCAGGTTCAAAAGAGAAAACTCGGCGCTGATAACAATTTTGAGGTACAAGCTGAATTGTCTTTTGCATCAAAAGATTTGATCATTGCCTATTTCATGGAGGGTGTGTAGTTGCAGTTAAGACTCACGACATTACTTTTCTCCCTCGACTGACTTGATGTGCCATTGCTTGGCTTTGCTAGGTACCCTCCCTGAACACCACCTCCCTGCATCTGCTCAAGCCCAACATGATGGTCCGCTTCCGCTGCATGATCCAGGACATGTACGACCCCGAGTTCTATCTGGGCGCCTATGAAGTCGCAGACCAGAACACAGGAGACACTGTGAGTGCCTTTGGTTTGTGCTCCTGTCTTTCTTTTGTGGGCACTGTGCGAGTGCTGGCTGATTGGTTTCAGTGCCGATAGAATATTATCCGCAATGATGACAGGGACAGAAAGCCAAAGGAAGTCGGAGTGACCATGCGCTTCTGCACTCCAGTACTGATGTATCTAATACCGAAAAATGACTTTGAGGAGTATGTAAATGTTGCAAATTGCTAGCTGACTTGAATGACCAAAGTAAAAATGCGAGTAATTTAGAGGGCCCAATTATGGGCTTCTGCACTACGATAATGATGCATCTAATACAGATAAATGACTTCATAAAATTCGAAAATGTGGCAAAGTGCTGACAAACTTAATTGACCAAATCAACAAGTTTCAATCCTGCAGGACCTTTCTAACCGAATCAGATTCTGCATTTGAGACAGGTCCTGCTAGGATCAAAACAACATCAGGCCCTCAGAATTTTAGAGACAGTCATAGAAACTCCAATCATTGTCCAAACTGTTGGATACTTATCTGTGATAATTCATAGCACGAGGCCCATGATGAGTTCCAACTGATTGAAAGATCAAGTAAACCGATCATCAATTGCTTTTAAAACAAAAATCTTCCTTCCCCGGAATCCCACCTCTGGTTGTGTTGTAAACAGCGGATTAAGTCGGGCATGTACCAGGACCTTGCTGACTGTCCCCCTCACCAGCGGCTGAATCTAGAGTCCCCCCGGAACATCACGCTGGATCGGCAGACCTTCTACTGCGTCCCCGTCCCAGCCGAGACCGAGTGGGTCAAGCAAATATCCTTTTGTTTTTGTCCCCAAAGTAACTGGCAGTGACAGGCGGCAACTTGCAGCCACAATTAAAGAGTCCATCAAGGCCAGGTGGGCTCGCGTACACTGCGTCGAGTCCCATGAGGAGTCCAATGGCAAATGAATTGTCCGGGCATCGGATTGTTTTGTTTTCAAAGATGTCCGTGAACTATTGAAGGACAAAATGAACCGCAACTGCGTCTGTTGTGACCACTACACGTAGATTGGGTGTCCCAGAGGTGATTGTCTGTCCACTGGATCGGGGTGAAACCCTTAATCCTCCCCATGCCCGCCAATGCAAGGGCAACCATCTCAGGAGCACCCTCATAATGATTCTGTTTGCCTGTTGTGCTTTCTTTCATCCTTGTTTACCATTGGGGAAGTTGATACCAACACCAACTTTCCTGTGCAAAAAACTTCTCCTGACATGTTTGTTTCTCCTTTTACATAACCCATTCATCCCACTCTAGTATCAGGATAACAAAAACACTCATTTGTCCCTTTGAAATGAAAAGATTTGGAAAAAATCCCAAACCATTGGAAAGCTTTTCCTTAATTCAGATGATTATTAAGCTTTTGCTGTGCATGGCCGCCACCAGACCTCAGATCCTTCCTCCTCGCAGAGTTCAAGGGTCAAAAGGGCACTGGAGGTCGACGACATGACCCCGCAGTCGTCTGCAGACGCTGCGCCGTCGGCCCGAAGCAACAAGGCGGGCATGGAAGAGAGCGCCGACGGGAACCAGTCGGAGAAGCGGAGCCGGAGGTCAGAGGACACGAGTCAGGGGTCGTCGACCTCGGTCGACCTGAACTTTCCCCTGCCGGAGGAGATGGGGCCCGCATGTATGGTCAAGGTTGGTGTCACGAAAATTGTCTACGCGGCCTCCTTGCCTCCCAATCCTCCGTTCCGATGATATATTGAGATTGGAAAACTGACTGATTGAGTGTGTCACTGTTTCGCCCCCGTTCCAGGTCTATGATAATTTTGACGCCTTCCGTCTGAACGATGTCGTTGAGTTTATTGGGGTTCTCTCTGTCGATCCAGACTTGGCCCATTTACCCGGCAGCGATGCAAGCAGGTAAGATGCTGTGCTGTGAATCAATTGACCCATCAGTCAATGAATATAGATGCAGGATTGGATTTTTTAACCTGTACTTAAAAACCAACGTTGTTGAGGTGTCGTGCAATTTATTTCGTTCTAAATGGTGTATTACTGAATGGAGCCGTACACACTAAGGAGGCATAACAAAAATCTCTCAAATGTGCTAATGTGTCCGATTAAGTGTTGATGTCACACATACAATGTTCAAAAAGAGCTCTCCCAATCTGAATACAGGACAATTGAGATATTTGATTGTGAGGCATTTTTTCTTTTATCGTTGAAGTGGAGCATCGTCGGCGCTTGAGGGTGGCGAGGCGATGGAGGGAATCGAGGAGCAGGCCGCCCACTCTCCCCCTCCCTCCCTGGTGCCCCGGCTCCACACCATAGTATCGCGCAAGCTGCAGCACGGCAACCCACTGTTACCGGCCAGTCTGGAGTCCGAAGAAGGCAAAGCATGTGAGTATCAGCCGTACAGTCCGTTTCAAGTTGAACTCCATCTCAGCCTCATTAAAGGCTATGGCATGCCCTGCTACTCCAGTCCACCCACTTGTGCCCTATCTGGAGTTGGTACCACCTGTCCAGTCAAGAGTGGTGCCAATTCCACCTGGCCACATAAACAACGGGCCGGACACTGACAGACTGGTGTTATATGCTCATGCTCTTCTCACAGTGAACAGACTATAGACTCATGAACATCATAACCTGCACTGAGGGGAATCAAAGCAGACCCAAAACCAATCAAGTAGTCTAAGGAGAACCAACTTAGTTCCTCCACTCAAAACACATCAGTTTTGCCCTAAGAGAGTGTTGACTACTGTACTAGCTTCATACACTCTACACTGGAAACGGCAACACCACGCCACTGACAAATCACAAAAGAACTCCAGCCAACTGGAGAATGCTCACTTCACACAGCACTAGCTGGGGATACTATAGTAGCTCTATTCTCCAAGAAGGGAAACATAATAAATCAAGACTCAACTCTAAGGTGGACATGAGAGGACACATGGGAAATAAGGACTTGCAAATGACTGTTACAACTACAAGCTTTACAACAATGGAGGTCACTTTATAAATACAAGAAAAACCAAAAACAACAGGTAGACTGGCACTTTGCATTGAAACAAGATGGTGGGCTCTTCGCAATTGGACTGTAGCTGGGAAGTGTATGGCAGTGTCATAATCTCTGGGAATTTGTGTCTTCATGTTTTGCCTGCGTAGTTGTGCAGGGAGGCATGGACGACTGGGGCAGTGTCAGGGATCAGCTGAGAAGTCTCCTGCAGCAACTTGTGTTCGGGGATGCCCTCGCGGCTGACTACCTCCTCCTGAATCTTGTGTCTTCAGTGTAAGTAGTTGCAGCAACAGAGGTTGGCACACCTCTTATCTGTGCATCCCGATGCCACATGTCACTCGTATTGGTGGCGGATTCCTTTCCCAAATATAGTGAGATCTCCATTTGTTTTTTTATGCAACAGATACACCCGGCGTGACGTTGTGGCCCTGGGAAAGTTTACCCTGAACCTTATTGGCTGCCCAGACTCTGAATTCAGCCAATCACTGCAGGCGCTCCTCAGTCAACTGGTCACCAAGGTAAAATCCTCATTTGTCTGAATATGAGTTCTGTAATCAAGGTTTCGCATCAACATATTTTTTTTTCTTCGGACTTTGGAAAATATTTTGTCTGGATTGAGCCATCGGCCCCTCTTATTTTGAGTTATTCGAGGCAGAAAATAGTTTGAAATTGTTTTGTATCACTTGTTTTTTCAATGCTTGCTTGCAGTCCTATCTCCTTCCGCTCTCACTGCAAAACATGAACACCCTCCGACTGACCCCTAAGAAGGACTATGCCGCCAACCGGCTCAAAAGTGGACTGCTGCAGCTGAGTGACCGCACACACGTGGTGCTGGACGAGACGGCCCTGCAGCCAGGCCAGCTGGACAGCACCGGTGCGTAGTAGGAACTGGAGCTGGCACCTTTGTGTGGATTTGAACCCGACACGCTTTTCTTGATAGAGACTGGGCGCGCTGGGACCTGGATTGGTGGCTGGGTGTTGCTGTTAAACTCACATCATTTAGAAACACAGTGCTTCGAAATACAGCAAGGAACTTGGTATATATAATTGTGCAGAATGTATTTCTGTCTCGTGCAGTGCTCTGGTATTAGTCATAGTTGAATCCTTGATCTGAATGGCCACATTGAGTGAAAGCAGAATAGGATCATTGGCAGCTCTTCTGCCACCTTATGTAATCAGAAAAGCCACCCGATTCAGCTAATCATCATCTAGAACGGTTTCAACAAGTAGGACCATCCACAGTGGAGACAATGCCAAGGATCGTCTTCCGGAAACCATACAGGGAGATATTTCTCACCATGGCGTACAGTCTTTAAGGGAAAGACTGATGTGCAAGTGTGTGTTATCTAAGCTGCTGTGAACCATTGAGAGACCCATGCAAAGTTCCCTTGCAGTGCCTAGCAACCTATTTTAGAACCTGAATCTGGTCACACTGCATGGGCTTTTGTTCACATAACCACAATGTGGGTCATGAACACAATTGACATAATAATGATGTCTGCGTCGAGGAGAATGTAATTCAATGAGGGTTTGCCCTGTCTGAGGTATTAAGCACCCGAGTGCTCAGTGCTTGCCCGATTGCTTGCAGAGACAAATTCAGGCAGCTCGGGCGGGAATTTGAACCCGCGACTTCTGCTTTCTGGTGCAGACAAAATTGTTTCGCTGTCCAGTGACCTTTGGCATGCAGTGGTCAACCCACTCCCTCTCCATCATTACTTCCACAAAACCTTATCCTAATTTCTCCCCTGCTTCCACTTAATCACACAGGCGTACAGAATCTCGCAACCATTGGCAACGCCATCTCCTGGCAGAAGTTGGACTACGATTTTGAGTTCCACAAGACGGAGTTCCCAACAAATCTGATCTTTGTGGTCATGTCCGAGGGCAAATCCTTGCTACCGGTAAAGCCTTAATTAGAGATTGTTCATTAATCAGAGTTTGTGGATGCGACATTCTTGGGGACTAAAATGCAGTTTGGTAAAAATTTATCTTGGTACTCTTCTCCCCCATTCGTATAAAAAAAAATAAGTTTCTGGGATGGATCTCTGAGTATGGAACTAGATTGGCTGTGGCTGTGGTTGTCTTAATGGTGATTGTGGTCACAACCCATGCCTTTACAGTAGTCGGTGGTTGCTGTTACTGCTAAGAACAACCTTAGCTGTAGTTTGGGTGCAACCTTTAGCTCCTTTAGCTGCAGGGATGAATAGAAATGATAGAAATGGAGAGAACGGTTTGCAGGTTCTTCACACAGCCCAAAGTCGGACTTCTAAAAGAAGCTATGTGTGTGAGTTTCCAGAAATTGGTTCAGAGTGGCATAGTCAGTGGTTTTATTTTGCTTTGTTTGTGTGTACAGTGTGATTGCCAGGTGGCTCTGCAGCCAAAGACGTCTCCGCCCAGTGCGGCTGATGCCCAGGCTGGTATCCAGAGGCTGATCAGTTTGGGCGAAGTCAACTTGAACCGGATCCGGGCCTACCTGGGTGTGGTCACCTTCCTGAACTACAGCCTCACTGAGGAAATGTCCAAGGTGAGAGTGCTAGGAAGCAGAGGAGTAGGAGTTTTTGTGGTGATTTGGTCAGAATGATGTCAGTGTTTGGTTTGTGTTGGGTCATAGTGTGGTTAAATAAGACAATATAGGAGGGATTGCAGTGATGCCATGTATAAGGTCTCTTAAAGAAGAGGTATGGTTCTGAAAAGAACCTGATTGATAACTTGACATTCTGGCCAGTATGCTATGGCCGTCATCAGGAGAAACTCATAATGTGGTTGCTGTTGTAGTGGTTGTATGCACCAAGCTTAGACTGGGGGCAATGTTTCGGTGGCATAGATGAGTGTAGGTAGGATAGTTTGGGGTTTTAGGGGAACAAAGTTTGGGTTTATTGTTGTTCCCGGTAGTGTCACAATATGGGTTGCAGAGAAGTGAGGATTTCACGTAACAATATTTTGAGTGCATTGATACAATACCAAGTTTCAGTGCTAGCATTGTTGTAATCTTTACAACTTGCTCATTTTGCTTTCCAGATTGTTGAGCAGGACTTTGTCGAGGCCCGGAAGACAGATCCTAACCGGATGACACAGGAAGACTTCCACTCACTCCTGATCATTGCAAGGTGGGAAATCTCACCGAGAGAAATGAAAATTCCTCTCTCTTCGTTCACAAACCCATTGAATGGCAAATAAGACCTCAGCAGCATTTATATTATTGTGAAATTTTCTTTTGGATTGTCAGTGGTAGAATTGAATCATTATCGTTATTTGTTTTCTACATAGGTCACTCAGCGTCTCTCTCGGACTCACCTCACTGACACGAGATGTATGGGAACGGACGAAGAGGATGGAGCTAGAGCGCAAGATTCGTCTGAGGAACATCGCCCCACAATCGTGAATAGAGGAGGGAATACGAAAACAGTGAAACACAATTCGCTTAATTAGACTCCATAACTACATCCCCGAAGGGCCTAACCCTGTAAATATGTATATAGTTCTGTGGCAGTGGACTTATGACCGGTTGCAGTGACTTTTTTTTTGTCTGTATGGTACAGAAGTGGCACAGCTGACTTTGTCAGACACAGTGGCACTTGACACATCTGTGTATCTATCAGCTTAGTGGGGTTCTATGCTGATGTAAGATAAGTCCGTATATAACGGCCATGCATTTGACATCAAATGGTGTGCACTGTTAAAATATTTGTATTGGCCATAGTCAGTTCCAGTCTGCAGATACATAATGCCAGGTTCAGATAATTATTTCTCAGGAAGATTGGACTTGAGAATTTATTAAAGCATAAGTTATTAGAACGACCATAAAAGATGATTGAAACATTTGCAAAAACGAAATCCGCTTTTGTCTGTAAATTAAATTTACAATGTAAAGACATGTTGATTGTATCGAATGTTAAGGGAAGAGAGTGTTGAATGATCAATAAAGTGGTGTTGAAATGGATTGTTATTTTGTCAGAAGAAATTAGTTTTTGTGTTTTTGTTCTGGTCTTGCCCTGCACTGCCCTGCCCTGCTCTGTCATTCCCCGTCCTGCCCTGCCCTGTACTGTACTGCCCTTGCACTGCCCTGCCCTACCCTGCTCTGTACTACTGACCGAATTGGATAGCGACTTGTGGGATTTTCATCATAAGTTGAGTGTGGATGGTATTATTCGGCATCTAACTTGGCCAAGAATCCCCACTAAAAGTGCATCAGAGATAAACAAGTTAAATGTCATGTCCCTGCGATCGCTATCTCCACAACTTGCCACTGGTGTCTTGATTCAATTTGGGAAGCTGGAGTTTTAGGCCACGAAAAAAAAACATTTTCCGCACATATTCCCCGGCCGTAATAGAAAAATAATGTGGTTTTAAGTCCCTGGGTGTGGGCAATAGAAACCAAAAACCAAAATCCCAAGGTAGAGGAGACGGTTGAGGAATTGAGCTCGGGGGCCTAAACTCGTGAGACGAGGGGAGAGTAGAGAGAACAACAACCAACAAAAACCAAAAGACACAAAAAAAGAGCCAGAGACCCCAACCGGCATCATAAGATTAGCCCAGGGGAACCGGGGTGGTTGAGCGAGACGCACCGGTACACGCTACCGGATTAGCGGCGCTCAGGCCGGCCGGTAATTGGCCTGATTCACCGCTAATCGCGTCAGCTCCGCGCGCGCGAAAGACGCGAAATCAAATCACGCGTGGGCCGAACAACTGGCGATTACCGCAAACAGGCGGCCCTTCCCCTTCGCCGCACACGACGCGTGTCGGCACCGGTCCCGTCGTGAAAGAAAGAGAGAGAGAGAGAGTTGGGGGGGGGTGGGAGGGAGGGAGGGGGCCGAGACCCGGCCCCTGTAAAAAAAAAATTCTGGCTGACGACGGGCGCAAAGAAAGAAAGAAACAAATTCCCGGCCGAAACAGACTGCGGAGCCGGTGCGAACAGGCCCGAACGCTGCGTCCGATTTGGGGTTCGGGGTTGACGGGCGATCATTAGCCGTGAGAGGTCCGAGTCTCTCCCTTTTCTCTCTCTCTCTCTCTCTTTCGAAGAGAGAGAGAAGGGGGAGGGGAGATATAGAGCAGGGGTGGGGAAAGGGGGCTTTGACAGACTGCGGCTGATGGCCTCCAAGCTGATGAACTCATGACCGAGGACAAACTTCCGTCGGCGATGAGTAAAGGCACTCCAGCGATCTTCTTGTCTTTTGAAGTTGTTGGGTTGTTGTTGTTTTTTAAACCGAAAAGTAAGTTGGAAAATGACGACCTAGCCTATACTATAGCACGCGATTTTTCCAAAGTTGGTTTAGAGGCAGTGTTTTTTTTCCTTCACCTGGTTCAATCTCATACTCGTGTTAACATTCCTCTATCATGGTATATCCATGGTATATCAGGCATAAAATGCCCACATTCTTATTGGCGCTTTTTACTAATCGGAAAGGCTGACCGCGGGCTGACCAATTCAGAGTAGGCTAGCGTCCATTTTGTTTTGCGATTTCCAATGTTTCGTTCGATCGGCATGAATAATATGGACGTTTCTTGGATATACAGAGAGCATTTGAATCTTCAGCCTTTGGACTTCTATCGTTACGTCGACAATTTGGTCCTGTAGGAGTTCGTTTCAACCAAACCGTTCAATTTGTTTTGACCCATAAGGTGCTAAGAAAAAACACCGGTCCCTTCGACCAAAACTTCTAACCAAGCGGTTCTCGATCTCCAAACATCGGCTTAAAACCACTTCGCGCCGGTGGTGTTGCTATGTGCCGGGCCTTTTGAATCCAAATCGTAAACGAAGACTCTTTTTCAGTCTACCACAGAACAGCATGGCAAAAGCCATACAGACGTCCGATTGTGCCAGGTTTGACTCGCTTGTCGCATGCTTGTCTGTGTAGGGAAGGCCACCATCTAATTCTAAGGGCTGGATATCTTAGATGGAAGAGCACTCGGGTATATCCCGGAGGTCTCGGGTTCAAGTCCCGGTCCAGTCAAATTAAGTCTTCTTTGCCAATTTTTTATAGTATACTCATATTAATTTACTTCACAGGTAGGCCTATTAATTTCTGTTGTTCCCGGTTTATGAGCGCGCTTTGAAAATGGCACATCTTTCAACAATGCCCGTGTCCCCGTCATGGGCACTGGTCTGCATGGTCTGATGAAGCGGCAACCAGCTCCCCTCATTTCATTGGCTCGAGGCACCGCACTCGCTCTATACTTTATGGTACATAACATCGGTCTGCGAGAAGTTGGCTGGCTTTTTGTCGCGCGACGCACGAGGCGAGCTGCCACGAGGCGAGCATGGTATACACGAGGCTGATATGCTGCACGAACTTCCCGCATTATAACTCGCCATGCATGGGTTCCCGTGCCACCTTTCCTGATCACCATACCAATTCAACACAACAGCTCATCAAAGTTGTGAACGTGTGCCAAACATAAAACGCACCTGTAGTCAATTTAGCGTATTAGGCATCTGCTCGCCCACTCTTTCTCCTTCTCGGGTGGATTTACAGTTATTTACCATTCGACCACAGAGCAGGGAATGCCCTTCTATTCGATGAAGACATTTTACGTCAGGATTCGCGAAACTAAACTACTAAACCCTCCGTCACTTTGTTAAGCTTGCCTCAAACGGTCCAATGGTCCAATTGGTCCAACCAGGTACAACCAAGAACCCTTCTTCCTCCATGTTACAACCAACGATACCCGTCCCCTGATTCACATCCAAGTGCCTCACCCTAAGTTATAGTACGTGCCAAGCCCAGACCCCCGTCTCCACTTGAGACACCATGCACCGGTGCCCTATCTTTCCTGTCCCTCCTAGCTGAACCCCGAGCCCCCGCACCTCGCCTATCTGTGGTCACGCTACCCATCCCCCATACCACCACCTTTACATACCCCCATCTAACCATGGAGGAATCCTCCATGATCTAACTGTCCTCACTTTTCTCCAACCAATGTATCCATGCTCATGTGCAGTACCTTGGTTACGTCGGGGCATGGACTCCTACCTCCATGGTCGAGGTATGTGTGCTCTACCATGGCCATGCTCATTCTAACCATTCCTCTATCTATGGTCCAACCATTGAGAGGATCCATGGTTCAACCATGGTCCAAGCATGGAGGTAGAGGGCCTCCTCTATACCTCCACGGTCCAACCATTGAGCTGTTCCTCCTTGAGCAACGGTCCAACACAACTCAACCATTATAGCCCAGTGCTCCACCACCCCTCCACTCATCGTATCTACACGGTACCAGCGCGCTCTACTGGTGAGATTCTCTGCCAATAAACACCAGAAATAACAACAACCCGAGCGGACCGTTTTCGTAGAGCGGCATCGATGACGTAACGGCTAATTGGCGTGAAGATAAACGCCTCTTAATGTATTCACTGTTTACGCGAGGCGTTTTGCGACACCGGGAATCGATCTACCCGAGGCGACTCGGTGGGGTAGAGAGGATGGAGAGGAGGAGGGAATGAGGGGAGGGGGAGGGGGTTCTTGGTTTGGGCATGGGTTGGGGCATGGAGTTGGGGCATCGACCTATCTTGAAATAATAAATGAGTCTCGCTGGTCTACACCACACACAAACAGTGCATACCAGGAGGTGGAACTAGACCTATGTCACTCATGCACTCTCGAAAATAATGTAGACACCGTTGTTCAGAAGGGCACGCTTCACCCCAGTCGTGGAGACCGTCAAAACTCCAAGTGGCTTTTCAACTCCCTGAACTGATTAGAAATCTTCCTTGGCAAACAAAGACATATACAATTATAATTACACTGGAAACGAAATCAGAATGTTATGCTATTATTTTAATACAGAATGAATGGTGAAGGCTGCCCCGACAGTTAGTGGGAAAAACTGGGCAAATCAGTAACAAATTACGAACTTTTAGTTTTACAAGCAATATCGAGCCCCGAATACTTCCGTTGATCGTGACCCCCACCCGACTGACACCATCATTGGAAGTAAGGAGCTTAGCACAAACCATAGAGCAAGGATGCACAGACAGACTCGAGAAGTTTTGTTAGGTATTCTACCTCCATGGGTTCTACCTCCATGGGCGTACCGAAGTGACTCAGGAGTCAGGACATAGTAGTACGGCGTTCCCTAGTGCCGAGCAGTCAGTGCTATTATTGGGCCGGCCGCTGCCCAACGATTCACCGAACCGCGCATTCCTCTGCATCCGTTCTCTGATCCTCACCACCCCAGGACAACATCAGGTGTGGTCTGGTCCTATAACGGACCATAAGCTGCCTTTCCACTGGACTAAAATTTAACCGTGAGATGGTTAAATCTGGTCGTACCCACTTAGACACAAATCAGATAAGCCAGGTGGGCAAAGCAATGGTCAAAGCATGGACCTGGTCAAAGCCAATTGAACCTGGGATAGGTTTCCACGGCCTGACGATGGAACCTATACTATAGGGTTTTCTGAACTACTCTCATCTAAAAAGAGAAGTGTCAGCCCACAATTGGCTGGCAACTGTGTGACCATGGAGGTGTGACAGTCTATAGCAGACAGTATGAGCATAGATGCTACTACCTCCATGCTACTACTAGTACTAATTCCTCCATGGTATATATGAGCATGGAGCTATAATTATAGCTCCATGGTATGAGCAAGGAGGTAGAGCAAGGAACCGTATGAGCATGGTATGAGCTTGCCTGATACCTTGGTATGGTATCAGTATCAGTATCAGCATGGTATGACCACGGAGGAATAATTCCTCCATCTTAATTATGACTGCTCACGATATCCAGTCCGGATCTATGATATAGAGAAGTCATGCAAATCAATAATAGTGCGCTTGTCACTGATCCTCGACCAACTTTTTGGTCTGAATAAAGTCTACCATCTTTGTCCCCGTTTTCATATTATTATAGGCTTATAATGTAACTGGTGTTAACTCTTTGATCTGAGGTCCGTGTCCTCCCCCCCCCCTCACCCCTTTCACCCCCTCCTCATGAAATAAAACCCAACAACTTGACGGCAGCCGGTCAGGAAAGACGACAGCTAAAATGACTCACGTTATTCGGTAGCATTTACCCTCAATTTGTAAGATTACCTGGCGTTACGTCACGCGTTTCACGCTACATCGGACAAAACCGACAATTTGCCCCCCGCCCGCCGTCGAGCGCGCCAAGGAACATCGCTGGGAGAGAAGAAAAAAAATATGACCAAGTAACTTGTAAAATTTGCCGGCCGACTTGGCCGCCGCTAGCGATCGCTTACCCGCTCCCCTTCCGCGTCACTGCGCTTGCATTTTCTACCCCTGTCTCTTGTCTGCCCTCGGGCTCGATTTCAGCTGATAGCGCCGATTTAGATTGGATGCGTGTAATAATACACAGAAGAGAAAAAAGGGGAGTCGGGAGTTGGGAGATAAGGAGCGCATGCATTTTGGTCGAGGCCCCGGACCCACGGTCTCCGTGTGCGCACGGGGCGAGGCGCGTCGCTGTCACCACCCCGGCCGGGCGGGTCCGTCGGTCGGCCGAGCGCCCCAGCCCGCCTCGCTGCTGCCCCGAGGCGCGCTAATTGCGTGAATTCGATACGGCATTGTTTTCCCTGGCCCTGCGTGTTGTGCGTGGTTGTGTATGCGAGAGGGGGAGGGGGGTGGGGATGGGGGTAGGAGTGGGGTGGACCAGGGGGTGGGGGAGAGCTGTTTTCTACGCACGCACATCACGGGCGCGCATCGGTCACACGGTTTGACCGCGGATGGTATAGGGTCGAGGGAGGCGATCGCGGGGGTCATTAGAAGTGATGAAGACCGCATCCACACCAGCACATCCATTCCGTCTGGGGAGGTGATGGTCGAGCCACGAGACACTGTCCGCAAGGTTACACATATCTCTTTCTTCCTCGTGCGAGGGGGGACAACTTCGAAGCCCCCTGTCATTCCCTCCGGAGCCCGAGTCCCCACGCAGCGCAGCCCCTACGTATAGAACCGGCGACCCATGGAAAGTCCTTGGTAGTATGGACGATCGTGTCGCCAGCTGAACCTCTTCAGGGGCTAGTCGCAACCTCACCGCCCTCCCCCTCCTCTCTCCCCTCAACGCAGGCAGACCCCGATCTTGACTTTGACTTCGACAAGGGCGTCCTGACTTCTCTCCAAAACTTCCAGCGAAGAGCGCGGGACGTGGCACAGTCGGCGTGACAGGCGAGACGGGGACTGAGGGCCGGTGGACGTCGAGGATTCGGGATTGTAAGTGCAGACACAAAATATTCATCCTTTTCGTCGTGTGGACAGTTTCAAAAAGAATCGTCTTGTACTTTGTCGCATAATATTGTATAGAACGGATTGCTACGAGCAACAGTGAGTGTAGCTCCAATGCTAAATATCGACTAGGACATTTTGACATGTGACTTTACGACAGTCTTATACCACTTAATTATACAAGCGTTTGCGCAAGTAAACCTACGCAGGCCTATGTTTTAACCATGCTTTTACCATGGAGCCTGGATGGAGGGATAATAAGGATGATTTCTTTATATTCTAACCATGCTCTAACGTGCCACTACCAGAGTCAGAGGCCTGGGTTCAAGTCAAGGTCAAGACATATTTTCTTTGCCATCATTTTCGATTAAAAATTGGAATTTGTATCCCATTTCCCTTCCGAAGAGATGAATTAGAGCATATTTAAGCATATAAGCATATTTCACTTGAGACTCATGAGGGTGTAGTTCAGTATATTCAACTGCTTGGGTTTAAAGTAAGTAAGATGTATGCAGCGGGAACGGAAAACGTTATAATGGAAGATTCATAGCTATAAAGTACATGGTATAGTGCCAGAACCCCCTTCTTTTAAATGCATGGTATGATGGTTTTGATAGTGGTTGCACTGGGTTGTACCACGGTCACTCTGTGCAATCTGACCAGTCAAAAATCAAAACAGTTACAAATGTATCCAGCACTGAAGTTACTGCACCTTCACTCAGTTAAACTGGTAGAAATGGATGAATTATTGAATGGGTACCTCCTATTCCTAAGGTACCTCCGAGTTGTATACGATGTGGGATAGGGCCTATGAGTATGAGCAATGATATTGAGCAGAATGATATTGTGGAACGTAAAGAAATTTTCAGAATAGCCGGTGACTACAGTATATATAGTTAAGTGACAACATCAGCTGAATGAACAGAAACCAATCTACATTGTTGGCTTTTAAGTTTTAGCAGTTGTCGCTTAACCCGTCCATCCATTTATTATGTTTATTTATATACTGTTCACACCAGTCGTCCACCCTCTGCCCCCACCCCACTCTCATCACCTCCTAATTGTATAGACCCGCACGCCTATAATGAATTCCATTAGAAAGTAATCGGTTTATCTTATGAACGAGCATTTAACGATGAAATTTGTCTCAATAAGACGCAGCGCCCCCCCCCCCCCCCCCTCTTTCTCTAGCTCTCCTTCTCTCCCTCCGCTACGCGAGCAACGGAGTGAAGAGTTCCCACGCTAAAATCGCATTACTAGCCACAAGCCCGTGCGATCTCCTAGCTTATACACACTCTAGGAATCGCTCGCGTTCGCTCGGGGACAACATCCGAGCAAAGGAAGAGAAAAAAAAAATAATACACGCATATAAACAAATAAATTGGACAGTTCATCGAATCGGCAACGACCATTAAGCCATCACGCCGATGAGCCGAGTCCATTATTTCCGTGTCGACTTAAGTAATTTCCCGACCTCGGGGCCACGAAATTAATGTTCCCGACGTACCTCCAGGGGTAAAAGAGCCGAAGTACTCCCCTACCTCCCCCCCTCTCTCTCTCTCTCTCTCTCTCTCTCTCTCTCTCCCTCCATCCAATGCTCCATCTCCGTCCTCTTTTCGGCCCACATCATGACGTGCCCGACAGGCAAAGAACTTGAAGGGGAGAGGAAGAGGGGAGGGAGGGTGGGAGGGGGGTTGAGTTCGAACAGGGGGTGGAGCACGGGAGAAGGTTTACATCTGATGGGAAAAGGGAGAACGAGAGAGGTTTTGTTGACGGTGTAAGTGGTTCTGCGGGCGGGATGGCCGATGTCACAACAGAACTATCACGTGGAGGCTGGTATAGGAGTGAGGGTATTTTTTTCTTCAAGCTTTTTTCGACCGGAGGTACATTTTTCCAATCGCTCGGCATTACTTCCCCCTGGCTGACTCTTCGAGTGGACACCGAAGTCTCGGTTAGAATAGCCAGAGCCCGATAGCCCCGAGTATATCGATTAATCCATCGACATAAAGCACCTACTATAGGAATGTTACAAAAAAAGTGATGACCAATACGCCGTATAAATAACGTCATCTTCGGTTATTGGCTAAGATTCTTACCGCGGGGTTTTGCCTTTATCTTCATCTAAGTTCATCATTCTAAGCACAAAGTTAATGTGGCTAAGGACATCGAATCTATGTACGACCATGGAGGTAGGACCTACCTCCATGATACGACCCTATTACATAAAATCGTGAAGATTCCATAAAAATCCATATTATTCCTGTCCCAGTGATTTGTGAAAGCAGGGGGAGGGAAGAGAGGGCAGGCGGGAGAGAGAGCCGCTGAGCTGCCCGTTGAATTTTCATTTACATTCTGGGGTTACGCAGTCAACGGATTCGTAAGACCGAGAGTCAAGACTCAAAGCGTCTCAAGACAAAAGGATATTGCCTAGACAAAAATGTCCATGGTTATAAAGCAGTGTGCAGACCACTTTCTAACAATAGTCAAGCGTATAACTATTTTCTGGAAACCAAACAAACAAATCACAATGCTATATATGAATTTCCGATAAGGCCCAGTATTACATTGAGGTCAGAATTTGAAATACTTCCCCCCGTGAACTGTATAGCTTTCATTATCTTCCTCGGCAAGCGTCTCGGAGTGCCTCCCATGCACAGAAAGCCGAATATTTACTTCTCATTATTTTACATGCAAGTCATTTGTATGCAAATTTCTTTGTCGTTTAAGCAATTATTGGCCCTGGCTTTTTCCCATGTGACCCCGCAGAATAATCAGTCAGTTTTTCAGCAAGAGAACTCCTATGATCTTTTGAATGAGATTTGCGTCACTGTGACATCCGCGGTACTATAAACTGGAGTTTTATGCTACATTATTAATAATATTATATTGAATCCATGATATTAAGTACTACAGTACAGTATAGTCTATACAGCAACGTTGTAAGTCAGTCGTGGATTGACTTACAATATTGAATACTCGAAGAACGAAAGGATGATTCACCGTCGCACAATGTCATATACATTGTGCGACGGTAAATATACCGTAACTGGCTTGGGAATGTAGCCAAGACGTCTATATAATTTATAAGTGTAAAATATTTGGTCCATATGATTTTGAATTCATTTCACGCATTTGTAAAATTCTTATTAATGTTTTTCTAGGTTATACACCGATGGATCAGAGCCAGCATCCATCCAACCACAACTCGCTCTCACCACCGTCGCCCCAGCCCCCTGTCACCTCCTTGCAGCTCTCCACCACCACATCCCCGAAGCACCACCACCACCATCCCCATCCTCACCCTCACCACCACCCCCATCCCCACCACCACCACCATCACCACCACCACCATCACCTCCTGGCCTCGGCAGCCGCGGCCGCCAACCACCACCACAGCAGCAGCGGAGGAGGAGGAGGAGGAGGAGGCAGCGGCGGCAACGGCAACAGCGTCCCGGGCAGCGGCGGGCTCCTCCACGGTCACAGCCTCGGCGGCGGCGGCGGCGGCGGCGGCGTAGGCGTGGGTCCCGGCACCGCCCACAGCCCGATCTCGGCCACCGCCACTCCCACCAAGTCCGACCTGGTGCAGCTACTGCCCGAGGAGACGGACGAGGAGCGGCGGCGGGAGATGGCCCAGCGCAAGACGGCCAGCGACCGCGAGCGGACCCGCATGCGCGACATGAACGACGCCTTCGAGATGCTGCGGGCCAAGCTGGCCCACCGCAAGCAACCGGGCAAGAAGATGTCCAAGATCCAGGCGCTCCGCTTCGCCATCGAGTACATGAGCGACCTGGAGGAGACGCTGACCATGACCACACGGCTGCCGGGGGCCGGCGGGGCCTACTACCAGTGGGCCCGGACGCGTGGCTTCATCTGGGCCCGAGAGAAGGTGAGCCCATGCACACCCCAATCCCCAGCTCTATCTCAAAAGCATAAAACCCTTCTCCCAATCTGGGGTGGATTTAACAAAGCCTTGTTATGATGCTTCGCAACTCAATTTTCGATGAGTTGTGATACATTTCTGTGCATTGTTAATCGTTCAAGTTACGACAAGTTTGGTGAAATCGACCACCCAGTTTCATAAAGCATGCATGTATAATCTGCTCAACTCACAATATCCTCCTTGTTCTAAAGAAGGTCAAAGTTTTCTTTGCCAATTTTTTATTTGTTCAAAAAGTTCCCAGTCAGATTTTCATTGGTTTGTTTAAACAATATTAATTCACCGTACAGTAAATACAGATGGCGTACAAGTTACGAACTTGTCAACGCTCGAAACGCCAGGCCCAAACACGACGACTTTCGCTTTTTACTTGAATTATATGCGACGACTCTTTGCTTTTCATGATGCAGAACTCAGCCGGCAGCCTCTTTTTTTTTAAGAAAGGCATTTAAATGTACAGTATTGCTTAAACAATTTTGTTATTTAAGCAGCTCTGTTAAATGGGTTATGTCCATTTGAACTCTATGGCTATTATGTTTTCTTTCTTTTCGTTTTTTTCTTGTTGAATTTTTAAAATAAATAAAAGAAAACACCAAACAGAAAGTAATGACTAATAAGTGTTTGACCAAACAGAAAGTCACATGACTAAACGTGTTTGATTTTCAAACAAAAGAGTTACAGTAACGCAAAAAATTGAGTTACAGTTTTCTGTTCTGAGATAATCCAGGCGTGATTATGTGTGTACGCATGTATTGGCTAATATCTGCAAAATCATAACGGGTAATTTCTGGTTTATCTCACCATTCCCTGCTACCCCCGTGTCTCTCTCACCACCGTGCAGGCCAAGCTGCCAGAGTACCACAACCTGCCGCAGATGGCCACTGACGGCAACGGCAACTGCCTGGCGGGGCCGGGAGTCGGCGCGGACCAGTCGCAGCTCATGTGCCCGGCCGTGCTGAACGTGGAGTCGTACGGGGCCGGCGCCACCGTGGGGCCGCCAGTGGGCGGTGCTGGCACGGCCCAGGACCTCGGCGCCTACGCGGCCGCGCCCGGCGCGATGCAGTACCCGATACCGTCCCCGATCAGCGACGCTGCGCTACGGCCCTGACCTCCAACTTCTTCGGACCTCCTCCCTCCCAATAAAAAAAGAGAGATACCGTACCTTTTTTAATCCCGAGCGACCTCGGTCTCCAGTACTGACGCGATCTCGATATTCGGACTGTCCCGTCTCTGATCCTCGATAGCGTTTCGAAAGTCTCTCGTTCTGCTAAAGTAAGATTCTGCAATTATAGCGACCTGTAAATAAAGAGAGTAATCATTTTGTTGGACGGTGATAAGCCCCCGAACGAAAATCTAGCTGCTGGATAAAGAACACAACATATCCGGGTATATTGACTTATACGATGGTTAATATTTATGTATATTTATCTAGAAGACAAGTATTCGATGACACGAGATGAACGTATTAATATGCAAATATTGCAACACTTGGTCCACGTATAGACATAGAGGCTGCATCCGGCTTTTTAGCCAACTCAAATACGACGAATTGAAGGGATCATCCGTGCGGTTGTCACTGGGCCAATATTCGGGACTGAATCGTCCTGGGAGGCTTTACGATCATTTCGGCCAAACGTCTTAGCGTTACACCTCAGTACATCATCGGCCGACTGAGCCAGCCTTTTTTGAGGCCCAAATCGCCGGCCAAGTACCATCGGGGCCTAACCCTAGTCAAACTGGAGGCAGAGCGCAAACTCTTTGCATAATTATTCTTGGATATTTATAAGTACAGTTTGGCTGGATTTCACAAAGCCTTAGGATGCATCGTAACTCAACGTACGATGGATAACCCATCGTAAGCTGACACACCGTATGGTTTCTGTCTATCGCTCATCGTCCTGCGATTGACCGTAAATTACGATGGGTTTGATGAAATCGACTGCAGTCCGCATATTATGGCTGCATTCTAAATAGCGGGGGTCCCCCCGGCCAGCTGTGTGCCAACCGCATTCCTGCTGCGTTCGGGAACTATACGTGTACACCAGTACGGACGGGTGGGAATCCTCCGAGGCGGATTCGAAGCGCATTGCCAGAATTCGAACGGCATTGTGAGTCCTTTTCCAAAACCAGGCTTAGGATTCGGCTCTGGCTTCGTCTCTGTTTACCAAAAGCTGAAAACAAAGGATTGAATTCTTTGTTGAAGTTGAAGCTTTAGTTAATTTTTTTTTTTCAAAACGAAGTTTAACATTAAAAAACGAAGCCAAAGGGCTCCCATGCTCATGCCTTGTACTTAAAAATGGACGAAAGAAAGAAAGACAAAGCCGGAGCCAGAGCCTCAGACGGGTTTTGAAAAAGGGCCTTGGGAAAATGTCATTTCCCCAGAAGAGTGGACTTCACAAAGCCCCTAATGCATCGTCACTCAACTAACGATGGATAACCAATCGTGAGTTGTGATACATTTCTGTGCATCGCTCACCGCGTTGCGATTGATCGCAAGTTAAGATGAGTTTGGTGAAACCGACCACTGTTGTGACAGACCTATATGAATGTGTTGGGATGGGGGCGTGAGTGACCCTGATGCCCGAATTTGTCTGGACAGTCATACCATTTTGGCAGGAATTCTTTTACTCGGGATGTATGGACGCCAGCCACTGACAACAATGTCCAATAAAAACAAATGAAGGCTGCCCACATCACACCACATCGACAAGGTCAAATGAAACCCAAACACCATTGTAAACTTTACAATAAAGTATTCAAGCAAAGTTGGTCGTCAGTCTGCCCAAGTCCAACTCACAATCGATCCCACAACATTGTACATAGTTGACGATACACAGTGTGGCTTAACGATGAATAATATCAAAGTACAGTAGGAACAGATGAGTGGTCATTATTTTTATTCGCTTATTTATAATTATTATAAATATTATCTGTTTATTGAAAATGTACAAAACCGTTGGTGAGAGAACTGTCCCCTCAAAATCCCCTCTTGGGATGTTGAATCATAATTGATGTCAATAAATATTGGAGTAAAAATGACTAGTGAGTGTCTTTCATTTGTTTGGATGAATTTTCGTCAGGCTAGAAGGTCCGATGTTGCAGGCTATGGAGTCAGATGTTGCAGGCTACAAGGTCATATGTTGCAGGCTACAAGGTCATATGTTGCAGGCTACAAGGTCAGATGTTGCAGGCTACAAGGTCCGATGTTGCATACAATGTCAGATGTTGCAGGCTACAAGGTCCGATGTTGCAGGCTGCAGGGTCCGATGTTGCAGGCTACAGGGTCAGATGTTGCAGGCTACTAGGTCAGATGTTGCAGGCTACAAGATCAGATGATGCGGGCTACAGGGTCAGATGTTGCGGGCTACAGGATCACATGTTGCAGGCTACTAGGTCAGATGTTGCAGGCTACAAGATCAGCTGTTGCGGGCTACAGGATCAGATGTTGCAGGCTACTAGGTCAGATGTTGCAGGCTACAAGATCAGCTGTTGCGGGCTACAGGGTCAAATTTTTCTGGCAACAGGATCAGGTGTTGCGGGCTACAAGGTCAGATGTTGCAGGCTACTAGGTCAGATGTTGCAGGCTACAAGGTCCAATGTTGCAGGCTACTAGGTCCCATGTAGGCATAATGACCTCGGAGTCATAATAACAAGGCCATGGCGTGTTTGTGTTGGGCCTTTGAAAAAGGTTCAGCTGGGATTGATACCTCAAACCTTTTTATGCTTAGCATAATTATTTGAGGTCTCGCCACAGCAGCACGCAACATCATTGCATTACTCAACATACAGATAATATGCTGGGAATTCAGACATAGTCTGCAAGAGTACAGTGAGAGGCAGGAATTGTCAATCTGACAATGGTCTTTGACAGACAATTATAACAGATAAAAGTAACATACATCTTTAGATGGTTAGATAAAATATATCCCATTCTCTTTAAAAAACCCTTTCTGATGCACTGGTTATTTCAGCAAATTCCAAAATCTGGGTACTGTATAAGCTAATTAATTTGAATGCATTTCATTATTCTGTTCTCGCGGACACAGCCCTAAATAGTTTGTGTAGCGTGCCACGAGCCAGATTTAAATTGAACTCTCATAAAACGTATGCATTACGTTACTTTGCTGAGCCCAAGACAAATTTTGTCCGGCTAAGACAAGACATTTCTTGAAAATTAAACCTCACTTCATTTACCGGCATTTCAGCTAGTCTTCAAATAAAGACAGGTATCAACAGCGCCCTCGTTTGCCTGACAAATGGTAGGGTTCTTGAAGGGGCCAGCGATGCTGCATGGACTACCTGTAGTTGAAATTGTTTGAAAACTTGTCGTGGTACCTCTTGGATTCAAGCCTGTTCATGGCATTAGCTACCCTCCGTAGAGCGCTCCTGCAGACACAAGTGCAAAAGTAAATGGGTATTCAGATTTCAAGGTTTTCATGGTGAGAGTAGCAGGATAAGTGATAGGTTTGCGGTAACATCATGCAATTTCTCCTTTGTGAGTGTATGTGGTTCTGAAAAGCACCCAATGTGGTTCTGACAAGTAAACCCAAAACAAGGCTATAAAGCGACTCTAGGTTAAGGCCAAAGGAAGGAAGGAGATAGGGAAGAACTCAGGAAAGCTGAAAAGCCTAGGGCCAGATCATTAGATCATGTGGTCGAAAATGGTATCACTGTTCAAATGGTACTGGATTTGACTCAATGGATACTAACTGAACACAGCCACTGAAAATGAAAAAAATCTTATGGATGCCCGAGGAGGGAGAAAAGGGGGATTAAGAGAGAAAGAGAGAGGTTGCTGTCCGTACTTGTTCAGAACTCGCTTCTCCAGTCGGTTGAGGGCCGTGTTGGACTTCTTCTTGAGATCTGTCAGGTTGGGGTACTTCTTGGCTTTGCCGCCGGCCTTCTTGCCCCCTTTGCTGTTCAGGCCCGAGGTGGTGGCCCCTCCTAGGTCCATCCCTAGCCCCGCCTCGATGTCTCGCCCGAGTTCCGCCTCGCTCAGCAGGGCCTTGGCTGCAGGCATATGAAGAGCACACAGAATGAATGAGACACACTCCGGAGAGAAGAAACTATATGTATTACAGCTTTTGACTGACAAGGGCAAATTTGACTTTTGATTGGTTGTGTGCATCGGAATGGAAATGGAGGCTTGATCCCTGGAAATATACGGCAGTTAATGGTTAAATGCTTCTGACAGGTGCCCCGACCTTGGCAAAGATAGCTGACTATTGGGGAAGGCGACCATCCAAGTGCTGGAAAGCTCAGATGGTAAGGGCGCTGGTAGGGTAAGCCAGAGGTCAAGGGTTTATGTCCCAATCCAGCCAAATGTTCTTTGCCATTTTTTAATTTTCCAGTTTGACTGGAGTGGGATTTGCACCTGAGACCAGTGCAACAGACCAGTGCTCCACCTCTTATTAAGAGCAGTGGCCTTCCCAATTAATAATCAACTATCTTAGCGGGAGTGGATCAAACCCCGATTTTCCATTCAGATACAGACAACAATTATTTTTCAAACATTTTATAAAGCTGCTTAAGCATCGAAAAGCTGAAACACCCCAAAAAACTTTCCTTTAAGAATGAGGTCGACGGCCAAGGGTCCAGTTATATTTTACCAAACCACAATTTAATAAAAGTCCAAAGCATACAAAGATAATAGTGACATATTCTCAAGAATTAGGAGGGCCTGACGTTTTGATCCTAGCAGGGCCTTTCTCAAAGGCAGGAAAAAGGCCCTGCTAGGATCGAAACATCAGGCCCTCCCAATTTTGTATATTTGTATTTTGGTCACTTTTTTGGGGGGTCTGCAAGCAGTTTGCAACAACACTTTTATTATTATTACTGTGGTTACTTATTCTATTTAATGAAGGAAAACGTCAGATGCTAAGCATAGGATCATGGTTAAACAGCTCTATGAAATTAGCCCCATGCCCTGGCTGGAGCAGTTTGGGGGTTAACACAAAAGTGGACGCAGCTTTTTTACACTTAGTTCTCAAACTGAGCATTTGACTGTTACAAAATTGCAGCGTGTCTACAGCTTCCATGGATATGGAGTCACGGTCACTAATGAAATGGCTCTTACACGAAGTATACGGTGCGTACCTTTGGCCTGCTGTTCCTTGGTCAGAATCAGCTCAGCCTTGTCCTTGACCTTCTCTGGATTGCCTCGAGTGTCTCGGGCAATGATTTTCCCATGAAACGGACACTGTGAGCAGCAATTGAAAACTTGTCACAGGACACAGTATGAGGATATACCTTGTTTGGGGTGGTACTTTAGTTTTTAAAGTCATGAGGGCATTAATGTCATGTTGTCATGAGGTCATTTTGATCCGAGCAGAAATCTATATCATGGACTCATGGAGTAAGATTCTGCTCTGGGACAGAGTATGGTTCCATCAAAAATTCAGGCCCTCTAACTTAATATTTAACCCTGGAAAAGACTAGCTGACTATTAGGAAAGGCCACCATCTAAGGACTGGATAGCTCAGATGGAAGAGCATTGATACATTAATCCAGAGGTCTCAAGTTCAAGTCCTTGTCCAGTAAAAGTTTTCTTCGCCAATTTTTGATTTTTTAAAGACTTGTTAATCTAAGATCATCTGTGTCAGTAAAACTTTGCACTTTCTTTATACAATATGCTTTTTTATGTTTTATACAGTATGGCTTATTACATTTAAATGGCAGACAGCATGGGTCATACCACAGACAGACCTACTTCAGTTTTTGAAGAGTGAATGCCATATCTGAGCATCTGTCTTTGAATAATTTATGTGTCTCTATTGCTATGTGTCTCAACGAGCTTATAAGACAATTCAAGAAAACATTAAAGATATGGATTTCAATTAGAAAAATGTGTTCTTTACCGCAGTTTGTATGAGGTGACAATATGTCATTTACTCCATAAAACAGGTCAACTTTTTAAATAAATAAATAGGGAGTGAGAGAGCTCACCTTGACTCGGTCCATTCGCTGGCAGAGTTTCCCAGAAGGCAACGGGGCTCGGCACGTCCACTTGACCGGCTGGAACTCGCCGGTGTAGTTGAAGACGCGAGTGGTCAAGCTCTCTTTGACTGCCTGGACAGAATACAAGACAGGAAAAGCTAAGATAAGGAGTTCAGCAGGCTGAGAGTGCTAAACAATTGACAAGGTCCGTAGACTTGCACACTGGTTTGCTCCAATGTGCACTTTTTAATTGAATCTCTTAAAAGTTAAGGGTCTGATTTTTCAATGTTCGAAGAACCTGCTAGGAAGTCTCCTGTTGACAGGCAGAGTACACACTGTCGTTGAGTTACAGACTTAATAACACTGGCTACATTATTCGGAAAAACAAGACTGAAAGAGGCTGACCTCCATGACCTTGACCTCATCTGGGGCTGATGAACTCCAAACACGCTGTGCAGTATCAGCCCTGCAAGAACAAGCATAGGATTGACTGAATTGATTATCTGATTGACTGACTGATTGATTGATTGATCAATCAATCAATTGATAGAATCCACTTTACCTGTGTAAGTGTTTTAAAAGTTTTATTAGTAAGGTTTCTTGGGAGAAGTCAAAGAAACAAATTTCAATTTTACAGGCAAATTAATATTAATATCGTTATACAATACCGGTAATCAAACTCTCAAAATAGCCCTTTCGAAAAAAACAAAAAAAACAATAACTATTCCTCCATGAACTAATACAAGAATCACTGCAACAGACAAAAAGGTAACCAATGTGCAGATGAGGCACTGACTGATACAGGCACTGACTGAGTAACAAACTCACAGCACAACTGTGGGAGCTTCGATCTTCTCCGGGTTGGCCCAGTGCTCCAGGTCGACACCGAAGGGCACCACGGGAGCCTTGGCAAGCAGCTGCAGACGTTGGCGCTTCTCGCTGGACGTTTCCTCGCTCGGACAACTCGGCTTCCTCTTTCTGCAAACCGAGAGTTACAGGCATGAACAAAACTACCGACAACCTAGTGTAGGTTGGTCTAGAAGGTTCTTGGAGAGGTAGCAGACAGCAGTGCGGGAACTCTATGGCTTCTTGGGAGTCAAGCCGGATTCTGGATTAATGGTTAACTGCTGGAGCTGCTGCAAAAGAATGGGTTTATACACAGCCTATGCTTCAGCACAGACAGGCAGGCTTTAACCTATAGCCATACATGTAGGTCTAGCCGATAATTCACACTGATCTCAGACAGAGCTACAAAGCATCAAAGCGACAGAACAACGGGACTGGCTTTGCTGAGGAAATGAAAAAACCTTGCTGTAAATACCAAAATTAGAATTATGCAAAATCATACAAGGTGAATAGGTAGCAAGCAGATTCTGTTGCAAAGGACTGGGTTGGTTCTGTCCATGCCTTTTTCTACTTTGTTTTTCTTGCAACAACAAAAAATAAAAAAATAATTGGTAAGGGTAACCCTGTACGTGCTCCTCAAACTCCTATAAACTAAGTCTCTTTTCCACAACCTGGCTAAGGCTTCAGTTGGCTTTGTCTCTGTTAAACAAAAGCTGAAAACACAGGTTGGAGTTCTTTATTGAAGTTGGAGCTTTAGATCCTTTTTCAAAACGCAGTATTACATTAAAAAAATGAGGCCAAAGGCTTTTCCATGGCTTGTACTTTAAAATGGATGAAAGAACTAGAGATAAAGCTGGAGTCTGAGCCTAATCCGGGTTTGGGAAAATGCCGGTGAACAACTCAAGGCTTCAGTCTGGTCCCCTGTCTCACCCAGGTTTCTGCATGTCCCGGATGGTCCTCAGCCGCTCCTTCATGGCCAGTATGGTGCCTGCCTGGGAGGAGGGGTCGGCCACGTCGTGCTTGGCCTCCCGCAGTGGGTGCCACACACCCGGCCCATCACCATTAGAGCCACTGGGTGCATCCACGGTTGGCCTTGCTTTGGGATTGGCCTTCTCTTGCCGATCATCCGGCTTGGACATAGGTTGGGATTGACTGGTGCTTGGCAGAGAGTCCAAACCTTGAAACAAAAATGATATCAATCTCAGAAATTTAGAGGGCCTGACGTTTCAATCCCAGTACTCAGTAGGACCTTTCTCAAAGGCAGAATGTTTCATAAATCAAACGATATTAAACAAAGCAAAGATAATGTTACTACAATGGGATTTGTACTGAATTTAACATGTATACCAGCAGTCTAACACTTAAGCTAACCAGCCCTTAATTAGCTGTGGGCCTTCCCAAATAGTCAACTATCTTTGCTACAGTTGGGTTTGAGGTTATTTACGAGTCTGCCATCTAACCAATAGCTATCATATATCTTCAGGGATCACATCCCCGTCTTCAATCAGAGAGAAAGCCAAAAAGGAGTTGAAGAACTAGAGAGTGGTATTCAATTCCCTTTGGCCAGTCAACAGGCTCATTCCTGAAGAAGACTCACAAACGACTGCCATGCTTTCCACCAAATGTTCCTTCGTTGATGCACCAGGTAAGTGGTGACTCACCATACTCAGCTCTCAAGTGGTCGGGGATGACGGGCTCAAAGCCTTCTTTCTCGGGGACCTCCTCAAATGGCTCTTCCTCGTCGTCACTGTCCGAGCCCCCCACCTCCTTCCGGTCCTTGCTGCTTCCCTTCGGTGGCGACTGCTGCCTCCTAGTGTCCGCTTGGACGTTCAGCTCGGCGTACTTGGCCCCGGCCTCCTTGAGAGCCTGCTTCAGGTCTAGGCATCTCTTGATCTTGTCGCTATGCTGCCCGCTCTTGTTGAACACCTGGATGGAGGTGTTCAATGATCGAGGGGGGGAAACAAAAAAATTTCAGAGCGTCTGATGATTCAAGCCTAGCAGAACATTTCTCTAAGACTTTCTCTGTCTTTGATTAAAAAGCTCCTAATTGGATTGAAGTGCTAGGCCCACTAATCTTTCATCAGTTTGGTCATCAAAGTCAAAGAGCAGTCTGCAACATTTTTGTGCTACCCCAAAAATCTGTTATCTGTAAAAACCAGCTCAAATTTATGAATTTTCAATTCAATTTAAAACATCACTTATTTCCACACAAGCACATAAAACGATATTAATAACATAGACCAAATTAGTGTGTGGAGGCATCATCCTATAAGCCAAACCTTGTGGCAAATGTGCCAAGATAAACAAAACCTACAAACAGTAATTTATAGTTTATTAAAGGTTTAATACTGAAATAAAGTATGTCTCACTTAATACATGAATTCCTGAGATAGAGTAGAACACGCTTCTTGCCATGCATTTGTTTACAAAAACTTGTTGTAATATTTTAAGTCCTTTTAACGTCTGTCTCATGCCCCACTCCCACTTTTTGGAGTGAAAACCTAAACATGGAGGATAACATATGACTAATAAATTAGACATGGGCAGACAGGGATAAAGATTATGGAGAAACAGAGTGAAGACTAACAAAAACCAGCTATAAAAAAGTTACAAAGTCTACAATTTTTTTGATAGTATGGAGGTCTATAGCCTAGCTTCACACTACTTAGGAGTTAGGAGTATACTCTGGGACACTACAATTTCAATGTTGGTTGGTGGAAGAAAGATGCAGCTTGTATTGAAAAAAAAAGGGGGCCCATAGCTCACCTCGATCCATGCAGCGAGGCGAGGCAGGTAGGAGGAGGTGATGAGTCGATTCATGTCCTCCAAGGTAGTTAAGATTGCCTGGTTGTCTTCGTCCTCTTCCAGGGTGACGCCATCTGTTGACCACAGAACAGCCCCGAAGAATTCAGGTTTAATTTCTCCCAAACAAGACCAGCGTTAGATCAGAGCATTCAAGACGAGATGAAATTTGCCACTCATCCTCAAATATTCCCCTCCCAAATTGCCAGCATCAAATCAGCAATTGCCAATAAAGGTAAAGTTCATCACACTGCAACAGCCCTGAGGATTTGAGTGCAAAAGGGAAAGCAAAACTAGGAGAATGTGAGACTGGAAGTGTGAATTAAGCTGAAGCTGAGCAAGGAGAGATTGGATTGAACCTGGCTTCAAACCAGAAAGCTCCGATTGAAAGAGATCAACCTCTAACAAAGGAATGAAATACCTGTATTGATGCTGATATCAATGTTGTAGTTCCAGGACGGCAGTCCGTGCTGTTGCAAGAGACCATCCCCCTGTCCGAGCGTAGATCCATCAGTTCCTTCGACCTCCTTAGAGTCCTCCTCCTCCCCGTTATCATGGCTGTTTCCTCTCTTGGCGCTCTCGGCCATCCCCTCGTCCTTGCCTTGATTCTCAGTGTGCTCTGCCTCCGTCCCTTTGCCCCCCTTGACGGGAGTGGACCGACTTCCCTTTTTCATAGCTTTGGTGTTTGCCGGGGTCGATTCCACAGCCTGCGTAGGGAAGGCTTGGTCAGTGTAACGGGCGGGGTGAGGCAGCAGCAGCTCGAAGCAGTTCTCGATCTGCGTCAGGCATTCGTTCATTTCTGGAATTGTCTCTGTAGTTAGCGGAGAAAATTACCGCCAAATTTGTTCAGCAAGATTCTGGGTTTGCCACGAACTGAGAGACTTTGCCAAGTCTAATAATTTCTGGCTCCTATTATCGGTAAGGGAGGGGATGAAGTTAATACAAAAACTGTTGCAAACTGCTCACTGACTAAAATGACCTGCAATACATGAACCTCAGAAGTTAGAGGGCCTGACATTTCGATCCTAGCAGGACCTTTAACAAAGGCTTGCCTTTGGTAAGGGAGAGGGACAGTTTTTAGATACTCACCATCCATGTCATTGAGAGTTTTGCTGACCTTCTGTGCCAATGCCAATTGCACCTTGGCCTGTCTGGCTGCCAGCGCCCGACGCTCTGCTGCAGACCTTGCCTCCAGATTGGCAAAGTCAACCTGTGATCAGGCCACACAAGATTAATGACAGAGTTATAAACAGCTCAATGGTTGGGTTAACAACATGGACAGCAGAGGGTGCTAGAGCAAGCAAACAACCCCTGCTAGTAAATGTAAGACATGCAGGCATTTTAATGAGTGAGGGATCTAATGAGGTGATAAAATGTGTGTGTTCTTTTTTAGAGTGAGCCTCTGAGTTTATTGTGCCTTGCCAAGCTGAAAGCTGCCCCAAAATTATCAATATTGATTCAATATGAACCTAGTGGTCCCTTGGGAAAAATAAATTGGGAAAAAAAGAATCAACGGCTCATGGGTTTGATCAATGTTTTCTCCCACCTTTGCATGAAGTACACAAAACATCCACAATTGCAGAAGTTAAACAAACTGATACAAATGACTACGTCTATCCCAAGGAAAGGCAGTTGGCACAATGTCTTATGAAGGAATCGTGTAATGTGTGGCAAACTGTCTGTCCTTGGTGGTCACAGACATGATCCATGCAGATTTACAGTATATCTAGACAAAAAGTAACAACAGCTTGGTGTAGGCAACAGAACTGGAGAGACACGCACCATCTTGTTGTACTTGAGGAAACCGTAGCCCAGGGCCAACTTCTTGTAGGCCTTGCCGTACTTGGTGTTCCACTCCTGGATGGCCTTGAGAGTTTGTTCCTTCAGGAGTTTGGCGGCAGCTTTGGGAGGTGGGAGAGGGATGTCAGAGGTTGTCCCCACAGTCAGCTCCAGAAATTCCTGAGAAGGCAAAACCAAAACATTAGGGTGTGATTCAAGTGCCTCCCCACTCATACGATTACAGTACCGGCCTGGTCGAGCGTGGCCTTCTCACCTGCATATCGGCCACCAGGAGCTCTCTGAAGCGGTGAGAGCGGTTGAAGAGCTCGTTCATGATCTGGAAGGCGGACAGGCGGATCTCGGCATGCTGCTCCATCAGCTGGCTGGACAGGAGGTGGAAGGCATGCTCCACATAGGCGTCTGACGTCCTGCAAAGAAAGGAAGCCGATCCAGTCTGAGGAGTCTCTGTCTCCTGTCTACCCTGGTGAAGTCTGTGGCCCTCACCTGCTCAGCCTCAGCAGGATATATTATACACTAAAGTGAGCCTCAATCAACAGTATCCTTCCTGGCCTCAAGTGTTGTCATGTTGAGGGCTGGGCCATCTCGGCCCCGGTATGCTTGAGGCAAACTATTTCAGGGCAAGTACAGTAGGTCTAGTTGGAAGGGGAACCAGGGAAGATAGTAAGGCATCTAGGCCAGTTGGCAGGGCAAAAAGGCCAGTTGCCTGGGCAACAGAGGCCAGTTGGCAGAGCACAAAGACCAGTTTGGAGGGGCACCAAGGTCAGTTGGTAGGTGATCAGACCTAGTCCAATGGGCAAAGCATCTGCCCCAGTTAGCAGACCAAGGCCACTTGGCAGGGAACCAAGGCCAGTTTGCACGGCAAGACATTAAAAAGCCAAACTTAACATGCATTAGTAACAAAGGGGCTGGATGCACTTCTCAAACACGTTCATCTCAGTATGTCATGGCCAAGAAGAATTACATATTAAGCCTATAGTGGCTCTCAGGAGCTACATTTCTGTGAAGCACCAGGGCCAGTAAATACAGAAACTGAGGCACTGGTCCTTATTACCTTTGTTTACCTCACACTCTCAGCTACCAATAAACAACAATGCTTGAGATGAGTTTAGGATAGGGAACATTAAAAAAAGGCCACAGTGACCCCCCACACAAGGGGAGAAACTGCAGAAAGAAACCCCCAACTCCTGGCTACAGGAAAACTGACCTACTAGGCCTAGCTAACATGACGTCATGGAATTACATACATTTTGTACATATCATTGTGGTCACTAAAACACAAATAAATAACAGCAAGGGGGTATATATATCTGAGCAGCAGGCTATTCTGCTCTGGCCTCTTTCCAATTACTTGCAAATCTTCTTCAGCTGTTTCAGCGGTTGTTCCTCCAGTGCTTGCCTGCCGCTGTGCGTCATCTCCTCCACGATTTTCTCCAGTTCATCACTGAGGGCGTTGTCTAGCTGGCCTGGCCCGTGCCCCAGGGGCCGGGCACCAGGCTTGGATGACGAAGAGGGCAAGCTCATGTTGACAGGGTTAGGCCTTTGAAGTCGTAGCAAGGGAGGCTGAGGAATAACCGTTGTCTGATTTTGTAGGGAAGAAGAAAAAATACTCATAGAACTAGCTGTTACTTGTACTTTGTAGTTGTACGCTGCCGCATAACACTTGACATCAATTATATTGAATTCAAGTAGTGTAAAAAACTACTGCACACTGCCAACTGACTTAAAATTAAATGACCCCAAATTTGGGTAAAATGAAAATCTGAAAAAAATGTTGAGGGCCTGATGTTTGGATTCAAGCAGGACTTTCCTCAGTCATAGACTAGGAAGTAATGTGGTGGTTCTTAGCTAGGATAGAAACATCAGGGCTTCGTCTACTTCTAGTTCTTCTACTACAGAGTACAGTACTACTACTACAACTTGAACAAGTTCTACATTCGTTAGTCATTAGTGCCTTTTAAGTGGCCATAATTGGATTGTCCAATTCCTTTTAAAAGCTCTTATCTAATCGGTAATCCCTCATCCGGCATTTATGAATTATGCAGGGCCCAGCAGAACTCCCCCAGCAGTACTAGTCCGAGTAACTTGGACCCGACAAGTCACCTTTGTTTTTATTGAATTTTGAAATTTTGAGGTTCGGGTGACTGTCACCCAAACCTCAAAATTTCAAAATTCAATAAAAAAAGGGTGACTAGTCGGGTCCAAGTTACTCGGACTTCCCCAGCAGATACTGAGATAGTCTGTGTATTGTCTGAGCATGGACTGTGGAGGAATGGTCTGACTCTGAGTCAGTGTGTGTAAACTGTAAAGCCAGTAAAGTAATGTTTAATGAGTACGCAGTGGCTGTTGTTACGGCAGTCGTCCGTGTGGTTCCCTGACTTGATTGTATTTCGTCAGCATTGCAGGCTGGTTGAACCAGTCTATTATTAGTATTAGCTGATAGTCTGGTTCCAACTCCAAGAGCTAAACATCCTGACAAATACTGTTAAGTCAGGGAGCCACACGGACGACTGCCGTTACAACAGCCACTGCATAATGAGTAATGGATAGTTGACACAATAATTAAGTAATACTAGACTCTGTATCAATCCTAAGTTAAAAAATGTTTTACTTTTATTTTAACCTACTTCGCTATTTTAATTTCAATAAATAGCGCAACTGGTGAATGGAAAATTCTACGGTGTACCGGTAAATGGTAAACATTGGTAAGCTAAAACTGGGTAAAACAATTAATAATTATATCAAATATAGCAAATACTGAAATAGCAGTGAAAAGGAAAACAACGCTAGGTTTTCTACTTACTCCTTCACATCAAGTTCATCCTTTATCTTTTTAAAACCCACACTGTACAATTTTTACAGCTTTTATGAGCGGGTTGAAGTAAGAATCTGAATGGATTGCAGATTTGCACAACACAAATAACTAAATGCTCCACCCTCTCAAGTAAGTTAGTTTTTTTTTACATACAATTACAAGTGCACTTGTACTGTACTTTACGGTCGTGACAAAGGGCGCCACCATTGTTAAAAAAATGTCCCAAAGAAGAATTGACTTTGCCATGGATTTTAGAATTTGATTCACCGAATCTGTATACAACAATATTGAATACACAATGTATTGAACTGATAAAAAAATAGTCTAGCCCAGGCAGATTGCGTTAAAAGACCATCCTCCGGGTCTATGGCCCCCTTTGATTGATTGGGTCGCCCATCATTTCATTTGTGTCCGTATCGAGCAGTGGTACATGGTCCGCACGCGTCGTGGGAATAAATGTTATTTTCCCCACACCCTTCCCGTCGTGCAACTGCGACTCAGAATGCGGCAATGTGATTGGTCGGCTCGTTTAAAGCGTAAATTTCAACATTGCAGCAGAGACATGACATCGATCACATACTTCCTCTCCACACTCGCCGAAAAGTAACGACGTTTGAAGTTAAAACACGCTAAAAACGTGAATCTGTGTTTGAAATTGTTCTGTTAAAATCGTAAAGACCGTGACTGTCCATTGCAGTTCTTCACTGACGCCGACAAAGATGGTGAAAACAAACGGAAAGCCGCCCCAGGAAAAGAACATCCAAGTGTTCGTGCGTTGCAGGTTGGTGACCGATGACGTCTGATGATGTTGCGTGGGGCTTTTGTTTTGTTGTTTAGATTTGATTTCCTGTTCAATTACTTGAAATACTTCTGTCCGCGGTTGTTAAAATTGATTTAATTTACGGTTTTCTTTATAGAATGTAGTAATACTAAATTAAGTACCAATATAGATTTTATTTCAGCCTTCACTTCAGTTCAGCCCTTCACTCGACTTCAGTTCAGGCATCAGGGATCCGTGTTAAATTTAAAAATATTACAACTTTACAATTACAACAACAACTTAGTAGTTTAGTACAAGGCCCAGCGTCACTAAATAAATTGGAAATTTAAATCATGAATGTCAACATTATTATTTTCATTACGAAGAGTGAAAACGAATGAGATTAATTCTGAAATCAGTTGAGTTTGCAACATTTGTGTATATAAATTATAATAATGTATCACTTTAATTAGATTATTGTCCAAATTGGTCTAATCATTCATATTCAGAATTTTGAGTTTAATTCAAATTAAACTAAAGAGTAAAGACTGAAGTCAGCTACCTGTGGCCGTAGGCCATACCATTCATTAACATACGATTACGAAGAAGGTAAAAGCAGGGGTATTCGACGGGTGTAATTGTTAGTCAACTCGGTCCGTAAACAACTCAGTCCCACTCCCAGTGAACTCGGTCTGTGACCAACTCTATCCAAGACCAACTCTGTCCATATTAACAAGTCGGTCCAAGATGAACTCAGTCCAAGATGAACTCGGTCTGTGACCAACTCGGTCCCTATGAGAAAATGTGCAAAAAAAAATGTTGGTCACGGACAGAGTTGTCAGTTTGTCTCAGACCGAGTTGACTGGGACCGAGTTCGGAGTTGACTGGGACCGAGACTAAGTTGAAACCGATTCGACCATTTAAAAAAAGCCAAAAATTTGACCAGCTGTGTAGTTTTTGTAAACAGCTGGTCGAATTCCCCTCCCGGTCGAAAATAGTCTGCACTTACCCAACTACATTTCAATTTCCATTTCTTAGCTTTGCCTTTAGAGAGTTGGGTCAGTAATAATGGCAAGGTTTTCCCATTTTGTAACACTTCTTTTCCAGGCCTATCAATGACATTGAGAAGAAGAAAGGTTCCCACAAGGTGGTAGAGGTCTCCAAGAATAAGAAGGATGTTCAAGTCAGCGTGGAAGTGGCTGAGAAATCCAACACAAAGACGTTCTCCTTTGACAAGGTAGGGCCTGGTCATGTGCAGATTTATCAGTTGGTAGTTTTGATGAATGAGTATGCAACTGTCTTGTGGACAAGTCAACTTGCAAGCTCAAAGATTAAGATGGACCGACATTTTGATCCTTTCTTAACCTCAAAGGTTCTGCTGGGATCGAAATGTCAGACCCTCTTTATTTGACTCTCTGGTGTTTTGGGTCATTTCAAACAGTAAGAGTTTTGAGATTAAACCAATTTTGTAATAGTTTAGGGGCACTGCCAATTTCAGTTTCTACTTGACGACATTAGTATTTGACTAAGACTGTGTTGGTGCTTTACAGTTTACATTTGTACTTTTTTCCCTTTTTTTGCCTTCCTCCCCCCCCAGGCCTTTGGCCCAAAATCCTCTCAGATTGATGTCTACAAGACTGTGGCACTGCCTATACTGGACGAAGTCCTGATGGGATACAACTGCACAGTGTTTGCGTAAGTCAGCCTTTTCATTGAAACTTGCATTGGACAGAGTCAACCCCTTCTAAATGAATTCCCATTCAAAGTTTAGACCCTTTAATCACACTGGTTGAAGTGCGTTTGTTCCACTCATTGCTCATTCATTAGGTATGGACAGACAGGAACCGGTAAGACGTTCACCATGGAGGGAGAGAGGACACCGGACCCAGCCGTATCCTGGGAGGAGGTATGGAAAGTGAATTGACAGTATTACAGTGATACTCTAATCATCTAATCTGCAAATAGGAATGGACGACATTCTGCCTCCTGAGTCCTGATTCATTGACGGGCCACTGTTAAAGTCAAGCCCTGTAAATAATTGCCACATTATCTAAACATGTAGTTTTCCCATTTCACTGCCATTTCATAAAAAAGACATCCACTTAGTATTTCCACCATGCAAACCTTAAAAAAAAAAACTTATAAAAAAAAGGTTTTCAGAACTTTGCATTCAAAAACAAATTCTGTTTCAGTTTATTCGTCTGTCATTGCTGAGTTGTACACATGTACAGTGTGTAATTGAATTATTTATCTTGCCCCCCCCCCATTTTCTCTGTCTGCCCAGGATCCTCTGGCTGGCATCATACCGCGGGCCATGCACCAGATCTTTGAGAAGCTCCAGTCTGCCGGGGTAGAGTTCTCTGTCAGAGTCTCTTTCCTGGAGCTGTACAACGAGGAGCTGTTTGACCTCCTGTCCTCTCAGGAGGACACCCAGAGGCTGCGCATCTTTGAGGATGCTGCCCGCAAGGTAAGAGAGTTGGGGGAACGGAGAGTGAGAAAGACGACACAGAGAGAGAGACAGAAAGAGGAGAGAGATAAGGAGAGAAGAGAAACTGCAAAGAGATTCCTATGGCCAGAATGATGCAAAAGCGCTTAGGACGAGCCAAAAAAGTACCAGTATGCTTTGCAGTCACCAAAGTCTCTTATTGATGCTTTGGTTATCTGTCCCCAACTGATTTCAACATGCAGGGATCCGTCGTGATCCAGGGCCTTGAGGAGGTAGCTGTCCACAACAAGAGTGAGGTGTATGCCATCCTCGAGAAAGGTGCCGCCAAGAGACAAACGGCCGCAACACTCATGAATGCCCACTCCAGGTTAGCATTGAAATCAATGAATTTGGAAGCAGTTTTAATGTGACAAATACCATTTTGTGCTTCATTTTATGTTTAGTATTTATCCTCCCGTGTCCAATGCCTTCACTTTTACCTATGATCTTTTCTCTTTGACATTCAGTTCTCATAACCTTTTCCTACGGCTCGCTTTCCATTTCCTATCTCAATTCTATATCTTCTTTCATCCTTATCTTGTCACTCCATTCCCTTTAATCTTGTTCATTCTTATAGCATTGCAATATCTAACATCATTTCCTGAGATCTTAGTGTTTCTTACTAGCAATAATGATTCGATATTAAAGGAATACTAATCATCATTCATCCTGTATGAGTTCTTGCTCATTTTTCTTTTGCCAGTCGTTCCCACTCTGTGTTCACTGTCACCATCCACATCAAGGAGAACTCTGTGGATGGAGAGGAACTTCTCAAGACAGGCAAACTCAACCTGGTGGACTTGGCAGGCAGTGAGAACATCGGCCGCTCAGGGGCCGTGGACAGGAGAGCCAGGGAAGCTGGTGAGTTGATTCAATTGGGAATGACACATTTTGGGAGCTAACTTTTACTAAGGTTCGGGTGAAGAAGAAACTGTGCCATCATTTTGGTCAGAGTTTGGCTTCTTTGAACTTTCGTTCAGTGCCCAACCTTTATTCCTTTAAAAAACCCAGAAGTAGTATTTGTGGGTTCACTTTCATTTAGCACATGTGACAAACATCAACCTCCAAACCTTCCAGGTGTTGATGAATAGCCTCCATTTTGTAGCTTGTTGATTGAAGACTTCCACCCCTGAGAATCATACAAGGGTTTGTGTTTGCTGCTCAAGTTGAAGGTCAAAATCATAAGATCACAATTTTATAATTAACAATAGAAAGAAAAACTGACTTGGAGATTTCTAACTGCTGGTTTAATGCACCAGCCCTCTGCCACCTAAGATATACAAGCACATCTGTCAGCTCTTAACCACAAGGTTTTAATGATTCTTTTTGATGTCTTTCTTCACCAGGTAACATCAATCAGAGCCTGTTGACCCTGGGACGTGTCATCACAGCCTTGGTGGAGCATGCTCCCCACATACCGTACAGGTAAGAGGGAAAGGAAGCCATTGCTTTCTATGACCATCGAGGCATTACTTTGGCATCAATACTGCATACGCTGTGTTTCTGTTGTTCATCTTGCCCTTCACAGTGGTCACTCCTATCTACATCTGCAAAGCTTTTCATGACCTGGACCTTCTGCCTTTTAAAAAAGGTTGTCACTTGGATTGAAGCATCAGACCCTTTTACTTTTTAAAATTTACATCTAAAGCTGGGACATTTCAGATAGCAAACCTGAGCATTCTCAAATGAAAAAAAACCAAAAAACCCAAAACTCCAATGCATTTCTGCTTATCATCTAAGACATCTCCTGTCTCTCTCACTTTTTTCAGGGAGAGTAAGTTGACGCGTCTTCTCCAGGACTCTCTGGGAGGCCGCACCAAGACCTCCATCATCGCCACCATCTCGCCATCTGTCTGCAACGTCGAGGAGACTCTCAGCACCCTGGACTATGCCCACCGGGCCAAGAACATCACCAACAGGCCGGAGGTCAATCAGAAGCTCACCAAGCGGGCTCTCATCAAGGTAAAGTACAAGCATTCTCTATACTCTCAGTCTCTAGCCCTCTGCTGATGTAGAACTATTTGCAGGAAAAAAATGGCCAGTTACCACTAAATAGAGTTTGTTTCACCTTCGTCAGAAAATTGAACCCTTTTTTTCTGAAGGCCATGCTGTATACCGTATACAGCAGAATATCAAGGTAGGGCATTCCCTTGGTGGTTATGGATGGTATTCCTCAATGGTTTTCTCCCCTAAGTTTCACTTTCAAGTTGATACAGTTGGGCGTGCTGTTGACTAGAATCGAGGCATTATGTATGGTCACCAGGGGTAGTTCATTAAAAGACTATTTGACTTGAACTCTGGACTCTCACTAAAAGGATGTTGTTATGTCATTGAAAACCAATCCCTCCCCATGGGAAGAAGGATTTGCCAACCTGCTAGCAGCTGTATTTTTTTCACAAACAGGAGTACACTGAAGAGATTGAGAGGCTGCGTCATGATCTTATGGCTTGTCGGGAGAAGAATGGCATATACCTCTCCCATGATACTTACAGGTAAGGAGAGAAAAGAGTTGATAGGTCCAATGTTTCGCTAAGATTAACATGGTTCTACAACTGGTCCAGTCTCATGCAACCATACCTCCTCTAAGTCACTAGGAATAAAAGTTCTGAAGAAACTGAATTTGGTAGGGAAGCTGTCTTTGCACACCGATTGCAACCAGACAACTTTGATTAAGTTGGACTTGGCGAGGATCATGACCATTCAATACCCTTGCTGACCACGCGTCATCGGAGAAGGGTGCCTTCGTCCAGAGATCTAAAGAAAATAGCTCTTTGGCCATGTCTGTGCCCTTCATTTACGCACTTTTCCACTGTTCTGCATCGTTTTCTTTGCAACAAAGTGGCAAGATGACATCAGTGCTTATGGTTGATTGGATTCAGGAGGTAATCAAAACTTGTCTGATGTAGCTGAGTGAAAAGCTTTGCCTGATCCAGCTGAGTGAAAAGCTGTATATATTCTATTCAACAAAGTATGTGACACTTCATCGTGCATTAGTTGATTTACTTATTCAATGTGGTCCTTTCTGTCCCAGGTCAATGGAAAATTCTATCAGCAGCCAAGCTCTCAGTATCCAAGAGAAGGAGGAGAAGATTTCAGCGCTTCTCGATGAGATCACAAAGGTAACGATCATTCCGATTATCACATTTATTTTACAACTACTGACAATCAATCTGTATGCTGCCCTTCACCTTCCCACTTCCCCCTCCTTATTAACCAACATTGATCACTGACTCAAGTTTTATTTCCTCCTCCTAGATCAATGACCTTTTGACAGACACCAAGGAGGATCTGGAGGAGACTAGCTGCCAGCTGGAGACGACCACTAAGACACTCGTGAAAACGACAAACACTCTGCACGAAACCGAAACGGTATTAAACTGCCTCCATTGATGTCTGATCATATTCGCACAGCTCTGATATAAATTGTGACCAGTGATCCATTGCGTCCACTTGTTGAATGTGAATCTGTCTTTTTAAAATTCTTGGTGCCTGCAGGATCTCAGAGTGACAGCCGCAGATCGTGACCAGCAGAAATATCTGGTCGGGGAGCACGTCAAGACTGAGGAGAAGCTGTCTGGTGAAGCCCAAAAGGTAATCCTTGTGTCCAAAGATGCTGACTGATAAATTCTTGCCAACAAAACTTTGAAAATTCAAATTACATGTTCTCACAAAATTATTGGAAACAGTTTACTGGAGTCTTAAAATCTGTGTTTTGATGGTCTAAGCATTTGTGACAATACTTCCAAGCTTGTGTAATAAGTTACTTGCCGTACCCCTTGGTTAATGATCATCACAGGACATGTCTTTAATGTCATCCCTCTTTTCTGTATACTTTTTTCACATTCCGCCTCATCAGTCATTCATCATTTTGACATTTCAGGGTGACAAGCCTTCTTACATTTAAGCTTCGCAGTTTGATGCTGGCTGTCATAAATATCATCTTTCTGCTCAAAGCAGGATTATCGATGGAGAAATTCCGGCGATCAGTTGGTTTTAGAGTAGGAGATGAAGGTGTTCATCCCTTCTGACTCCAAACTGCCTCTTTGCTTGCTTCCCCCAGTTGCTGTCAGTGGCCGAGGACAGTACCTCGGATCTGGAGGGTGTCCACGCCAAGCTGAATCGCAAGCGTGCTGTGGAGTCACATAATGAATCCGTGCAGCACACATTTGAGACCGACCTTACCGACAAGCTGCAGTCAGTCCAGGACACCATGGCCGAGCTGGGCGAGGTCCAGCAACAGCGGTGCTCCATGCTGCAGGACAACTTCAGTAGGTTTTTCTATTTTAAAGTAGGAAACTTATTATATGTATGAAGTCAGATCAAGTATTTGAGCTTTCCTGGAGGGTTGCTGGATGACTAACTCCCACTTTACTTCTTATATCCACAGTATATAACTCAGTAACAATCTGAGCACCTTGAATATCAAATCACATTTAACGCAAACCAAATTCAGCATTGCAGGAGATCATCCGGTCTAAAGAATTTGTTGATGCTAACTCTTTGGTCCGCAATCGCAGAGGAACTTGCGTCTGTGCGTTCATCGGAGGTGCAGACCATGTGCGGCCGGGTGACAGACATAATCAGCTGTCTGGAGACGGAGGTTGGTGCCATGCAAGAGGAAGGGAAGCAGGCACAGGCTGGCTGGCACCAGCGCAGTGAGGCAGTGACCAAGGAGATGGCATCGTACAAGGTAGGTAGCCTGCCTTCCACTTACAGTAGCATGCAGAATTCATTGGCTGCTCCCTGCCATTTTCTGTTGTGCCGAGGCAATTACTCAATTTGAAGCTGAAGAGTGAAAAGCTTTCAGTATCATATGATTAGGATATTTGAACCTCCAGTTCTTATCATGTGTGGAAGAAAAGTAGACCTTTGCAGCATGACTCGTTGACAAAAAATCTTCCACATAACAAGTAGAACATAATTATATGATCAAGGCATTTTGTTAGGCATTATAAAGTTTGCAGTTGCCCAGATGATTTGTTGTAGCAAATATGCTGCTTGCTTCTAAAAAAAATGTCTGTAGAACATATTGGACCCATCCTTTGTATCATGCAAACAATGGTGACTGAAGAAAACTTATAAAACAACAATTGTACATGAGGAGCATACACAATGGCCCAAAGGATGAACTTCTTGAAATGGCTGTTAGCCGTGGACACTCCTTCCTAGATCGGGCCATGTGAAAAGGGTCCATTTTATATTTCACTCACAGGATGCTAAGCAAGAAAGAGTGCAGACATTCCTGGAGGGCACACACCTTCCACTGCTGAGACGGCACCAGGAGATGCTGAAGGAGCACAGCGAACAACTGACTGAGTGGAACCAGCAAGTCCAGACACAGGTACGCAGAATAGGTTGCCTCCATGTCTGCAAGGATCCATGAGTGGAAGCCAAGTACTGTATGAGGTGATGAGAGTGTTGGGTGAATCCCAGACTCCTGTGTGGTTTCTTAACCAAAGGACCAATCAAAAGCCTTTGTCACCTGCAGTATAAAAAATAAGCCTAGTCATACAATGATCAGCTATAACTAAGAAGGCTTGTGTTGCAGATCTCAACTGTGCCACCAAGACCAATAGTTACAGTATGTGGAATGCATCCAGTGCAACTCCATTTCAATATTCATATTCCAGATGGAAAAACACAAATTTCCTGACTACCAAACGCTGACCTATGAGAGAGTCCAATTCTGAGCTGTAGTTTATCACAAGGAAATTCCTTGTCTGACTGTTGTGTCCAGATACAGTCCCAGATGACGGCTGTGGAGTCCTTCATCCAGAGCAACTGCAGCCAGCTGGACTCCCTCTCCTCACTCATGGCCGAGTACATTACCAAGCAGAGGAAGGTCAATCAAGGTCACCAGCAGAGGGCAGCAGACATGCTGGCCGAACGAAAGGAAACTGGACAGGTGAGATGCTGCGCAACAAATTTAAAAAGGCCTTTTTGCAAAACCTCTTGAGCTTTGTACAAGCGATAGGTATCAAGGAAAAGACCATCGGCTAGTTCCAGAGATTATTTTAAAAAGATATTCATTTTGTGTTTTCCCACACTTGTCTGACTCATTTTCAATATGTATTCCTTTGATCAACCAAATCATGTTTTTATTGCACCAGAAATTGAAAGTGGAAGCCACATCCAAGATAGCCGAGATTCTCCAACAGCTTCTGGACCAGCAGAATGAGTTGGACACTGCTAACACAGAGGAGGTGAGGATAGGACAGCGGGGTGGCTGAGGAAGAGGATCGGTTCAGGGCACCATTATAAACTGATGCAAAGAAAAAACTCACTCTTTCCTTCTCTGGATTGAAAAGAAAAGGATTCCTAACCATTTTGATAACTCTGTTTGGGTCTTTGGGATAGATTAGCTGGCACTGTGTGTGGGTTACAAGGTTTGATATGGCAGTCATGTTTGATAACGTTTTCTCTTCTTTTCAGATGACTGACAGCTATGGACGGTTGATAGACAACGCTGAAATGGCACAGGACAAACTCAAAGGGTGAGGCAAGAATAATGTTCAATGCATAATGCATTGATCAACAATGATGCTTTTTAGTCTTAGTGTTTACACAGAAGTTTATACTTTCAAGCTGTATGTCCTTCAATACTTAAGCCCTATTATAATATCCATTGTCTCCATTGTTTCATTCATTACATTGTGGATACTGTCTGTGTTTTCTCAAGATGCCTGGGTGATCTTCACGAGACGTCAGAAAGCTTTGCCGGAAAGTATGTGGAGAATTCTGAGGCTCTGTCTGCCTCGACCAATGAGCATACTGCTAAGGTATGAGCCTGGGGAGGGTGGCTAAGTCTAAGGCTGTGATGAATGCTCCAATCAACGTGTATGTTTCAGCCTGATACACGTCTGAATCGTGCCTCCTTGATTGCATGACAATATGCAACCTTAGCTGACTAAATGGGCACCAAGTCCACACAGCTAAAAGGTTTCTAAACTTTCTATTAGGCATCAGAGTTTTAATTGTTAGAAGATTCCACTTTTTATTATAGCCATTGTCCATAGATGACTAATCAGATGTTAATCGAATGACAGCTGACTCCTTTTTTGTGTTTTTGCTTTTATACTTGATAGAGCCATAATTACATCTCAGATGCAGAGCAGAATCGTTGCCAGATAGAGACATCCATCCGGGATCACTTAAAGGAGGATGTGACCCAGCAAGAGGCGCACACAGTACAGATGACTACAGATGTTCAATCCCATATGCAGGCTATTGATGAACATGTCTCAAGCATGGATCAGCGAACCACAGTAAGAGAGAACATTTCATCATGTCGTTGACTGGATGAGCTGAAACATTTGTCAAGAGTGTCCATAATGAATTAAACGTTAGAACCAAAAATGGAGCACACTTGAATTTAACACAAACAAGCCAACTGTCTTTGCTGCTGTGGAGTTTCCAGTCTGGTTAACAGTTTTCCTTAAGATGATCTTTTCCCTCCTTTCTTTCAACTCATAGGCCCTACTGGCGGCCAACAGAAAGAGCTCGGAAGATCTCCAGCAGAGTCTGACCAGTCAGCACTCAGCACTTGGTGCCACGCTGGAACAGTGGGACGAGAAGGTGTCGGGGCAGTCTTCCGATCTGACAGACAGGATATGCGACCTGAGAATAAAGGTCACTGACCTGGAGGGCCTGACCACGACCTTCCTGAAGGAGGAACTGCGACAGGACATCCCAACTGGTATGCTCTTTTGAACATCCTCTCCAAAAAATACTGTTTTGAATACTAATGAAAGACAGAATAGAACGATTCAAATCTAAGTTTGACAAGTGTTCCAATGTCAGATGAGTACTGAGTGCACAATTTCTTTGTTTATGTGCTGTCAGGCCCCAAGAAACTCCATAGTGGATCCCATGACGTGGGATCCAATTTTTTTTATCAGCAAATTTATGACTTGTGTGCAAGTTTTTTTCACATTTAACCTTTTGTTTCTGTATGCTTTAATACACAGTATCACTTATTCACTTTCTTTTAGGTTATACTCCCAAGAATCGTCGCTTCAGCTATCCCCGCCAGCTGACCCAGACTGAGCCCCATGAACACCTTCTGAAGAACTTTTGCCTGGACAAGACGGTGGAGGAAGCAGTCAACATGCCACTCCCGGACACATTCATTGAAGAGGTGTGTAGATGTGATCGGGCCTGTTCACATTCTTTCAGACACGAGTGGTCAATTGATGACGATGCCCTCTCCGATTTATGAAATGCCTTGTGGAAAGGTTTTACTGGAGTCAAAATGCCGAGCCCTGCATACAAGTAGAATGAATTAGAACCAAATATTATACTTCATCCTTCATGAGAATTCGTCTGGAGTGCATCAATTGATACACTGTACCTTGATGTGATTCATTTTGCAGCCTGACACAGAGGACTGCAAGAGCGACACAGTGGAGACCATGTCGGTGAATGAGGACAACTCCTCAGATGCTGGCTCTGATGTCTCTGCTGCTTCACTGATCACTGTGAGTTTCACTTGTCAATGTGACAGTTATCATCTCAAAAACATCAGCTGAACATTTAAAATTGATATTTTTGGCATTCACACATCAGCTGCACATGTATAGCCATATTGTGCAGAATCTTGTCTGCATGAACTAAAAAAGGTTAATATAAACATCTACCGTCGTCATAATTTGATCACTGTCACAGAGAAAGATATGACAGACCCAATGACTAGCCAATCATAGATATTATTTATTGAATCATAAGTTGTTATTTTGTTTGTGCAACAGGAAGAAAGCAAGGAGAACTTTCCCAAGCCGACACAGAAGAAGGCCCCTGCCAGCAAGTTGAAGAAAGCTCCCCGGGATAACAGTGCCAGCAGGAACCCTCGCTCAAGGGTACCGCTCAGAGTCAACAATGCAGTCATCAATTAGACACTTGAAGATTCTAATGGGAGTGGTCACTGGAAGCCTCTCAGTGGCGCCTTCTATTAAAATAGACTAGTACAAATTGGAGCTTGTATGAAGTACAATAGATCGTTATGCATGCGACCACATCTCTGTTTGGTGCCCTTGCCCAGAGGTCATAAAAAGGTTAGCTCATCCGCTAATCATGTGCGACATGTACATACTACACATATCCAATTAATGGTGTGATAATAACAATGTGTAAGGTATGTATGCAGTCAGAATAAGAGTCTCAAGCACATTTGAAAAGTTTGCTGAAAGAAAGATACCTAAATTGTTGAAAGGTTTTGCAAAGGATTTTCGGGCTGATTGTCATGGGGTGAGCAACGTTCTAAGCTAATAAGGGGGAAAAGGTTAAGGAAAAATGATGTATCAAAGCATATTTTTTTCTTGGCCTTTTATGAATGTGATGCCAAATTCTGGTTTACCGTACTCGTACTGAGGAATAAAAGAATGATCTTGACTGACTAATTCTGTTTATTAATCCATTGAATAAGGTGTACAGTGTAGATGTTGATATTAATTCTTGATACTTAGTCTACTCAATGTAATCAATACTGTAGATATGTCGCGCTTTACATGCTGTATAATAGCTACATGTATAAATATATGTTGTTTTTTAAATTCCGAGCTCAAAAACACAAATAATGAATGTGATTTCCTTTTTGCTAGATTATAAAGTTTTGACTAACATTTGCTCATACTGTATTTTCAAATGAGACTTTTTTCCCTCTAATATTCTCATTCTAATACTTGGGCTTATAATGTCCGGCACTACTACCGTATGTTCCAGCATGGGGGGAAAAGAGAGTAAAACTCACCTTCAATAATGAATTTACTGTTCATCGTCATAGAACAAGTTATCTTAGAAAATATAAATTTAAAAATCAAAAAAGTTGAAATCTTCATTACTATGCACTTGTTATGTTGTTTTGTTTTTAATAATTTAGGGCAAATGTATCCTACATGGATGCATTTGTATTTAATCTGCTCTATGCAGGAAATAAGATAAGAACAGCACTGTTAGGCATTTCAGTAAGTGGCAAAATATCCATAAATGTAACTAATTACTGAGCTCAGTGCAAGGTCTATCTCAAGCAATACATTTCATCTCCAGATTCTGACAACATCGGACACAATCAGAATTCTTCTCATTTGCATCTCCAAGACATTTTAATATGTAAAAGAAATAATTGTTTTTACAGTGTTAATCTTCCAAAATGCTCAATACACATATATGTATATAGAAAGTTTGAGCCAGTGTTTTGTCCTTCACAGCTGTAACAAACTTCAAAACTAGAGTAATATGCAAAAATGTTGCAAAAGGTCCTGCTATGATAGAAACGTCGGGCCCTCCTAATTTTTGATCGAAACGCCAAAACTGAGAAAGATGTACTGCGCATGCATTACTTTTTGAGTTCCTGAAGTTTTAGTATAATGTATTTCACAGCTTGTACACAGCTCCAAAATAAAACCTTTTGTCTCGACTCTCGAGTACATGTAAATAATTGTTTGTCTTTTGTTATTTAAAGATACCCGGTCCACTCACAAAAGTAAGATTGTAAGCTCTTTGTACAATATCTAGAAAACTCCTCTATTCAGACTTTGATTTCGGGATGATTTCAAATCATGTCACTCAATAAATAACAGAATAAGGTTTTGGCTTGGCACTGTCATAAACAAAGTACCAAATAATGGCGGTCATAACCCCCGCTTTGGTGGTGTCCAAAATGAGAGCCTCAATAAGAACAGCCATAATGGATGTCACCACCCAGTCCCAGACGTCTGTCCAGCATTGATGGTGTAAAGATGCAACTGACCACATTGCAGTGAAAACACAAGATGCAATCAGAAGGATGTGAAATATCAAGAGTACACCAGGTTGGGGAAGCATTCTCTCATTTTCAGATACACTGATCTCTGAATCTGCAGCGTACATTGCTCGGTAGTATGTGTAACGATTCCTGCTGGAATCCTCTTGGCTGTAACTCCAGCTGTTGCTGCTGCCTCTGGTATTGCTGCTACAGATGTCTGTGTTGCTATCACAACTGCTTTGATTTCGGATAGAGCTGTTTCTGCTACTGTCGTTTTCACTCATGCTTACGTTGGTGTTGCCGATAGTGTCGCTGGATATAATATTACTGCTGCTGGTGCTTTTGCTGCTTGTCCACCTTGGATCTAAGGATGAGGAAGACAAGCTCTTGCCTGTGTTGAAGGAGTGGTAATCATCAGAGGAGGAAGCCGTTGGGGGACTCGGTTTAATAGTTGCTCTTTCATTGCTGTTGTTGTTTTTGTTTGTATGATTTGCATCAATGTGAGCACTGCATTTAACCCTTGTAATTGCCGCCCAGTTTCTAGGGTGAATGTTTGAGGATCTTTGGAGATGATCACTGGTCTTGCTAATTGTCAGACGATCACCCTCACTGATGGATGTTTCTAAAGTCTTAATAGTGGCATCATTTTCAGTCACCTCCAGCCTGAAATCATCACCCACACTGAGTTTTGGTTGGGAGTGTAGACCTCTGAGCAACTTTCTTACACTGAAGAAAAATGGCTTGGTATTCTTGCTACTCTGAATAGTCACACTTGGGATGTGAAACTCAATGGGTATGGTGTAATCTGATGCAGCTCTTTGTGATGTTTTCACAGTGCTGCCCATCTTAGGCTCAGTTCTAGATCTGATGTTGGCAGACAATTGGGACTTGGGTTCAACAATAAGTTGCTTGGGTTTTAACTCTATTGGAAGTAGTGCATCAATGCTCATGACAGCTCGCTCAGGTAAGAATACCACTCTGCCTTTCCCCATGTCACTGAACCTGTGTATGTGGCACTCATTGTGGAGTATCTTGGCTGATTTGATACTTGTGTCATTGAGGGCGGCAAAGTAGGTTGTGAAGCCCTCCCTAGCTTCAACGTCCACCAGCCTCACTTCACTTGACTCTTCATAGTGATATTTTATTGCAAAAAGTCTGCTGTCAGTCTCCTCGGGATGATCATCAAATGGACTGGATGTAGCTCCACATGTGTCTCCAGAAAGTGAGTCAGGCACATCTTTTGGTGATAACATTGATGGCAAAATCTGGTGTTTCTCCTCACCGGGAGACAATGTTTCAGACATTCCCTGACTGTCATACAGACCATCCCTGTCTGAATCGTGCCTCCTTGATTGCATGACAATATGCAACCTTAGCTGACTAAATGGGCACCAAGTCCACACAGCTAAAAGGTTTCTAAACTTTCTATTAGGCATCAGAGTTTTAATTGTTAGAAGATTCCACTTTTTATTATAGCCATTGTCCATAGATGACTAATCAGATGTTAATCGAATGACAGCTGACTCCTTTTTTGTGTTTTTGCTTTTATACTTGATAGAGCCATAATTACATCTCAGATGCAGAGCAGAATCGTTGCCAGATAGAGACATCCATCCGGGATCACTTAAAGGAGGATGTGACCCAGCAAGAGGCGCACACAGTACAGATGACTACAGATGTTCAATCCCATATGCAGGCTATTGATGAACATGTCTCAAGCATGGATCAGCGAACCACAGTAAGAGAGAACATTTCATCATGTCGTTGACTGGATGAGCTGAAACATTTGTCAAGAGTGTCCATAATGAATTAAAACGTTAGAACCAAAAATGGAGCGCACTTGAATTTAACACAAACAAGCCAACTGTCTTTGCTGCTGTGGAGTTTCCAGTCTGGTTAACAGTTTTCCTTAAGATGATCTTTTCCCTCCTTTCTTTCAACTTATAGGCCCTACTGGCGGCCAACAGAAAGAGCTCGGAAGATCTCCAGCAGAGTCTGACCAGTCAGCACTCAGCACTTGGTGCCACGCTGGAACAGTGGGACGAGAAGGTGTCGGGGCAGTCTTCCGATCTGACAGACAGGATATGCGACCTGAGAATAAAGGTCACTGACCTGGAGGGCCTGACCACGACCTTCCTGAAGGAGGAACTGCGACAGGACATCCCAACTGGTATGCTCTTTTGAACATCCTCTCCAAAAAATACTGTTTTGAATACTAATGAAAGACAGAATAGAACGATTCAAATCTAAGTTTGACAAGTGTTCCAATGTCAGATGAGTACTGAGTGCACAATTTCTTTGTTTATGTGCTGTCAGGCCCCAAGAAACTCCATAGTGGATCCCATGACGTGGGATCCAATTTTTTTTATCAGCAAATTTATGACTTGTGTGCAAGTTTTTTTCACATTTAACCTTTTGTTTCTGTATGCTTTAATACACAGTATCACTTATTCACTTTCTTTTAGGTTATACTCCCAAGAATCGTCGCTTCAGCTATCCCCGCCAGCTGACCCAGACTGAGCCCCATGAACGCCTTCTGAAGAACTTTTGCCTGGACAAGACGGTGGAGGAAGCAGTCAACATGCCACTCCCGGACACATTCATTGAAGAGGTGTGTAGATGTGATCGGGCCTGTTCACATTCTTTCAGACACGAGTGGTCAATTGATGACGATGCCCTCTCCGATTTATGAAATGCCTTGTGGAAAGGTTTTACTGGAGTCAAAATGCCGAGCCCTGCATACAAGTAGAATGAATTAGAACCAAATATTATACTTCATCCTTCATGAGAATTCGTCTGGAGTGCATCAATTGATACACTGTACCTTGATGTGATTCATTTTGCAGCCTGACACAGAGGACTGCAAGAGCGACACAGTGGAGACCATGTCGGTGAATGAGGACAACTCCTCAGATGCTGGCTCTGATGTCTCTGCTGCTTCACTGATCACTGTGAGTTTCACTTGTCAATGTGACAGTTATCATCTCAAAAACATCAGCTGAACATTTAAAATTGATATTTTTGGCATTCACACATCAGCTGCACATGTATAGCCATATTGTGCAGAATCTTGTCTGCATGAACTAAAAAAGGTTAATATAAACATCTACCGTCGTCATAATTTGATCACTGTCACAGAGAAAGATATGACAGACCCAATGACTAGCCAATCATAGATATTATTTATTGAATCATAAGTTGTTATTTTGTTTGTGCAACAGGAAGAAAGCAAGGAGAACTTTCCCAAGCCGACACAGAAGAAGGCCCCTGCCAGCAAGTTGAAGAAAGCTCCCCGGGATAACAGTGCCAGCAGGAACCCTCGCTCAAGGGTACCGCTCAGAGTCAACAATGCAGTCGTCAATTAGACACTTGAAGATTCTAATGGGAGTGGTCACTGGAAGCCTCTCAGTGGCGCCGTCTATTAAAATAGACTAGTACAAATTGGAGCTTGTATGAAGTACAATAGATCATTATGCATGCGACCACATTTCTGTTTGGTGCCCTTGCCCAGAGGTCATAAAAAGGTTAGCTCATCCGCTAATCATGTGCGACATGTACATACTACACATATCCAATTAATGGTGTGATAATAACAATGTGTAAGGTATGTATGCAGTCAGAATAAGAGTCTCAAGCACATTTGAAAAGTTTGCTGAAAGAAAGATACCTAAATTGTTGAAAGGTTTGCAAAGGTTTTTCGGGCTGATTGTCATGGGGTGAGCAATGTTCTAAGCTAATAAGGGGGAAAAGGTTAAGGAAAGATGATGTATCAAAGCATATTTTTTTCTTGGCCTTTTATGAATGTGATGCCAAATTCTGGTTTACCGTACTTGGGAATAAAAGAATGATCTTGACTCAGACTGACTAATTCTGTATATTAATCCATTGGATAAGGTGTACAGTGTAGATGTTGATATTAATTCTTGATACTTAGTCTACTCAATGTAATCAATACTGTAGATATGTCGCGCTTTACATGCTGTATAATAGCTACATGTATAAATATGTTGTTTTTTAAATTCCGAGCTCAAAAACACAAATAATGAATGTGATTTCCTTTTTGCTAGATTATAAAGTTTTGACTAACATTTGCTCATACTGTATTTTCAAATGAGACTTTTTTCCCTCTAATATTCTCATTCTAATACTTGGGCTTATAATGTCCGGCACTACTACCGTATGTTCCAGCATGGGGGAAAAAGAGAGTAAAACTCACCTTCAATAATGAATTTACTGTTCATCGTCATAGAACATGTTATCTTAGAGAATATAAATTTAAAAATCAAAAAAGTTGAAATCTTCATTACTATACATGTATATGCACTTGTTATGTTGTTTTGTTTTTAATAATTTAGGGCAAATGTATCCTACATGGATGCATTTGTATTTAATCTGCTCTATGCAGGAAACAAGATAAGAACAGCACTGTTAGGCATTTCAGTAAGTGGCAAAATGTATCTAATTACTGAGCTCAGTGCAAGGTCTATCTCAAGCAATACATTTCATCTCCAGATTCTGACAACATCGGACACAATCAGTATCTTTCTCATTTGCATCTCCAAGACATTTTAATATGTAAAAGAAATAATTGTTTTTACAGTGTTAATCTTCCAAAATGCTCAATACACATATATGTATATAGAAAGTTTGAGCCAGTGTTTTGTCCTTCACAGCTGTAACAAACTTCAAAACTAGAGTAATATGCAAAAATGTTGCAAAAGGTCCTGCTATGATAGAAACGTCAGGCCCTCCTAATTTTTGATCAAAACGCCAAAACTGAGAAAGATGTACTGCGCATGCATTACTTTTGAGTTTCTGAAGTTTTAGCATAATGTATTTCACAGCTTGTACACAGCTCCAAAATAAAACCTTTTGTCTCGACTCTCGAGTACATGTAAATAATTGTTTGTCTTTTGTTATTTAAAGATACCCGGTCCACTCACAAAAGTAAGATTGTAAGCTCTTTGTACAATATCTAGAAAACTCCTCTATTCAGACTTTGATTTCGGGATGATTTCAAATCATGTCACTCAATAAATAACAGAATAAGGTTTTGGCTTGGCACTGTCATAAACAAAGTACCAAATAATGGCGGTCATAACCCCTGCTTTGGTGGTGTCCAAAATGAGAGCCTCAATAAGAACAGCCATAATGGATGTCACCACCCAGTCCCAGACGTCTGTCCAGCATTGATGGTGTAAAGATGCAACTGACCACATTGCAGTGAAAACACAGGATGCAATCAGAAGGATGTGAAATATCAAGAATACACCAGGTTGGGGAAGCATTCTCTCATTTTCAGATACACTGATCTCAGAATCTGCATTGTACATTGCTCGGTAGTATGTGTAACGATTCCTGCTGGAATCCTCTTGGCTGTAACTCCAGCTGTTGCTGCTGCCTCTGGTATTGCTGCTACAGATGTCTGTGTTGCTATTACAACTGCTTTGATTTCGGATAGAGCTGTTTCTGCTACTGTCGTTTTCACTCATGCTTACGTTGGTGTTGCCGATAGTGTCGCTGGATATAATATTACTGCTGCTGGTGCTTTTGCTGCTTGTCCACCTTGGATCTAAGGATGAGGAAGACAAGCTCTTGCCTGTGTTGAAGGAGTGGTAATCATCAGAGGAGGAAGCCGTTGGGGGACTCGGTTTAATAGTTGCTCTTTCATTGCTGTTGTTGTTTTTGTTTGTATGATTTGCATCAATGTGAGCATTGCATTTAACCCTTGTAATTGCCGCCCAGTTTCTAGGGTGAATGTTTGAGGATCTTTGGAGATGATCACTGGTCTTGCTAATTGTCAGACGATCACCCTCACTGATGGATGTCTCTAAAGTCTTAATAGTGGCATCATTTTCAGTCACCTCCAGCCTGAAATCATCACCCACACTGAGTTTTGGTTGGGAGTGTAGACCTCTGAGCAACTTTCTTACACTGAAGAAAAATGGCTTGGTATTCTTGCTACTCTGAATACTCACACTTGGGATGTGAAACTCAATGGGTATGGTGTAATCTGATGCAGCTCTTTGTGATGTTTTCACAGTGCTGCCCATCTTAGGCTCAGTTCTAGATCTGATGTTGGCAGACAATTGGGACTTGGGTTCAACAATAAGTTGCTTGGGTTTTAACTCTATTGGAAGTAGTGCATCAATGCTCTTGACAGCTCGCTCAGGTAAGAATACCACTCTGCCTTTCCCCATGTCACTGAACCTGTGTATGTGGCACTCATTGTGGAGTATCTTGGCTGATTTGATACTTGTGTCATTGAGGGCGGCAAAGTAGGTTGTGAAGCCCTCCCTAGCTTCAACGTCCACCAGCCTCACTTCACTTGACTCTTCATTGTGATATTTTATTGCATAAAGTCTGTTGTCAGTCTTCTCGGGATGATCAACAAATGGACTGGATGTAGCTCCAAATGTGTCTCCAGAAACCGAGTCAGGCACATCTTTTGGTGATGACATTGATGGCAAAATCTGGTGTTTCTCCTCACCGGGAGACAATGTTTCAGACATTCCCTGACTGTCATACAGACCATCCCTGTCCAGGAACTGATGACCAGAGTTACAACAAGTTACAGTTGTTAAGGATTCATCACTGGATGTCAGCACGAGAGAACTGGACAGAGAACTGACGTTGGCCACAATACTGGTTCTACTATCCTCTGGTTCCAGACTAGAACTGGAATTTTCATAACGTTGGAACTCCATACCTCGGTGATGGAATACGTGCCTCTTGTGCAATTTAACTGGTTCCCATGAACAGCCCGCTCCAGGATCGTAAAACCAGCCTAATTTCTTATCATATTCAGGCATAGTCTGCTTATCTCTGGAGAAGTCTCCAGAGATGTTGATTACTGCATCATTGGCTGTGCCAAACTCTATTTTACCATCTCCTCTTAATTGGATGTTCTCTTGAAGAGTGTGGCCGGATGGGGCAGCGCATGTCCTTCTAAGGTGTGATAAAATATTCCTGTTCAGTTTCTCATTCTTGTTGTTTATGTCTACCCTCTGATGCATATCAAGAGCACTGGGTGACATACAGGGAAGCCCTTCCTCGTCATTCTGCTGTCCACCACCTAAAAGATCACCAGGAGCAGACTGCACCTGAGTTGGTCGCATACTATCAGTAAGTGGGTTTTCATGCACTATTCTTTGAGACAAGCAAGATGGATGCACTGACCAGACTGTAGGTGCCCAACAAAAAATGATTTCTATAATCCCTATCAATACAAACACCACTAGTCCAGTCAGGAGAGCCCTGATCACCATTGCCCATGTGATGTCAACATCAGTGAGAATTGTCACGATAATTCTCTCCATGGATGACTTCAGAGACAGGCTTGACATGACCTGGGCAAAAACCATGGTGTATGCCACACAGGCAAACAAGCCGGTGATGTGCCTGGCTTGGGTGAAGTTGCCCTCTCGCCAAGGCAGCAGGGCAGAGGTCCAGAGGGAGCCATGCCGGAGGAAGTAATCAGCGTAGCTGATCCCAGGTGACGACTGAGTGGTGGCCAGTTGCAGGGGCAGGACTGTGATGGTGCCTTCCTCAGACCACAGTGAACCTCTTCCTCTTGGCCCACAGTGTGAGATGTAATGATCCTGAATCTTGGCATCTGTGACCTTTACAGTCTTGACCTCACTAAAATAACAAACCATGCATGAATCAAACAATGTAACTTTCACCTTTGACAAAGGAGACACAGAGGCTTCAAGCTTGCATCTTGATTCAACAAAATACTGTACTAGCTACTTTTGCACCTCTACTTGTACATCACTATAAAAGAGCTGAAGAAATTAACGTGAATGTGGTTTGGCCAATCCTTAATAGATGTAAATACAATGATAGACTCACATGTAACAAGCCCTGTTGATGATTCCATGCAGGCAAGTTCCAATGCTAGATGTTGGTATCTGCATGGAGTTGGTCCCATTACTTGCTGATGGATGGTTTACCTCCACTGCTACAAGTTTACCAATGGGCCGAGCTGTTGTAGCAATGTGCTGCTCTGTTTTTGACCCAAAGTTCAGATCAAACAACAACCTGTGGGGTAAATAAACAGCACACCTGACATGTAAATAATTGGTTAGCAATAAATAAAAATCTGAGAAATTTTTCTCAAAAAACTTTCTGACAAACCTTATCTTACATCCTTCGAGACTAGAAAGTTACACGGAGTACGTCACCTACTTCTTAAAATACAAGCATTGAATTAGAAGGGTCCATTTATTGTTAGTCAACAGAAACCTCTTGATTTAACTATTTTCAAATACTTCTTTGAAAAATGGCAAAGGAAACTTTGACTGCACCAGGACTTGAACCAGAGACCTCTGTTTTTTTTAACCAAAACCAGAGGTCTCGGGTTCAAGTCCCAGCTAGTCCAGTCAAAGTTTGGCTTTCTTTGCCATTCTTTAAAATGGTTCCCAGTCAGTTGTTTTCTTTATTTGTTTGCGATCATCTTCAAATACAATAATCTTTGTGAGCCAATAACTCTTTCCATCTGATCAGTGAATCAGCCTCAAATGATATTAAAGCTACCTGTAGTTCCTTACGCACTTTTTTTTGGGGGGGGGGGGCTCTTAATTTAATGTCCAAGCTTTCCAAATAGGAGTCAATAAAAAGCTTGGACAATTCTGAGTATGGGGAGGCATTGATCAACATACCACTTGCTAAAACCAATGGTTCCTCGGAGTCTCACAAAGCAAGGGTTTCCTATCCGCGATGATCTGCGCAATGCAAACCAACATAAGAGTGAACCGCATTTTGATCGGCAAGCATAGTCCACATTGATGATGTAGGTGCGTCCCTTCCTAGCTCTGTTCCCTCGATTGGCAGAGGATGCTGCAGTAAGGCCAGAATGATTGCTCTGTGGTTGGGAAATTAGGTAGAGAGACATTGGTGATGAATTATATGGCATTGACAAGAAGGGCTGGAACTCCATAAAGATGGGACAGTATAGTCTTGGTGCCTCTGTTAGTGCATTTCAAAATATCCTGTTGCACACTTTAGCTTAGAATGTACAAATGCCTATTGACAGGGAGAATTTCTACACTAGTAGTGCACCTCCTTTTAATCATGAAGTTCCTACTTCCATGCAATATTTTTCACTGTCCAATATTTGAAGTTAAAAATAAAAATCTATCTTAATTCATAGATGCTGATGGATAGATGCCGGAATTTGACAATAGACTCTGAATGCCCTCCAATGAAAATTGATGAAAATAGTAAACTGTAATATAATTCTTATTCCAGGAATTTAAGGGGAAAATGGTCATGTCACTTGCCCACTGAACATAGACTGACAAAAGCAGGTAGGATATATGGTGACACTGAGAGATTATAACTTATTGATTATTCATAATATCTTCTTTCATTTTCACAATGACATGCTTTTAGTGAAGGAATCAAACTATAGTGAAAACCAAGTGAATTTATATCTAAAGCAAAGGGAAAGGGTATACTATGAGATCTTCTGACCACTGTTGACACCTCATTCCAGATCTGAGAAGATCAAGCAATATTATCACATGGAATACTGGCAGTCCTAGCACACACTAGCCAAAACATTCAGCTATATACTGGCTCTTCTCAGAGCCACACTCATTCTCGATAGAGATATTATCTGCAAGATAGTCTTGACAATATTCTTTGGGCTGAAGAAAAGTCCCTTCCTCACCTTGTGGAACTGCCTATAATCCTGCAAAGAGGCCAAGAGCAATAGCAGTCCAAACACACCCACTACTGGAACTGCACTGACAAAGACGACCTCCCGCCAGTCAACAGGGGATGGACAGCCCTCTGCATCAGGCAGACTAGAGGGGGACGCACTGCTCAGGAAGGCACTCTGTGTGGAAGCCAGGGTCTGAGAGCTGCCAAGTGAAAAGAGGAGCATTTGGAAATGCAGATTACTAATGTGATGCATCAGTTGCCTACCAAAAAGCAGACTAGAACATGTTGGAAAACTATTTCTTATTGATAAATGTCTAGGCCCAGCCTAGATCAAGTAGAACAAAATTTAAAAGGTGAAATAGACTAATTGCTAAAACTTAATTTAGATCCAAACATCTCATTAAAAGATGCCTTTATTAATCTGGTCATCAGAAGTTGTCAAAATAAGAAGATTTTGCCACTATTTAGTGTACAGGCTAAGTTCACAATGCCGTCCGATGCCGGCATAGTAACTCATCAGCATATACAATCAATAACCCATGTAACTATAATTTATGGTTTTTGTGCATACTTCTCTCGTCGTCTGTGCGATTGATCACAAGCTACGATGGGTTTGATGAAATTAACGACAGAAAACTGGTCTTTGAATTGACGAACATTGAATTTTTAAGTGTCCAAGATGAACAGATTGAAGAGCAGTAATAAAATACTGTGCACATGAATATGATATTATGAAGATGATAATACGATACATCAGAATATGACTAGGAGTAGGACTAGTATGAGTTGACTATGACTGAGTATGACTGCATGAATTATGACTGAGTATGATACACATGTAATTGAGAGACTGACTTAAAAAAAAGTACTGTAGTTAGGAGTTATCATTTCAAACATGAATATATATATTAAAATTAATTCTAAAAAATATTTACCTTGCTGACTTGATGAACGAATTAACAATAAAGCTAACCACAAATAGGCCTACTTTGATGCTCAGGAAAAATTGCATTTGCGTGGAAATATTCTGGCCAGTTATAAAAAGTTAGAACTTATAATACTAGAACTAGTAGTAGTACTACTACTTATTACAATATTAGTACTACTAGTAAGTAGTAGTAGAACTTAGAAGCAAAAAAAATGGGATATAGGATTGGAATTTCACTCATCGATGATCGAAGCAGGAGGCATTTCACTGAAATAAAGTCTGCAGTCTCGTTTCTACGGCCTTGTTTTTCTCCACACCATGGTAATTAACTTATGGTGCGCCCTAGCCTAGCAACGGTGACGTGACAATGCCAGTGGAATTAATTAAACGCGATCAGACGATATAGTGACAGTAAATGAGTAATATTAATAATTAATAATAATATTAACTCGTAAACCGAAGTCGTTATAAACAAAGAAAGGCTTAACTTTTCTATGGGAAAGTAAAATCTAATGGATGTCTTTGGGGCTATTTAATTATTTTCCTACCAATTCAATGTCTGAGCGAGTGCAGTTGGCCAGATGTTGCTCCCCAATGAAAGTGCGAAATTTGTAAAGTAATTTTTTCTCCAAAAAGTCGGCACAAGTAAACTTTTCGCATGGAATTGTGGGTAAAGTGGAAACAGATTACCAAAAGAGGGCGCACTCACGGTTGACCGTACGCGATTTTTATTTCCCGTAAACGCCATGGGCCAATGTTTGTGCACAATCTACGGGGTGGGGGCTTTCTGCACAGTGAATACAACGTCCATGAACAATCTGAGTGATCTGAGACTCAATTCTTCATACTTTTTGTGCACAAACATAATATCGCTGACCATACAGAGCCAACGTACAGATGTTGCAAACTGCTTACTGACTAAAATTACCAAAATGCAAATCTCAAAATTTAGTGGGCCTCACGTTTCGATACTAGCACTAGCAGGACCTTTCTCATTACATGCATCCACTAGCACAAATAATTACAAGAGAAAACAAATCACAAGCAATGAATTATCCAGATATCCAGTCAATATGGTTTTATTGAAGATTGTTCTAGAATTAGACTCAACTGTTTACATCATCACGTCGTATGGCACACCAAAAAAATTAATGTGAAACATTTGAGATACCCCTATATCTTTGCTATTTACATGACAAAATATCCAACCAAACTACAATTTGATACCTGTCCCAAATAAAGGCTATGAAAAAATCACACAATTGAAAACTAATCCCCATCTGGAATTCATTAAAACCTGAATGATGCGCAAACTTGAAGGTTTCCCGTGCAATGAAAAAAAATGCTTGCAGGGCGTAAAACCAGTCGTCAATGTGAGAAAAAAAAATGCAACCAAGGAAAACCAAATTCTTTTCAAATCACTTGCGCCCTAAAGCACGATTCTACATATAATGGCCGTAAAAATAAATAGTTAACTTATCGGCAAGCAGATAATCCTTCAGTAAATCAGCAGCATCCATCTTTTAAATTTTGTTTTCTCCCTGGCAATCAAAGACGTAATATGGCTCTTAACCAACCCAAACACACGGCTGGAAGAGACCGATTTACATTGTTGCGTGCATAATGTTGTCAGTACCTTCCCCAAATCATCCCCCAAAACAGTGAAAAATACTGAACAAAGGTTATAGTACAATTTATGTACACTCTTTAACAGACTATTTTAAAGCTTTTGTGTATGTACACTTAGACCATTTAATAGTACACAAACATTTCATTGACCGATCAAACTTTTCTTTTGCTTTCATTCAACCCATATTTTTTTATAGGTTACAATACTTTGGTAGAAACCTATCGGTTCATTTGGCAGGATTTACAGACAACAGTTGGAGCTTACAAATGACCTGCAGGAGGAAAATCTTTCAGCAAACTTCAAAATCTTACAAATTGTGGACACTTTCGTTTCTTTGAACACAGATCACTGAAGCAACCTTCTCAAAACCTGTATGATTTGTGCAATTTATGTACCAGTAATCATTACTTGCGTAAGAGTAAATGATTAGAGTACATCAAGAGAGGGCACTCTCCATGTTGCAGAAAGAGAAAACCCGGCTTAGGCTCTGGCTCCATTATCCCAAAGCTGAAAACAAAGGTTGGGAATCTTTGTTTAAGTTGAAGGTTTGAATTTTTGTTTTTGTTTTTTGTTTTTTTGGAAATGCAGTGTAACCCTCCAAAACGAAGCCAAAGGCCCTTCTGTTTTCATGCTTCGCACTCTAAACTGATTGAAAGAAAGAAAGAAAGAAGAAGCCGGGGCCTAAGCCAAAGTTTTGGAAAGGGCCTTAGGGAGAGTTGTCTCTGTCCAGATGTTGGCAACTAAAGGATTGGTCACTACTACTGCTCAGTCAGTCCAGGATGCACTGTTCTTCCCTTCTGTGCAGACAGCTGCATAGACAGCCCCACTGCTTACAAATGCAACTCAATAAAGATACCCTTAATGCAGGCCTAGAGGTCTCACCTCATTTGATACAGGAATTTTTCATAATAAATTTTCACCAGTAAAGCAGTCGCACACATGCACACAAAATCCCATCCTTCAAATATTCCCTGCAAAACATTTAGAAACATCTATGGACCAATTTTTCCCCCAGCAATACCTTGAAACACTTATTCCTGTGTCGACTGCTCATCATTGCTGTACATACAGTATTTTAAATGGTTGATTTCCATGGGGCAAAATCACAATCTTGAAGGCATGATACAGCAATAGAGCTGAAACCCCCAAACATTTGGAATCAAAAGCTTCAAAACTTATAAAGCAAACCCTATAAATTCGACCTTCTGGAGAAAAAAGATTACCATTTTTTCAGGCTTTCAAATGCTGTTCAATACCTTTAAAATGAAAGAGGTGGGAGATGAGCAGACAGGAATTCTTTTCCGATGCAAATTGAGAACCAATTTCAGTTTGCACTGAATCACTCACCAACTTTCTAAGAATAAGTTTCATTATATCTTTAGGACATTTTTCGCATAGTTTTGATTTTCTAGTGATGAGAAACTGGTTGGAACCGCAGAGAAATGAAAAAAAAAACCCAACCTGGTAACAAGAGAACGCTTCCATTTCTGCCAATGGAAAATAGAAAGCACAGTGACTACAGGGAGCCAGTGACCTCACTGAGCGGTCCCTGCAATAGACCACTCTGTGAAATAGCTAGCTGCCCCGGTAAAGCAATCAGTGTGTTCATGACATGGGGGGGGGGTCAGTTCACATCCACTGACCCTATTGAGTGATGGGCTAATCAGTGTACCAGTGCCTTTGACCCTTCACTGAGGCCACCAGACAATAGACTCCAACCCCTGGCCCGAACTTGTCAGACAGCGGACCGAGAGAGAGAGAGAGTGAGAGAACAACACAATGGTTGCAAGGAGAATTACTTTGAATGCAGCCGGGCTGGAACAGTCAATGGTGGCACTTGTGCAGGTAAAAACCGTCAATGTGAACAAAGGGTGTGTTTTTTTTGCAGCATGGAGCCTGCTATGTCAAATTCGGGCACTTCATCTCTCCCAGACTATACTATACTCGGCACCCTTTACTTGTTGTCGGCGATCTTCGCGATGAGTTCGTCACAGATATTCGTGAGCTCTGCATTCTCTTTCGTCTGTTGTAAAAAAGAGATCGAGACAAAATGAGGAAAATTGTTGACCAAAATCTCCAAAAGACATGGTTAATTAGATTTCAATTTTTATCAAATTTTTGCCTTTGAAATTGCAGTTTTTCAACAAAAATATATGACAAAACAAAAGTGGTGCATGCAGAAAATTGAGTGGTTACTCCCCCTTCTCCCTCACAGGAATACAAGTTGAGAGGGGGATATTGATGGCTATTCACTGCATGAAAAGGAAAAAAACTAAGGTCCTGCTAGGCTTGAAGATTAGACCCTCAGACTTTTTCGGACTTTCGAAGTTCATGTCATTCTAAAAATTAATTGAGACTTTGATGTCTCATTCTCACCTTCTGCTCAATGGTTTTCTCCATACTCTCCACCTTCATCGTTTCCCTCTTGACAGCTGCTTGGAGCGCGCTCAGTTCTCCCTCGTAGCTCTTTTTCACCATGTCAATCTGATTGTTGGCCCTGTTGATAGAAACAACCCCATCAAAGGCAAGATGAGATTATCAGATTACTGTCAGTAAAGGCTTGCGAGACAAGAGTCAGGTATGCGTCGGCACCACAGTGACACAGATCTCTTTAACGAGTGTGTGTGGTTCTGAAAAGAAGATCCAATCAGGACGGAAATGGATCATTCAGAGAGCTTTCCATTTGCATTCAAATTCATTTAATCCAGTGACTGTTGCTAGCCCAGTGGTCAAAGCGAAAGAGTTGGACTGAGAATTAAGCACAAGTCACACTATGATACAAGGACTGGGCAAATCCTGCAACACAACACACTCAACTGAACCTGCCGAGGCCCGCTTACTTTTCAATCTTCTCCTCGGCATGCGTCTTGAGGGTCTGGTATCTCTGCTCCTGCTTCTTGAGCTTGGCCTGGTAGTCGGCTACGCACTTCTTCAGCACTTCTTCATTCTGTTCAGCAATCAGTTAAGAAGCAATGAGGCTTGATATAAGAGGTACAAGGCATCAGGCCAATAAATCGTGGGACTCAAAAATGCTTCCTCTCTTGAGCAGGTTCCAAAGTATTTAATACCTCCTGTAAACAGGGGACCAATTTTACAGAGCCGCTATAGCATGAAAATTTCATTTTTGGTTCAAAGAAAATGTGCCAACCATATTTCACATGATGCTTGCTGTGATCGACTTGAATGCTAATATTCGGACGGCTAAGCATAAAGTGGAAATGGAGCTTTCTCTGGCAGTCTGATTTCACCATGGAAGGCTTTTCAAGCAAATATTTAAGCTCAAAAAGGTCGACAGAATTGGCCCATGTTCTCTCCGGCGACATTCGTTCACAAATTTAGTTCAAAATCACAGACAAGAGGGCATGAAACATGCACCAGGAGCAGTCACTGCCAGGCGCCGGCCATTTTTCACTGGGCGCCTCTCACCTTCTTGTAGCTCTCCACGGTCTGCTTGAGCTTCTCGTATCGGCGGTGGAGGTCGCTGAAGGCGTTCTCCACCGAGGCCAGGTCCTCCAGAGCCTGCTCCTTCTCCCGTAGCACTCCGGCCACCGACTCCTGAGAGCTATCCTTCGCCCTGTTGATGTCCTCTACAGTCCCCAAACCCACCAAAACCAAACCAAACATTAACTAGAATGCAATACCAATTACAGCCACAGCCACCCACACTTGGACTGCTAATTCTCAGCGACTGCTCTCAATTGAACAGAACACAAACTCTCCAAATCAACTAAACATAATACAACAATTGTTGCAGACTGGATTACTGGTCTTAAATGACCCACCAATATGTCATAATTTAAGAGGGACGTAAACTATTTCTTTTACTCATTTCTCCCAAAATACAACATTTTAGGCAGAAATATTTCAGTGAGAGATTTCTACTATAACCATCTTCAAACTGTATGAGTTCCATGTAAATCTGTGAACATTTCTGTTTTTCGATCTTACCCATGTTGTGTAGGGGCTTTAATGTGTCACGTAACAGCACTCTGAGTTATAAACTCAGAGGATTTGTACAGTGAATGCTTCAGATATCCTAGATGTGACTTACCCATCATCTGTTGCATTGCTTTCTCGTACTGAGTCACCAAAGCACTGGGTGAAGGGAAAGGTAAACAATTGGAATTTGGATTGAGTGTCGGTGACTGGAGATATGAGGCTGTTAATTGGGAATGATTTGAGGCCCATACCAGCAAAGACAATGGACTACATGTATTTGGGAAGATTCCCACCTGAGAGCTGGAGAGCTGTAGTGGTACAGCACTGGGAAAAAGGGAGGCCACAATACTTAAGGAAATAGTAAAAAAAAAAAAAAAAAAAAAATGAGTGTGGCTGATGGAGATATGCGGCTGTTTACATGGTACTGATTGGAGGCCCATCTTAGCAAAGACTATTTACTATGTACAGTGGAAAGTGGCTATAACATCCTGGGGGGAAAATCCATGAAAATTGTTTGGTATAGCGGTCGTTCGTTATAGCAGATGCGGCCACATATTATGTACACACAAATCGGGAGCCAAAGGGAATGGAGAGCTCAAGGGCCAATTTCATAGAGCTATTTAAGAACTAAAATTTGCTTCCGGGCAAAAAGTCATGATTCAGAGGATCAGCTTGCAAATACAAAACAAACTTTGAATACAAGTCAGAAGCAATTGAGATTGCATCCTAATGTGGTTTTTAATTCTGTTTAAATTGGGAAGACTTTTCCTGCTTTGCGGATTTTCACGTAGGTGGTAAAAGGTAAAAAGGGAGACAACAAAAGTTGAGGAAATAGTAAAAAAAAAGTTAAGAAAGTCCTCCACTTGAATCCGTAGGGGATCTCTCTGAAAGGCAGAATGACTTGGACAAAAATCAAACGGACTACTAACAATGCATGGGATTAGATGGCGAATACAATCTAACAAATATTCATTACCCACCTGAGGTTCTCTGTGTTTTTGTCTGTTTCTTGCTGTTTGAGTTTCAAGGAGGAAATAATCTTGTCCTTTTCCTCCATTTTCTTCTTGATCTGGCTGACTTCTTTGCTATTCTGTAAAGTTAAGTCAAACATAACCATTTACTTTCCTGATATCTCTGACCACTATTTGAGACAGAGAGACGCAGAGATGGAGAGAGGGACAGAAGAGATTAAGTAAAGTATAGTTTGCTACAGACAAATCTTTTGATCGTCAAAATGTTGTGTACAACCTTAGGTCAGACACACAGGCAGATGGACAAGAGAGCTCTGGCGAAGTTCACTGACCTGTTTCTGCACACCTCTGATAGACTCTTGGATTGCAGCATCCAAATCAGTCTGAGAGTAGCGCAAAAGCTGAAAGAATAGAGAGACAAAAATTGCTCAAAAAGTAAAACCAAAGTAAAACCATCAACAGCAATTAATGAGCCCGGGCCTATTAGAGAACTTGAAGTTGGGAAACATGACAAAGGTGAAATTTCAGATGGGGCATGGTGGTATTCTTTACTATTTCACATGTAAATCACAACACTATCATGATGTAGTTGACAGCTTGCTGTAAATTTTACTGCCTCAGATGAACAGGATGAGGATGTAAAGCAGCTCCCATCCCCAAGGGTATGATAGGGAAGACAACAAGTTCCAACCGTAACTTGCAAGTCCTTGGCCGTGTACACAAAAGCAATACCAAGAGCAGCTTGGGCTCTGCTGTTACTTGAGCGAAGGGGCACAGTGTCAAGGGTTCGAGGCCCACCTGAACGATGCCCTCATCCTCTGCCTCCACACCAGTCGGTGGTTGCGTCGCTGAGTGACCCCCATCAATGTCATCTGATCCCTGGAGGAAAGCAAAAACAAAAACAAACCCACAACAGTTTCAGATTTGATATGTCATCAACCATTCCAATACATTGAAGCAATACAACAATGTGACAAACTGCGTTCTGCCCCGCCCTTGAGTCAATCTATACCAAAGGACCTCACATTCACATTAATCCTAGGATGACCTTCCCCAAGGGCAGAATGAAATGCCAAGCCCACCAAATATTCTGACTGTGTAATAACCACCGACAGCTTTGTGGCCACCCATAGCCATCATCTAGCCATCTGAAATGCAGAGCACTGTACCCCTGCGACTCAAAAGTAATGTCAAACAAATGAAGGGAAAAGTGGACTGGAAACTTAAGAACAATTCAGAACAATCGCAAAGAAAAATTGACTCCAAGAACTCTGGTTTAACCCCCGGAGCTAACCTAGCACTTAGATGGTGGCCTTCCCTTGGGAAGTCAAGTTGACCTGGGAAGTCAAGTTGACCTGGGAAGTCAAGTTGACCTGGGAAGTCAAGTTGACCTGGGAAGTCAAGTTGACCTGGGAAGTCAAGTTGAACTGGGAAGTCAAGTTGACCTGGGAAGTCAAGTTGACCTGGGAAGTCAAGTTGACCTGGGAAGTCAAGTTGACTTGGGAAGTCAAGATGTTTCGTGTGCAGGATTAATGCAATACCTGAGTGGTGTCCATCCTGGGTGGACTGAAGGCCAATAGTCCATCGATGCCTTCCGTCATGCCGCTCTGCCTCTGCCCCTCTGTTGTTGCTGCTGCTGCTGCCGCTGCTGCCTGGTTGGCAGCGGCGGTCTGCATGGCGGCCCGCTCCCGCAGGCCCTTGCCAGGCTGGCGGGACTTGACCACGGTGGGCGGAGTCTGCATCTGGAGGAGATCATCGTCTGCCTCCTCCTGAATCATGGGGCCGGCGTTGGTCATCGCTGGCTGGGCCTTGGCTTGGCCACCTTGGCCGGGAATCACAGAGAAGGAGCAACGTGAGGATTGGAGACGGGTGTAAAGGCAAAAATAAAAAAAAATAAAAACATTAGTTGTGCTTCCTATTACATGGCAACTGAAAATAGGATAGGTAGGTAGGACTATTTGATTTCATTATTATTATTTTTTTTTACTTATGTAGAGTCATGTACTGGCCAAGTGTTGAGCTAACATAAATATGATTTACATATAACAGGCTTGGTTGATTTACATCATGTTGATTAAATCACTGGTCGCGCCGACGCGTCATCAAAATATGGTCAGTCGGGAAACAGACTATCTGTCCGTTCGTAGACAGACCGACCAACCACACCCTGGCAAAGCCCCATCCTTGTCCTCCAGGGCCCAATTTCATAGAGCCGCTTAAAGGTGAAAACCTCTTAAGCATGAAACATCTTCCCCGTGTAAACAGGGTTACAAACCACATTGTGGTGTGATGCCAATTGCTTTTGACTATATTCTTTACGTAGCTTGAAACAAAAGTTGGTTGGCAAACTAGTTGATTGGCAAACTAATCCCATGAATCATGACTTTTGTGTTTAAGGAAACTTTGGTAATTAAGTAGCTCTATGACATTGGCACCAGGGCCCAATATCATGTTGCGGCTTAAGCGTGGTAAAATAATAATTTGGGAAATTCTTCTTTGGTTGAAAAGCGATTGCCAACCATATTTCAGGTAAAAATTATTGCATCCTGAATGTATTCAAACATCGTGCCGTTAGCTAATAGCTTGGTGGAACTTTGGCCAGCCAACTGATTTCTTGTGGTTAAGCAAATTTGGGTGCTCACAAAGGTTCCCTGAAACCAGTCCTAGGTCTATGCTCAGGGATCTCATGCCAGACGTTCATTGCAGGAGCAAAGGGAATTCTTGAGGACCTTTGGGTACTTACCCATTGGGGCGTTGACCAGCGGGTCAAACTTGACATATAGTGACTGCCTTGCGAGCGCCGATTCCTGAAACTGGACACCATAAAAACAAAAGGAAATCCATGGTTAGTCTTCACAAGTGTACAAATACATGTCATGGATTACTCATTGGGTTGTAAAAAGCTAAGTCCAATGTGCAAAAGGTTGCACCGCTTACATGTACTTCAGAATTTTTGTGGTTCACTTTCGTTCTTGTCTCGCCTTTTTGGTTAATGACAAGCAGAATCCCCAAAGACAAAGGGAAAAAAGAAAAGATGACAGATGATACTTACAGAACTTGAGCCACCAGCTTTTTCTAGAAAGTCCACATCAAACGCAGCTGGGTCGGCACTGGCAAATACTGAAAAGAGACATCAGTCAAAACAAGAACAAGAAGAAGAGCTTAGACGTACAATATGCCAATGAATGGATGCTGTTAAAACCAAATTTTATCACACATACAGGCTGCCGAAAACTCTGTGGGGCAAACGCGTGTTAGTGATTGTTCTGCAACACTTCAAGACCAATCGATTAGTCAAGGACCTGCAAGGCAAACACAGTCCCAGCTCAATAACACTGGAGTCACAGATGGGTGCATCGACTGAACAGTGTGCATTTGGCCATCCAAAAATCTGTACGAGAATGGAATTAAAATCTGCGAGGATAATAATAATAAAAGAAAGTTTGACATATTCATGCACGATTCAAAAGAAATCTCCCTCCACGGTTGGTGGATTAAAAAAAAAGTGGACGAAACGAAATCACGGCAAAACTCTTTCGTCAGCCAAGCACTCACTGAATGGAAAACAGCATGTGATGCTAGCTTGACATTAAAGCGTTGTAATAATTAATAGGAACGATGTGCTGACCGAACAACACCTACCTCAACATACTGTACTTTTTTTTAATTTGTTTATTTTTTTATTAAACAACAACCCCAAACTGTGTACGCGGTGGAAGTGTGCATGCAATCGTGTACGCGGTGGAAGTGTGCATGCACAAGTACACGCGGCACGGAATGCAAGCCAAAGAGGATGGCCAAAGCAGAAAGGCAGGAGGGATCACTTCAAAGACGGCAGAGGAAACAAAAGCAAGAATGTGAGGCGGTAACAGTGTCACCTCGTCCCTTGAATAAGGCAAGACGGAGGTTACCTCGGCACACTTCTGAGGCATAGGAGATGCCCCTGGTGTCTTAAAAAGATATGTGAGGAGCAGCAAGGGTTTTGCCAGAAGAGAAAGGGGGTAGATTCATGCTCTTAATTCAGTCTTGTTTCCCCATTCCCCCGGCAAGTCACGCCCTTTTTACCATCTGGGTCTGCGAGACCCTGAAGTCTGGTGAAGTCCAGCAGTTGGCTTTGACCACGGACAACAGCTTAGGGAAAATAGACAGAGAGAGAGAGAGACAGCAAGTGGGAGGGAGAAGAGAAGCAAATGAAACTTAGGCAGCAGAGGTGAGCAGTGGACAGATATGGTCTATTAAAAAGGGAAAATGAGCAAAGAGACCCTGTATAACTTTCACCTGAGACCAGCTCATCTCTATTCATGCATGCGTGAAACTTATTCCTCCTTCAAAAAGAGCGGCCACTTCAAATTAATCAAGGTCTGAAGAGTCTTTTTCAATTGTTGGTGGCACGGGTGAATGGAAATATCTAGCAAATCAGCTGATCTGAGGGGATACATATAGATCTAGGTCTACATCTTTTTTGCATTCAAACAAGCTCAGATTGGCCGCTACACATATGAAAGTGATCATGCAGTCTTTTCAAAACGAGGACAATTCTGAAGTTGACCTTTTATGTCTCAATAATAAGAAACAGTTGCTTCAATGACAAGGACCCTTACACTTCTATTTTGTTTTGCATTGTAAAGCATGACAAATGTATCAGCAATCTGACAGGGTACAGGGCATCATTTGCTGAGGATGGTTCAAACACATCACCATGTGCATAAAGTTCCAGTCCTTTGTATGGCAATCTGGACTACAGGTACATGCATGCATTCCCAAATGGGTGGTATCGTGCTGGAACTGAAATTGAAGTTGCAGGGAATACGAATTCCACAGACAAGATGTATATATGGAGTTATGAGGACTTCCACAGAAAAGCACAGCGCAGCAGACAAAAACGGCATAAAAAGACACAAAATAAGGACCCGGTACATGTACATGTACGTGTGTGACAGAGTACACCACTGACACAACCTGTGCATAAAATGACAAGAATTTTGCCCCATGTAAGTGATACAACGAAGGGAGCTGGTACAAACACAGGATTTGTTGAGTTACAAAAAAACGCAATAACGCTTTCCACATGAGTTTTGAAAAACCAAAAAATACCAGCAATCAAAAGCTGCATCACTGCAAACATGTTATTTTTATTATTAAACATGTACACAGGCTGGCTTCAAACGGCACATTTGATTGGACAACAGGAGAGGAAGGACTCAAGACCGACCAATGAAAATCCAGCTTGGATGGGGAAAGGTCAGAAGAAAAACCCTGCTCGCCTCGGGCAGGGACTCATTTTGAAAAAAGGAAAGGAAAAAAAAAAGGCTGCTGTGTGAAGTCAGAAGAGATAGATACCTGAGGAGACGAGACTTTGATCTTGGAGAGAAAGCGTTGCCATGGAAATGCTCATGGCAGATGCACACCAGATTGAAAGTAAGAAAGGGGAGGCTCAGAGATGGAAAATGGGGTTCTTCAAATGCTTGATTTGGTTTATGTTTTAAACCATAAGATGTTATGCCTCCTTGTCTCATATGGACATGTGGTGTTTGTAGATTGGGAATCTTATGGTTCCAGCTTTCCTTTAGTTCAAGTGTTCAGTCTGGCTCCAGTCATTTTGGAATCACGATCTCTGACTGCTTAGGAGCAAGGCCGCACTCCATGCAGTATACACATAGTGTACATGTAGCTGTCAACCTATCTTAAAGGAAATCAGGAATACATTGTACCACTGCTAAAAAAAGAGGAATCACACATAGGAATATGTGTTTATTTCCAAGCCAAAAATCTGGAACCTGTTATCAAGAGCTTGTAAAAAGTTATAGATTTTCACCCAAAAAGAGGAATGACTGCTCAGAAATAGGATTGGTTGGCAGCTACCGTATGCATACAGTCCGCGAAATCTTTTTGATGACATTCAAGGTATTATGCGGTTATTTCTATGCGTTTCAAATGTCCTCCGATTGAGTTTCCATTGGGCTGTCTTGAGAGGCCGGAGACAGACACAGAGGGAGCTGAGGACAGGCTTACAAGCACACCCTAGGAAGCTTTGAGTAAATTGCGGAAGCAAAAACAGGAGCAAAAAAAGAAAGAGTTCACCAAGTGAACGTCAGGCCCACAATCGGTCTTTACAGGGGCCAATAGGAGCACTATTGGCTGACATTGATCCATGGCACAGATTTAAAGTTTCAGCTTGAGTGCGTTTAGAAGCTGGACATCCCCAGTGATCCATTCCCAACTGACAACCAGCAATTTAAAAAAAGGGACATGTAAAAAGGGCCCGATATTTGGACAAAAACCAGGTGTGCAAGTTGCATTTGATTCCCTTGCACTGATCAGCCTCAATGATGCTCAGACCTCATTATCCCTCTTATAAACTAATCCTGCACAAAAACAGGGTCACTTTGCGGTAACCCGCATCCACTCCAGAGAATCTCATCCAATGCACATCAAGTGCACAGAAACTGTAGATCCTATCGCAACAAATGATGGATATCCACAGTAAGTTGAGATACGATGCATTGTAAGGCTTTGTGAAATCCACAAGTGTACCAAGAAGGCACATCACATCACTCAGTTCATACACGTTCATGGAAGGGCAGATGGAGAGGGCAAGTTTTTCCCCCCTGTGATTTATTCAGAGACATTTTGGGAAAGGTTTGTAAACTGCTACAGTGGGGGGAAGCCTTTGCTGAGGAGGGTTAGTTGGGGTGACACACGGGGTGGGGGATGGGGGTGGGGAAGAGGGATGCATGACTGATAGTCTCCAGGGGGCGCCCTCCTACCTTCCTCAGCAAGTCGAAATTCCATCTCCTCAAAGCTAATATCTCGCTGCAGGCCTCGTACGGTAAGGCCTGGGTTGCATGAGGTGAAGTGAGGGGGAAGGAGGTGGAGGGGGGACGAAAAGGGTGTGGCAGCGGGCGTGGCATGAAGGACAGACAATAGTTGTTAGTCTGCAAGACATCCATCCAACCCCCTCATCTTAAACCTCCCGCATTCATTCCAATTAGACTGAAGACGATCTTTGTAAATGATTTTTTTGACTGGCCTTGAAGTTAAACCCAGAAACTTTGGTTCAAAGCACAGTTGCTATAGGCCTCTGGTTTAACGTACCACGGCTCTAGAGTGCTGGCAAAGATCTTATAGCGTGCAAAGCGCGCAAGATAGCCTACTCTTGCGAGATCACACGCATCCGGGTGAAGTACGCACTGGGCGCCATTTTAGTAAGCAAAGTCGCAAACATTCTCTCCATTTCGTGGTCACATCACATGGAATGTTATCACATTCTGTTCACGCATCCAAAGTTGTATCTTTTTTACTGTTTGTGACTCTCTCGCTTCATTTTCGGAGCACCAAAAGCAAACTACAGATTCCTTTGCTACTAAAATGGCGTCCAGTTCATACTTCACCTTTTGCTCGGAGTAGTCCATCTTGTGCGCTTTGCGCGCTTTAAGATCTTTGGTGTTGGTACATTAAACCAAAGGTCTCGGATTCAAGTCCCGGTCCAGTCATATCTTCTTAGCTGATTTCTTTTTTCAAATTGGTCAAAATCTCCCAGTTAAATGTGCTGTCATTTATTTGAAAAATAAAGACGGAAAATGATTACAACTACAGTAACAGTGAGAAATGGATGTGACTGAAAAGAAGTGATGTCCCGTGCATTCATTGACTTTGCCGTGAAAGAGCTAATGCTATTTGCGGTATTACCAAATGAAGAGTTTATATCCCAAATGCAGTCAATTACATTTCATCGTGTGTCATGTTTGGTGACTGCTTGTGTTTCAGCGAGTTCAAATCAGAACAGTGTGCTATCCTCGGCTCAGTGATTATCAAATCCACACATAAATCCGGGGAAGGATACCCTTCATGATTTGGGGGTTATCCCCGCTTGTATAGAATTATCAAAACTGCATCAGCTATCTGCATCACAGAGAGACAAAAGACATTTTGGAAACAAACTCTTCTACTGCAAAGTGCTCAATATGGCAATTGGTCATGGGATTTGGTCATGTGACTGGTCAGGTGGTCTTTACCTTCTTCGGCAGGTCTGAACTCTTCCTCTTCTGGTTTGATGCTTTCTCTCAGTCCAGAAGACGCATCTGTTTGCCACAATAAAGAGCGCACCCATTACAGCATCAACTAATACTTCAGGCTTGCACAGTAATACGCAGGTAATAATATCGTGATCCCTTGATCTTCCCCTCCTGAGATCCCTTGCCTACTGCTAAACTTTCTCTTCAATATAACCTGTGCTGGATTTCACAAAGCCTTACGATTGAATCGTAACTCAACTTACGATGGATAACCCATCGTAAGTTGTGTTGGACCGCATGGTTTCTGTGCATCGCTCATCGCCTTGCGATTAATCTTAAGTTACGATGAGTTTGGTGAAACCGACCCCTGGTCTCCCAGCTTCCCTCTTTTGACAATCGTCCATCATAGCAGTTAGCATTTTTTTTTTTTTGAGGGAGTAAAACTTTAGAAATAAACGAAATGCTTACTTTCTTCAGGGGCAAGTACAAACTCGTCGGCTGGCACAAAATTGTCGTTCTTCTCAGGCTTGGCCGGCTCGGGGCACACTTGAAAGTCGTCCTCCCGGGGCAGCGGGGTCACCTCCAGGGTGGGCTTGTGGCCCTCGGCGTCCAGGGCCTCCGTGCCCTTGCCCACGGCCGGCGGGCTGGCCTTGGGTGAGGGCGACTTCTTGGCCGCCTTGGCCGGGGTGCGGCTCTTGGGCGTGGACCTGGAGTGGAGGCAACGGCAGGTTTTTTTTTTTTGTAAGGGCGGGGGTTGGTTGGTCAACGAATGGACCAGTTTTGTTCCCAAAGAGGAGTAGCCACTGAATCCAATGAATGCTTAAAAAAAAATCAGTGCCTGAGTTATACGTAAATCTAGGACAGTGTTTGGTATGCTTAATTTGTATCTTGTCAGCTGATTCAGCAGTCTTTCATGTCTCTCTAGTTTTACTTTGACGATCAAATGGCATTCATAGCTCCAACTGGTTCAAGCCCTCTTTATTTCCGTTGTGTTGATAACATTCTGACTTTCGAAAACTGACAAAAATCTAGACGGCCTTCAGGCAGCCGTGTCCAGGTTTCAAACATCTCAAGCCTTTGAGTGTGCATTGCCATCCTACCGTGCTTTCCTCGTGGCATTCTTGGGTGAGGCCTCGGGCAAATTCTTCACCGTCTGCTTGGAGGCAAATGGGTCCTGAACCTCCTCAAAGTCTTGGGCCGAGCTGCGCAACACAAAAATGTTGGGACGTTTGGAAACCCAGACTCCATCACAAAATCCATCCTAATTTTTCTTTTCATTGGCCACATTACCCCATACCTAAACAAACAATTTGATTGATTTGTATTGAAGACAGGGTTTCGGGCATATTTTTTGTGGGCATATATTTTTGTTTGAGAGACTGGGAACTAAAAGCATTAGGCAGACAGGCAGAAAAAGCAAAATTCTAATAGATTTTTTTTTTTTTTACTCTGGTTCATTGAAGCTGAATAGCTGATGGCTGCATACAAATTTGCAGCTTGATCAGATGGATGGTCAGACCTACTGCTTGACTGATGCCCTAGCCAAACAAATGAACACATAGACACAAGAGTGCAAAGCACAATCCTCCTCCGCTTCAACCTACTTGGAGTCGGTGACTTTGACCTTTGGCGACGGCTTGGGGGAGTTGGGGAGTTGTCTTGTCGTGGCAAAGGGATCGGCAACTCCATCAAAATTGACGGCCGAACTAAGTTGGGCAAAGCAAGGGCAGGCACATTTAAAAAGCATAAACTAAACAAAATAACGCTTCCATCTGAGCACGTCTAAACTGAATTTTGAGCCAAACCAAGAAACTCACTAAGAGTGATGTACATGTACAAAGGACAAAGCGTGCAGCAGTGGTACAAACCTGTTGTTATTGGCCGCAAGTTTGGGAGAAGGCGGTGGTGAGTTTTGCATTTGGTTCTTAGGTTGGAAGGGGTCAATGTCCTCCTCAAAGTGGAAGGCAGAACTGAAATCAAAAGAGTACACCGATGCAAAAAACCAAAACAGTACAGACACATACCGATGTGGCAAAGGAAAAAGTACAATGGATTTTGTTCACCTGTGAGGCCATGCAAGAGCCAAAACTTATCAAATAAAACCAAAATGCGTAGAAATGAAATCGAAATTACAAATACAAAGCAAAACAACGGAGGAATTCAGAAATGTGCACTGAAATTAAATAGAAAAGGAATTGAATGATGTGCTCACAACTTTACAGGTACATCAACAAAAAAAGAGAGCTATTTCAGAGGGTGATTAGAAACAGTAAGAAGCTTATGGTAATAAGGCTTATGATATGCTGATCAATTAAGCCCCGTGTACATGTACAGTGGAATGTCACTATAACGAACGCCGTTAAACCGAACATTTAGATTTAACGAACATGCCTTTTGGCACACAATTTATGTGTACAAAATATGTGGCCACAACTGCTATAACGAACCACAGCTATACTGAACAATTTTCATGGATCCCAGGATGTTCGTTAAAGAGACGTTCCGCTGTACTTATGTAACGGCCAACCACAGGATGAGAGAGAGGGAGAGAGAGAGAGAGAGAGAGAGAGAAAGAGAGAGAGAGAAGAGAGAGAGAGAGAGAGAGAGAGAGAGAGAGAGAGAGAGAGAGAGAGAGAGAGAGAGAGAGAGAGAGAGAGGGGGGGGGAGAGGGAGAGAGAGAGAGAGAGCACCTGTCATTCTGAATGGCGTTCTTTTGCGGCGACCTTTTAGGAGAGTTGGCCACTTTGCTGGTCGTGCCAAACGGGTCCTTGATGTCGTCGCAGTCAAAGGCGGGGGCGGGCGGCATGTTGTTGGCGGGCGGCGGGGGCGAGTTCTGCAGGCCAGAGCCCGTCTTGAAGGGGTTCATGTTCTTCAGGTCCTCCTCGCTCATGTCGTAGATGCTCTTCCCTTTACTGGGGATGCCTGCAAACATTCAGAGCACCACCAAAGTCAACGGGCCATTTCAAACAGTCACCTGGGAATGGACCTTTCCCATGAAATATGCAAACAAGAGTTGGCCCATGCGCTTTACTAAATTGGTGGGCAAGCGGGATGCCAACCAATCGTAGTTTTCCATGGGCATGCTCGCGTTCCTTCGCGCTAACTGTCCGGCGTGTGGTGACTGGCTATTCAGTATCTCCTGCGCGCGTATTTCGAAACCTGCATGCCACACGCACTTGTTTGCCAATTTAGTAAAGCGCATGCGTAAGGTCTAATTTGGATATTTCGTGGGAAAGGTCTATTGTCAATGGTCAATGTCAACAAACTCATTGTGACTTAGGATCGGTCGCAAATCGGTCCAAGCACGAGAGAGCGATATGACCACCTGGAACTGTGCTGGGTTATCCATCCATCGTAAGTGGAAATAGCGATGGATCGTAAGGTTCTGTCAAATCACCCCCTTGCTCAGTTAAACGCGTTCGACCCAACTCGCCAACTGGGCAAAATGAGTTAAAACACACAGTTGGAAGACCAACTGACAATGTGCTGGACATGTGACCTCTCATTTCCAAAATCCCACTGTGTGAGGCCACTTTTTCTCGGCCCTCGATTTACCTTGGCCCTCACTTCTAACAAATTAGAGGTCCTGTCACGTCGGTCCTTGCAGGACCTAAAAGTTCTCAAAGGAGAGCAGGGAACCTCCTATCAATTGAAAAAAAAAGAAGGAAGAGTACAACTGCATGTGTAAACAAAAGAGGGGAGAAAGAGAGAGCTCTAGGTCCATCATCAGACTCGGTCCCATGACAATAACTGCCTACATACCTTCCTCCATGGTGGGGGTCTCGTCAGTGGTGGCTGGGGGCAAATTCTCCTTCTCCTCCTCCTCTTGTTTTGTGGGGGTCTCCACGGGCTCCGACGCCTGTTGCTCCACAGGCCAGACCGCTTCGTCTGGGGGAAGGGCCTTCTGCTCCGCGGGCAAGACCAATTCGTCTGAGGGAAGGGCCTGCTCCTGTACGGGCCAGACCAATTCGTCTGAGGGGAGAGCCTTCTGTTGCTCCACAGGCCAGACCAATTCGTCCGAGGGAAGGGCCTGATCCAAGGGCAACAGCAATTCGCCTGAGGGAAGGGCCTTCTGCTGTTCCACGGGCCAGACCAATTCGTCTAAGGGAAGGGCCGAGGCTTCCGACTCGGCGGGCAAAGCAGGCGGAGAATCCCTGCGAGTGCGCACGTCGGAGAAGGGAAAGAGATGGAATAGTCAGCCCAGAATTACAATCCAACAACTCCGAAGGGTAAATTTTTTACTGTTTGTTAGCATAGACACAACTTCGTTGTGTTCACACTGTAAAAAACCCTTGCGCTTGAACACAAACATGTTTTGCATGTATGTGCATGCACTTGTACTGATGGCCAAGTACTGCACCGTTGCTCATACTCATGGCAAAGAACTTGCACCTGTTCTCATGAAGCACTGCCAATTGGGAAATAGTTGATATGGCTTTTGGTGACAAGTGAGAGCTTGTGTGGTTTGAAATAATGCCTGTAAATCAATGTTTCAGACAGTGCAAGGACTGTCCGCAGTCAGAAAAATGAGTGCGATACACTGTGCAGAGTATGCCAGTAACAATATCCGATTATTGCCGTAGACATGTGATGGCACTCAGGGTGCAGGTTCTTCAAGAGAATAGGTGACAATGCAGAATACTGATACAACACCCCAAGATTTTTAAGATAACATATGTGTGTGTGTGTGTGTGTGTGTGTGGTTGGGGAGATGGAGGGTGTTGATGCATTTTCAGCAATAATTTCCAAGGAGTTTTGGGTTCCTTTGTTTTAAATCATTTGGGTAATGACGGGACTTGTAACGTTAAGTAGAGAGCATCAAACAGGAGTCACCTTGACCTGGTGACTAATTTGTCACATGAGAAAGGTCGTGTGCAGGATTGAGGAAGAAGATTACTGCACATACGGAAAACTATAATATCCATTTGCGATCTTTTTGGGAAGGGGACAACAGTCAGTGGCTGCCGAAGGTTCCCGTGCCGCTGCCCAGATACATGTAGCTAGGGCACGGGACGGGCCACTGCCCCCTCTCCTTACCCCTCGGGCAGGCCGGCGAGAATCTCCTCCAGAAACTCCTGGGCGAAGACCAGGTTGTCCTGGTGGTCCTGGCGCGTGATGACCTGCACACGCTCAGTCCAGCGCTCCTCCTCGTCCAGCAGGCGCAGGCTGTCCCAGGCCTTGACGTCGGCCGACTGCGCGGGGTCGGCAGTGGCGACGACGCGCCGGGGTGTGTCAAAGGTCACCTGACAAGAGGAGGGCGGTGTTGGGGGAGAGGTGAGGTGAGGAGAGGGGAGGATTAATACACGAGGATGGATAATAATCCAACAGCAGAAAATGGCTCAATTTAAGTGGAAGGTTTACAGTGACACCATGTAGCACTTCTCTTTCAAGAAGGAAGCGTGGCTCTGAAAAGAGCTGGTAACTCAACGTTTTGGGTAGTGACTACTCTGCCCATCATCTATTCAGGAGACAGTGAACACACTACATGTACCTACCCGAAACGTTGAGTTACCTGCTCTTTTCACTTCAGAGCCACACTCCTTGAAAGAGCTACAGCAACTGGTGTCACCACAAACCTTCCATTTAGTATTTCCACAATGTAAACCATCAAGTCCTATGGCTCAATTTCATGGAACCTGACAGCAGCAGAAAAGAGGTTCATGGTGAACTTATTGGCAATTGCATGGGGGATTGGGGCAGCAAGACATTTGGGATTTCCACACTTGTAAAGTGTAAAGAGAATTTTGTCGCAAAAGCATGTACAACATATCCAATCCCAAAAAGCAATCCATTTACATGTATGATGAACCAGAACATTATCATCTTACATTTTTACAAGATAAAGAAACTGGCAAAAAAATATTTGTGGCAGTGATCCAGTTGTGAAAATATCTTATTCCAGAATCCACATGGAAATCTGTCCCGTACAGAAGAGAAGCATCTAAAAATACATCATGCTGAAATTATGAGCACTCCACTCACATTTACATACGTACATGTACTGGTATGCAAATGCTTACGGTTGTACAAGCACATGTACTCAATAAATTTTAATATAACACCTAAAAGAGCAAATTGAGGTCTGAGGGTTCTACAAATTGACTGTTATTCATGAAAACGCATGCTCAAAGCCTCACACCTTGCACACTGGATGATTAGTAACCACAGTGCTGAAATTGCTTCAGCAAACCTGAAATAAACACAGTGTAGTAAGATAACAGGGGCATTTACCAAACAATCCATACATTACATATATACTACTTGAAGACATACATGTACATGTAAACAACAAAGTTGGTGTTAAATGATCTTTTATTCTACCACACGATGACTCAGACGCCTCGTATTTGTTTATCGGAACAAAGATGTACCTGGTTTTAGCCACAGGGGCATTTGGGTGATTGAACTTGAAGCATCTTCATTCATGTCATTGGAACATCTTGATTTCGAATTCACATTAACAACTACTGTATCAAATGGCTTACAACTGGTGTAGATGCCTGGGTTGGTCTATTTTCCCAATTTTCAGCAAACCGTGGGACACTGAATACCCCTTACTGGGAATCCTGGCTGAAAGTTCGGGCTGATTCACAGACCACCACACAGGACATGAACATGTATACATGACAAATCGTGCACACCCAGAGACAACACTGACCCTGCATGCAAAACATGCCATGCAATGTGTAGGCAGCATCAATCTGAACACTTCCCGTAGGTGCTTCCGAGCAAAGCACTTCAAACGTTTACTTGGTCCGCGGGTTTCCTTCCAGAGGATACCATGAGTAGCACCACAATGATATCCTTCTCAACAGTTGTGCTAACCACGGTGGTCAATCAGATATTGTACACGCTGTACATGTACGAATGGTCAATCAGATAGGATATATGGTAGATAATCCTCAGATGGAAACTCGACATTATTTGAGGAGTACTATTTGTAAGGATTAAGAAACAAAACTTCATTCTGGGTTAGAAATGGTACAAACATTTCATCAATGCGTCTTGTTATGGCTCTACGTGTGACTGGCTACAGAGTAAAGATTGTTACGTGTGAGTCACTCAAAAGGTGGACACGCCAAAACCCATGCAGGTTTCACCGCTACCTCATCAGGCTGGCTGGGGCTGGAGCCAGGGCCAGCCTTGTAGACATCCTGGGGCTCCCAGGAGCGAGGCTCCGAGGGCAGGAGCATGGAGGCTGGCAGGGCCTCGCCGTGGCTGGCCACCTCCCGCCCGTGGCCGGCCTCCACGTCTAGCGCCCTCTCCAGGGTGCACAGCTCCTTGTCATTGACCGGCAGGCCTTGCAGCTCAGGCTCCGTCGTTAGCGGCTGCTCAGCCTGGGGACTTTGGCCCTCGGCCGGCAGCGAGGACAGGGGGCTGTCAAAGGTCTCCTCCTCCTCTTCGGCGTTGGCACCCAGAGCCTGCAGAACCTCCAGCACATCCTCCTCCTGCAGACCCCCGACTGGGAAACCGGTGTCCTCCTCCTCCTCTGTTCCAGCCCTCCGATCCAGAGCCTGATTTCCCTCCTCGCCGGTTGCCGCAGGGCTCGGGGTGAAAGGACTCTCCGGAGCCATCTGAAAAGGGTTGGGCTCCAGCTGGTGGTAGGGGCCTGTGCTCGGAGGTCTGGCTTCAAACTGGCTCTCCGTGGGCTGGTCAGGCTCCATGGTTTGGACGCACCCGGCTCCCAGGGACGTGTATTCCTCCCGGGGCAAGTCCGGCTTGCCGTCAGCCTCGCCTCGCATCATGGGCTCGGGGACGACGGGGCCCGACATCCAGCCTCCCTCCTCGACGGTCGCCTCTTCCACGCTCATGAAGCGAGGCCTGGCCTTTGCGGCGGCGTACCCGAGCGCCCGGCTGAGCAAGGACGGGCCCTCCGACCTCTGACCCCCCGAGCCCGACCCCTGGCCGGAAGGGCCGTCAACGGAGATGGCTGGCAGGGAGAGCGAACGCTGGGCTGTCTTGTGCTGGGTCTGGTGCGGCGGCTTCTGGTGCCGGTTGAAGTTGATGCTCTCCACCGTGGTGTAGTTCAGACTCTGGACGTCCTGGTAGCGACCCTTGGGGCTCCGCTGGGGTGAGTGGGGTATGTCCTCCTCGGTCGACTGCCTCCCCTCCTCGTGAGAATTTACATCCCCCATGACTGGCACTCACCACCAAGATAGATTTGTTGTCAAATTTTAGTTAGAGCGAAAGAAAATGCAAGATGAGGAAGAACACAAAGCTATGGAAAGAGGAAAGTACATTAATGTAGCGATACATGTACATGTGTACAATGAATACAATCACACAATATGTCATAGAGTGATCTTGCATCATAAAGGATAGAGTGTACAGTCAAAGTCAGAAGCTTACTTGCAGTTTGAGGTCTATGGAACTACATTTAGGTAAAGAAAATAAATTGTTAAATAAATGATTTGACACCTAGAGATCCTTCAAATTCAAGTTCAAATTCACATAGTGGTCTCAGTGGTCTGGATGGGCTGGGATTTTCAGAAGAAACAATGACAAGAGCAAGACTGGGTGCTCTTAATCAAATAGCATGTGTATGCCCATTCAGTGTCTAAATTGATAACTGAATAGCCTATACACATGACATGGCACAGGCACATACATGATGTATCTGCTTGGCATGTACAATAGTACATGTACATGTACGTGTACCTACAGTGTACATGTACATGTACATGTACATGTACATGCAGATACAGTACCTACTGGTACTGTTCATGGTTTAATACTGTCAACTTTCACATGCAGAAGTACTACACTCATGTCACTTTAAGAGTAAACAGATTCGGCAAAAACTTGTTTATTCACATTCGTCACGATGCGAATCATCATATCATACCTCGCTCGACCATCCCACACTTAATTGCATGAACTTGACAAGACTGGACCGATGCTTAAAGGGGTTGTGTGCGCCGAAATAATGAGAGCTTGGAAACAGGAAGGGACTCTCCCGACTCCTGAGGCATGCTCATTGGGATCCGACTCCTTTCTCCATGTTTAATTTGAGCCCGCTTGTCCCTTTAAGATGAAGAGTGTGACACATATCCTGACTCTGGCAGCCAGTCAGACAAGATCGTCAACCATCGATGCCGGCGCTATGACTTATGAGCGGGGGCAGGTGTACCAGTCGGCACTGCATGCACTGATAAACACAGACATCTATGTATCAGTCATGGTCTTCTGTGAGATCATGACTGCCCAATTAACGAATCACTGGCATGCAGGGCCCCTCCCTGACGATATCGCTGACCAGTGATCAACTCATTGCTGTGCCTTAACACCTTCCCCAATCCAACTACCGGTAATACGAATGACCTCTTGGATTTGGTTGGATTGAGCAACGTTAGTAAGAGGTGAACTTGTCTCAACACATGCCAGTAGATGACTTGAATCTTCGGTCTAAACTGCAGTATTGCAGACACGTGAATTACCTCCATCCCCAATGTATACACGTGTACATGTACATGTACATATACAACTGCACATACAACCATGAAACCTTCTATCAGGTACATGTACTGTACAAATTGAAGACTTGTGAATAGGACCTAGGCATACTGTACATGTACATGTACATGTACTTGTATACATGTACTGCACAAAGTGGACGCACAGTATCAGAACTGAGGTTATTATCTAATGACAGTTGTCACTGCCACTGGTACCCTATGTGTTTGAGGTACATGTAGATGGTCATGTGGAGATTGCTGTGCCATTTGTTGAGTACTTAGAACAGTATGGACTACATCCCACTTACAAGTATACAATGTACGTACTGTACAATGTATACGTGTATGTGTATACTCACAAATGTACAGTACATGAACATGTATGTACATGGATTGTACACACACTGAAATGAGGGGATGGGGGAGGGGGCCTCCAAATGCTGTGAATACTACTATGTCCTACAGAGTATTATGATGTACATGTACATGTACCTGTAATTCAAAGTCTGAAGTGTCATCCTTGGATTATCATAATTTATCATTCACCCAAATGTGCATGCACGCACGGGGAGATTCCATGTGCAGCGGGCTTCCAGAATCTGCTGACTGGCGAGCATGTGATTTTCACAGCAGTGAGCACAATACTTGTAAGTGGGTGTGTGTGGGAATGTACAGTGTAGAGGGGGAAAAGCACACTATGACCTTCTAGATTGTGCTCAAACAAATCCTGCAACTGACAGACATCTGGTCTTCGGCCATCTTGGCCCGCCATCAAGGCTGGCCGGCTCTGAGGGATGCATTCCCAGTACTCTGGCATTACTGGCATTGCTGTCAGCTCACCATCCATATGCTGCGCATTTTCTGCTGAGCGCCCCCAATGCTATGCGTGGTATGTGCGGCGAGGAGGAAAGGAGGCCGCCACACTGCAACTGGATTAAGATCATGACAACACACTTGGGACAACTAAGGACATTGCCATGACCCCTGTGATATATACATGTATGTACATGTGTGTGTACAGTGTGTGTACACTGTACATGGATTGGTTTATAATGTGAAGGATGCAATAATGACTTATGGGAAATCAATTTTATTGTACATGAGCACTTTTGTATGCACAAGTCAATGTAAACAACTGGATAATAACTACTTACATACATAACAAGTATACATGCAAATGTATAATTTACTGCAAGATATGTACACGTACATCCCTCATGTACACAATGTGTAAACATGATTCATCCAAATAAACTTAACACGTCCCATGGTGTTAACCCAACAGGAGTGAAACATGTAGTTTAGAAGTACTGTACATGTACAAATGCTAGGGCCTGTGCTAGCCTATACACAAACTCACTGTACAGCATACACGTCACACGTACTGTACACGTAGTGTGTACTAAGGCTGTTGTCGTGACAAAAAATTCTTGTCGACATGTCGCGAGAATTTTATGCCGACTGTCGACATTGTCGCGACAGAGACTCGATTTAGTCAAAAATCTGTAGTCACAATGTAGGAATTTTTTTAGGTAATAAACGAATGGGGCATGTCAAACCGCCATAGTTGTGAACTTGTGAAATTAGTTTTCATGGAAAATCTTAATTTCAATAAAATTTCATATTTTAATGGCTTTCGTATTTAAGATTATACACAACAAAATAATTTTTGTGCCGATATTGGGTGTTACAGTCGTAATTTCCTAAAAAAATCATAAAAAAGCGATTGCTCATTGTTTATTCATGACGTCATCGATCGGCGATGCGTGCGTTATCACTACAAGTAATAATGAATATTTATGAATTCGCTCCACAGCGGCTGCAGTTGTTTTCCTATTGGCTATGTACACATGTACGTGTACATGGAAGTTGGAGAACCAGATAGTTTCGATGAAAAGAAAAGACGTCACCGTCCGCACCTAGCTAAAGGGGCACCCAAAAACCAGCTGCGTATTGGGCCCAAAAACGGAGGAGGCCGCGTATTCATCCATACATTCAGACAAACCTAGAACGTATGCGGCAAAGGAGGCCTTTTTCCGATGTACATAATGTACTTCCGGTCCGTTTTTCAACGAAATAAAATCCGCGGCCGCCGGGATTTTGGGCCCAAACATTCAGCTACTTTCAGCTAGGAACCGACCGCGACGCACGTGCGATCTCATTTCTCGATCCTTCCCTCGGACGTCCACGATCTTTCCCGATCTCTGCATTGCACTGGTATCCCGTACGCACGTGTATTAAATGCATGCGATGCAGCAACGTATACCAGCTACTGTACTGCTGACGACCGGCCATAGAAACGTGCGCTATACAGTAGTGACAGTATTATACTGTACACCGTAATGGCAAAATGCGTTCGGTGAACGATTTTCTTTGGTCGCGTCGCGATCCCTTCCAACTTCCAACATATTTAGTAACTATTATTTTGCGGCGTGGATAAGCAAAAATGAAATGCTCAGCACACAATTTTAGGATCTTTTGTTCCCTTTTTATTCCCTTCTTTTCAGAGATTGGCCATTATGACTAGAGGTAGGCTAATGTATTTTATTGTTTTTGTCGCGACAACCGAAAAACCTTGTCGACATGTCGGAATATTTTCTTTGTCGCGACAATGTCGACAAAAGCCTTGTCGACAACAGCCTTAGTGTGTACGTGTACACAGTACGTGTACAGTACCAACCGAGTACGTATAATCATGCATAAATGACCACAGGAAATGCTTCCAATTCAGCAGATTGTTTCCTGAAATTTTCACTTCTGTGGAATTTCCTGTGCAACTAAATTATACAGCATACAATGTAGTGTACACTTTACATGTATTTTTTTTTTACAATTATACATATACATGTACATTTACATATATGTACACATGTACATGTACGTACGTATACACTGAAATGTCTGGCTAGATGCTGAAATTACTGTAATTGTGGTGAGAGTGTTTCAACACAGAACAGAACACCTACAGCTGTAGTTTTCTCATCCCTTTAATACATCAATGGCCAAGGTGTCAAATAAAACAGCTGTACTCACTGAACACTGTCCTCACTTCTTTGAGACGCTATTTTTGAGTATGTACAATATATAATATGACAGCAATACCCCTCCCAAGTTGCATGAGTTTGAAACGTTTATGTACATGTACTGTACATGTACTTGTTACATGTACACATACAACCATTTACCTCTTCATGTCTTAACTTCACAAGTGATCACACTTGAGGCCACAGGAACAAGAAGTTAAATACAAAAACTAAACCAAGAAAATCTTACTGTACCTTCAATCGAGTGAGTTTGCTATGGCAGTGTAATGGCACAATATGCATGCAGTGGAGAAATGAACGAAAGAATTGCGGTGGTCGCCGGTGAGTTGAAGTCTACGCCTACAGTAGCAATGGCCTTGAATTGGAGCTCCAAGTACTTTTCTACATGAGCTGGCAATGGGAAGATTTCCCCTGTGGTGGTCACTGTCAAAGAATCCCAACTCTCAACTAATCATCCTCTGAGAATCTTACCACACGCTGTACCACATGCTGACAAGTGACTAATGTTTGTGCATCTATAGCACACTTTGAACACTCAGAAAAGGTTGACAAAAGTCAGAGGCATTCTAAATGTACATTCCAAACAGGAAAAGCCCTGAAAGAGGGGAGATTCAATAACTGAAGTCTGAACCATCTCTAAAAGCCCCACATAGAAATTAAGAGATTGACAGAGTGAAGGAAGAGGAGAGGGGAGGGTGGATGTCCATGTATCAACTGACCTTCAAATGTTTATTAGAAGGTGGCGATACAAGTATATTGTCGCGGTTAGATGGCTTGAGAATAGATAGGGGTGCCAGGGCCGGTCGCTGGTGCTGGGATTGCAGTGGTTGGAGCAAGGCTGGCGATAACTGGAGGAGCTGGTCAGTTGTCGAGCCGCTGCAGACTGGGGAAAAGGGATCGTTGTTCATCATTAACCTGAGGACGAGGAGAGAAAGGGGAGAGAAAGGGAAGCAAATTAGTAGACTAAAAATTGCACATTTAGAATCATTTGCCTGAAATGCTTGACTCCAAAATTGACTTTAAACAATTGATTTTTGCAAGTTCTTCGGTCATTTTATCACACATATACATAATGCACATGTAAATTTAAACCCATGGGCTTATTATCTGCACTCCACAACATATCACATTACACACGGAAGATAATGATGTGCATGATGGTCTTACCAAGTCCCAATGTGAATACATGTACATCAAAGTCACATGTTCAGCGTTGTTATTGTACTCATGTGACAAGGTCATAACGGACTTGCAATGAGAATGTGATTAATATCATTGCAGTGCAGTGCATACATTAGATATGAGATCATTGCAAAGGATTTTAATGTTTGGTACTCAAGTTATATGTATCTTACATGTAGGTCTGCAATCTGGAAATATTGACTAAAAGATTCCCCCGTGGCTATGGATTTTTTATGTGTCAGCGGTACACGCAAATTTCACACTTTGATGGTCACCCCCAGACATTGGCCATTATACACGCACCACTCTGCAGATTATGATGCAAATACATGCAGAGATACTGCTAAGTCGGAAACCCCCTGCCCTTAAGAATAATGGAATTTTGGGACCGTCTTTCAATATCAGAGAGGGAGAGAGAGAGAGTGAGAAGTGGGAAATAACCATGGCTAATCCTAGCTAAGTTTTTAAGTCAGAAATGATGTGCACACTGCCGGCAGGCTCAGAGGAGCAGACAGGAGGAAGAAATAGCCGATGACTCATCTTGACGGGGCAAAAAAAAAAGGGGAAGAGAATGAAAACCATGCCAACTGGAATAATCATGTAGCCATTGACAGAAGACTTACACATGTGGAAAGCAGTGTCTTATTCACTCAGACACAAAAACATGATGCTTCATTAGAACAGTTGCCACTTGCCACTCTGCGAACACTGAACAATGTTGTGTGCAATATTGTGTGCATCTTCCTGACATACATGTACATCTATACGTACATGTACAGGTACATGTACATGTATGTACATGTGCACATACATGTATGATGTATAATTGTTGAACTGTAGTGTATGTAACTATGTATGCAGCATGCATCAGCAGTGCCAGCATGAATACAATGCCTACAGCCCTATGTATGACATCACCTTTATGATAAATTAATGTATCGTGTACATGTACATGTACATGTACACACAGATGTGTCTTTCCATTTTATGTTCATAGAAGGAACTTGTCCCTAAGAGTAAAAAGGGATGATGCATTCTCTCCAGTCATTGAGCAATTGAGCAGCAATGTGATTCTATTCACAACTGGGTTCATGTGTTCAAGGGCAATATAAGTACCCGGTACACAAGAGGCATCATCAAGGCAATGGGTCACCATGGCAAATGCCTTCAGTGCCTCTGTGCTGTTCATACCATGCATGCCATGTGACCTTACAGTTACAGTGTACATGTACATGTACTGGGAACTGGCACATGTATTTGAACAGTGTGTTCAATGCTTTCTGGAACACTGTAGACTAGTGTAACTGTTACACTCAATGGGTGACAGGTACATGTAAATTTGTTCAGACTTCAGAGTCCAATGAACAAAGTGGATAAAAGGATTAATGGACCACAAATACACAATGGTAGTCTATAGTGCAGGACATTGCCAGTACATAAAGGTCTAGCCAAACAGTCCACAATTATAGAGATCTCACTACACCATGCTTCTCAATAGTCTAGGCTATCAAAACAAACTGAATACAGAGTGCCATTGTGCTGACATAGAACACAGTTCATTTTGACCATGGAGGAACTAAGGCCAACTGAATACATGTGAACATGTACATGTACATGACACTTGGGACACACAGTGTACACGTGTTAGTGTGTTATAGTGTACATGTACAATGTATGTGTATGAGCGTGTGTGTGTAGCCTGTCATTGTCAAGTCAAATACCAGTACGTAGACCACTGAGCAGTTAGAGTTACATGTCTTGGCAAACAAACCGTGAATAATGGCTAATGAATCACTCAGGGATGGTGGAAATTTATACATGTATGTACATGTACAGTGTATGCACTGCAGATGACTGCCCTGCGCTAGAGATGAAATACAAAATGCTTCCAGCCACCACACTGGATACATTCCACATTTCCACTGTACATGTACATTACATCATACATAATGTACAGTGTACACTGCAGAGTGCACATGTATATTATTAAGAATGTACCTAGGCAAATTTATTAAGGACAGTCAATACTCCAGCAGAATAGTTCCTGCACCAGTTGGTGGAGTGGATTTTTGGTCACACAGCAATATGACTGCCTCACTGCCCTTACACTGCAAATGTGCCCCCAGGGCCCCAAGCTCAGGCACAATACAATATGAAGATCTTATCTCATTTCGTGCTGACCAATAATGAGCATCACAGTTCCAGCAATTCAGATCACGCTCTGGATAAATGATTTGATTACCTGCATGATCACTCAATGTAAAGTAAGGGCTTCTTATTTGATTTACCGGTTTTAATTTATATTTCAATTTATAATTCGGGAGTAGTACAACTTCAGCGATCTGTATGTCAATACTACAAGTTAAGGAATATGAATATTCCCAATAACCTTGCCTGCACTGGACTATGTTGAGTCAACCATCAAATTTACAGACATACCGGTACATAGAGTCCATTTCATGATTTCAGACAGCCCTTGAATTATTCCTTTTTGGAGAGGCTCACAAGAACTTCAAACAACTACAAGTCAAGCGGTCAGATTATACATAGGAAAACGTTTACTGAGGAAATCAATCCTGCCTAGTGCCTAGAGCCTACATGTACCCCCAGAACTGTGGGGTTCTACGCCGTCCGCTGCTCTCCCGACTGGAACCCCACATATAACCATGCTTTTTTTTCCCATAGGCTTCTGTGTAACGTTCACTAATTACTAACTGTGGCATAGGGCTCAGCAGATTCAGCATAACTCATAAAATACTGCTTCATTTGGCCCAAGATTTCTAGCAAATGTGGTGTACATACCGAGCACCTGTGTGCAACTGTCCATGTGGTAAAAATGTGTCAATTTCCAAGAACAAAAATGGGTAAAATCCTCCCGGTTCAGTCGCAAGATTCAAATGGCAGCGCCGCAACTAGCAGTCTGTTTCCCTGTAGTACATGTACCGTATAGTGGCTAGCTGCGAAGACATACAGGGGACCAGACTGCTTGTTGGTCCTAAAAAAAATCTGAGTGTACCACAACAAACCCCAACATACGTAAAAAAAAAATATATCACGCAACTTGAGGCAGTCATTTCTGGGTAAAAACTATGGAGGCTCCTAAACGGCGTCTCGCTTATATAATTTTTTTATTATTATTTAAACACATGGCCAAATAGGCCCCAGGCTTTTATAAAAAAAAATAAAAAAAAATAAAAGGGCATCTAGAGAAAGGAACCAAGAAGGAGGAAATGTGTCTCTTGAGTGACATTGGGAAAGGTCATAACTGAAGAAGCAGTAAGAGGATTGTGGAGGTTTTTAAACGTCAAGAAGACATCAACCAGACCAATAAGTTTTAAGCATAAATTATGAATAATTTGTAGTCCAAGTAACTTGGACCCGACAAGTCACCCTTTTTTTAATTGAATTTTAAAATTTTGAGATTCGGGTGACTGTACGGTCCAAGGATCATGGCTATCCATCTTGTAAAATCACTGTAATGTCATCTTTGAAAAATACCCCCGACCAAAATCCCCAGATTTACCTCCCAAAACATTTGTTTCTAAGTGTCTGTTTAATATTGATGTACTGATGTAGGCCTAAATTCCATTTTATTTTGACCCCATCGGGCAGCAAAATTGATGGCCACGGATGGCGAACACAAATCAACAAAAATTCACACACATGTAGGCTACAAAGTCTACAAGTATGTATATGCATGTATTTGGAATTTCCCCTCGCGCGAATTGCGCTGCGTCCAACTAAACGGCCGGGCACGAGTCCCAAAAATTCGGTCTACTGTAGGGCACAGCCGCGGTGCGATGTCCCAGACGTTGCTTTGCACTGCTGTTCAGGAAACAGTCGTAGGGCTCAACGCGTGCAAGCAAGCGCGCACACTCCGCACCCAGCCCTGGTGACGTCATCCAGTGTTCAAATCCAAGATGACCACCCCAACTCGGCTCGTCGACCCGTTCTCGGTCAACTGAGAGGAATTTTCTCCCTTTTCCCAAACGTGAGTAAAACAAAATGACCAGTATAGTATTGGAATCTGGAATTCTCACTGAATACTCAATGGGCACGTGGGACGGTTTCACGGGCGTTTTGTGGGGTAAATCTGGGGATTTCGGTCGGGTGTATTTTTCAACGCTGTGGCTATTGTTACGGCAGCCGTAACGCAACTTCCATTTTCTATAGTTACGGCACTGCAACTGCGCAAGCGCGAGGACATGTCAGATTTTGTTGCATGGGGTATAAACCCCACATGCACAGGCAGCGCCGCCTCAAGCTCAGTACCATAAGAAACTTGGCAAATTCTCTGGCTGTAGGCACATAATTTGCTTGTCTTGAAGCAATATCCCTGTCATTATCGGAATGCAAAAAGGTGTCTTTTAGTCAATCATTTATAGAAGATTCTCTCGCACGGTGAGATCGGCAAAAAAACGGGTCCCTAACAAAGTCGTCAGCGATGCACTGTACCAAAGATACTAGTATCTTTGACTGTACTACGATGTCGACTTCGCGTGCGTGCATGTGACGGCAGAAAATACGAGAAGTCATTTGATTTTAGGGAGGTTTAAAAGACCACTATACAAATTATAAAACTATTGTACCTATAAATCAACGTTGTAATTTTCTTTAATCAAACAGTGGCAACAAATAATGATGAATGTATCATGCAAATGCAACAAATCAAGATCAAGCACGGCGGCAGCGTCGCCAGCTAACATCGCGCTTCCAAAGTAGTCAGTGTACACGTTCGATCTGGCATGTCCTCGCGCTTGCGCAGTTGCAGTGCCGTAACTATAGAAAATGGAAGTTGCGTTACGGCTGCCGTAACAATAGCCACAGCGATTTTTCAAAGATGACATTACACTTTACAGTGATTTTACACGATGGATAGCCATGATCCTTGGACCTAGTACAGGCTACAGTCACCTGAATCTCAAAATTTCAAAATTCGATAAAAAAAAGGGTGACTTGTCGGGTCCAACTCCAAGTCCAAGTTACTCGGACTAGTAGTAAATGATTTGAGGAAAGTGTTAGAACTTAGAAGCAGTGTCGAAAAAACAAAACAAAGATGAACAAAAAAAAACATACAGGGAAGATTTTTACAGTGCCACACAGCATTTGAGTTATTTTAAGAATTTATTTTGCGTTTGGCTGTACTGGGACACCTTAGTAAACACCACCGTCGAAAATAGGTCACGATGCTTACTGCGCGGTGCGCCGTGGACATCAACAAAACCGGGTAATCTACGGAAGTGACAGGCTTGATCAACCTTCTCTATGATTATTCTAATAGTCAGTGGTGTGGACAAAGTGACTGAGACCTCTTTTAGTGTGATACTTTCGTCCACATTGGTAAGATTGAAGAAAAGTCCTTATATCGTCGAAAACCGGTAACTGGAGATACATGTACAGTGTACATGTACATGTACTCTACGGACCGGTACTTACTACATAAATATTCACCATAACGTTACAGCGAATTTTTGATTAACCATGCAGGAAGCGAAGACCGGCATGATAAAACAACCAATATAACCAAAATAGGGACATAACACGTCATTCTTTTACAACCCCCCGGAAGAAAAACAATCTCACCTTAGTTTCGACAGAAATCAAAAGCCAAAAATTACGGGTGTCCCGTGGGCCACCAAAATCTCGGCGAGACGTTTTCAAATCCATGACCGTTTACGGTCGATTCACGACACCAATGGATTGCGCATGCGTGTACAAATAAGGCGCAGGTAGCTAATGAATAATTAATCAGATCGGTGTGCTGACAGTTTTCCCCAAACGAGTAACATTGGTTATCAAAACAAAATTATACATTCACAGATAAGGAAAATATTTTTCATAATTGCCGGAGGGTTTACAAAATTTCCTTTTTTTCACTTTTAAGTGAGTGAGTAGAGATCTTGAATTTGACCAATCATAACAGGCGATGCATGCAATCCTTGTCAATGTTGACAATTTGATGGTTGGTACCCGGGTTTTTCGCAGCGCTGTAATTGGGGACGTGGTTGCGGGTAACCAGCGCCCGGCTGCACGAGCTGTGCACAGATAAAGCATGACGTGTGCTATGCAATGTAGAGTGACAAGTTGCAAACCAAAACAGAACTACATCAGTTCATGCATGGTTCATGTAACTGTGATCGTTTTGTGGTGTTTTTTGTGTGCAGAATAAATTAAAGTCTCCATACGAAAGATTTCGGGAAGATGGCGAGCTCATCAGATTCTCAAAATGTATCAAGTGACCACGAAAAGAGACGGCAGTTACGACAAGATTACCGGACGTTGATTGCCGAAACGCAAAGTAGGGACTCTTTTTAAAGTTTACGAACGCAAAAAGGAGGGAAACTCAAAATTAAATAATTGTTATTATTTCAATCACCCCGATCCATTTATCACATTAGGGTTTTTGAATTTGTTTTGAAATTTACTTTCTATTGCCCAACTAAAAATATGTTCAAAGTAACCTAATAAAACTGGCTAAAGTATTCAGAGTTATAATTTTGATTTATAATTACATATTTGTTTACACCATGACTTTCCATGAGTAAGTTACAGCTCAGTCTATGGTGACACAGTTACACTTACAGTTACACTACAGTAACCATGGAGGAAGGAGAGCAGCTCCATGCAGTAACCTAAGAGTCTTCTTAAGTCTTAGTAAGACTTAAGAGTTAAGCCTGGCCAGGCATGATGATGGTCCTTGTTATTTTCAAATTAATAACCCTGTTAAAGTTCATCATCAAAGTGTTCATGCAATCGTGATAAGCGATCAATCAAAGTCAAAGTGATTTTATAAATATTTCAATGTTTTCCTTCTTTCCATTTCTGAAACCGAATCCATGTGATTTGTGAGATTGGGATCGCTAAGTAAATTTTGATTAGATCGAGTAAATGAGGTTTCTGTTTTTCTTTCATCTCAGAAAACCGACAGGAATTGATCTGCCCTGAATCCGATGGACTGCAGACCACACTGGATCGTGCTGACACACTTTTTACACAGGGTAAAACAGTGGGTCTAATCTATGGCCTTATGGGATTCTTTCGACCCCAACCCTTACCCTTTTGTACTCAATAACTAGTTGCGGTAACCGTAATCCTCATCCTCCCGAGGGTTGGGACTCGGGAGGATGAGGGTAACCACCAACTACTTAATACATGTAACTTGAATAAGATGCAACAGTGGGTGCATTATTTTGGATTCTTTGGACCTTCAACCTGCTAGTACTACACTCAATGAGATGCTACTGTGTGTGCATTCTTAGAGAATTCCGTTTACCGGTACCCTGGACCTAGTCCATTAATCTTGGATGTTGAAGAGAAAAGTGCAGTCATGTTTTAGCTCGCTGTTCTATAAATGGACTCCTACTTTGTTCACCAATGAAATGGCAGTACCCTGTCCCTAAGAGGAATCTTTGCGTTGACATCATGTAACCCAACAAATCTCTTTTGAGACCAAAATGTGGCTTTGAAGGTGTGCGGTGACACCATGTAAGATATCTCTCTTGAGACGAAGTGTTGCTCTGAAAAGAGCCGGTAACTCTCCTCTGGCTCTTTTCAGAGTTCAGAGCCACACTGTGTCTCAAAAGAGATGTGTTGCATCATGGTGTCGCCTCAATCCTTCCACTTGGTAGCATCCAATTTCACAAAAAAACATAAGTGTCTTGTGTATGGCAGTTACCATGCACTGAGGTTATCATAATTAATTTAAATGGATGTTATACTCTTGCTTTTAACATTTTATTCGCTTGGCTAGCTGAGACACTAGTACACAAATGAATGGCCTGCCTCATAAATCAAAACTATCTATAAAAAAAAAACCTTCAAAACTTAGTTGCATGGTGTAGAGGAGAGGACAAGGTTAAATTTTATTCAATCATTTTGAACAGCCAGACATTTTGCTCCTTGAAGGATCTTTGTCATTTTCTTTTGAGGAAGGTCTTAGGATTAAAATGTCAAGCTCTCCAATTTTTTAAACCAGTTTTGATTTGTACCAACATCTACACGTGCAGTGGTTGAGAGCAAGTGTCCTAGGGAAGCAGCGCTGGACTCCCACCTCATGGTCCTCGTGTCGTCACTGGGAAAGGAGCGAGCGCAGAAGCTTCACACCGATTTCCACACCTTTGAGCCGTCCGAGTTTGCCGATAAACTGGTGAGAAGTCTAGTCACGGAGGTTTCTTTTAGCTCAATCTGTCAAAGGTTCTGGCAGATTGTGATATGTGCTTAGAGCTCTGAATGGGAAATGCTTCTTTTGCAGTGTTTAAGTCTGTGGGCTTACAATAATGATGATTGGAGTGGATCGTCGCAGGCCTCTTGTTGATCTCTTGCGGGCTGTTTAGTAAACCTGTCATTCATAGATTTTGATGAGTTGGCTTTACCCATTACCTTGGTTCCCTGGCCTCGGTCATTGCCTTGGTGTCCTCAGCCATTGCCTTGATGCCCCCAGCCTCTGCCTTGGTGCCCCTTGCCGTTGCCTTTTTACCCCTGATTGTAGTCTTGGGTGCCCCTGGTTATTTCTTAGACTCCCTCAGTCATTGCCTTGGTGCCCTTAGTAATTGCCTTGGTGCCCCTTGTTGTAGCCTTTGTACCCCTGGTCGTTGGTCTTGGTGCCCCTGGTCATTTCCTAGATACCCTCAGTCGTTGCCTTGTTACCCCTTGGTGCCCCTGCCCTTCCATGGGTGCCCCTGTTCATTGCCTTAACTCCCGTCATGGCACTCCAATTCAATTTTGTAAGGGGTCACTTTGCACATTCGTATTCATGCCTTAATGCCTGCATGCCTTGATGCCTCCGTCTCAAAATCCTGCCACCAGGTAATGTTTATGAGTGATGGGAGGATCCAGAGCAGGGCGAGTGAACAGGCAACCAAATCTTTCCGCAAGGAGGGATGGGCCAAGCTGGGCCGGGAGGCCAACTCGTGTTTCCGACGGGCTCCTGCATTCCACTTCATGTAAGCCACAAGAATCTGGTTTCCCTTCACCCTGGCCATCAGTGACCAACTTCATAGACATGCCTTGGTTGACAAATTTGTCAGGTGCAAAGCATCATCTATGTTTGATAAGACTTGAAGGTTTGCGTGGTGGAAATACCAAGTAGGAGGTTTACGGTGACATCATGTGCTGTACATCATCTCTTTTAAGGAGTATAGTGCTGAAAAGAGTTGGTAACTCAACATTTTAGGTAGTGTGTATTGTGCCTGTCATCAGTCTCCTCTTTTCATAGCCATACTCCTTTCTCTGAAGAGATAATGTACATGGTTTCACTGCAAATATCCTACGTGGTCTTCCGCATTGAAATGCAATAATAGTATATAGATATAACATTATGTTTCTGTCGATGAGAATGTAATTCAATGAGGGTTCGTCCTGCTTGACGTAATAAGCACTGAGTGCCCAGTCACCAGTGAAATACAATAAACAACCAAATCTTCCTCCGATTCAATTTCTGCTGCCATTGATTCATGCTGAACATTACAAAGCACTACAATCATTTAGCTAGCTTTTGGCTAGCAGCAGCACTTTTGAGAAAGGAACTATTTCACTGCATATGAAGTAGACCTCTGGTGAGATCACCTTCTAACAATTCTATTTGGGCTTGTATCACAGCCACGCATATTCACTACTGACCACACCAAACTAATGTCAAAGGGTGGAGTAGATCAACCTCTGTATGTCTCTGCAGGCCTCTGTGGGCTAATGGACCATTGACAATTGTATCTTATTTTCACGAGGAGGGATGCTGCATGAATTATTAAATTTATTTTTTTCAATCCAGGCTGGGATCATTTGAAAGGGGTGAGGCCCCCGCCAAAGTCAGAAAGCAAAGTGCCACACGTCAGAAGGAGAAGGACAGTGGTCCAGCTGTTGTCCCCAAACAGGTGATGAAATGATCAATGAAGTTAACTTTGATCTTATTTTGCGATCTTTGATCTTTCGGAAAGAAAAGCTTGGAAATCCTGTAACAATTTCTGAAAGAAGGCGAAGACAATTTTGACTGGACCGGGACTTAAACTTGAAACCTCTGATTTATCGCCTTTTCATAAATTTAAGATGTTCATGGATTTTAGGGAAAATCTCTTCAATTACCTGATATTGATATATCTATTTCAATTGATGCCCATGTTAGCGATACAGGTTCTAATATAGGGTTATTGGCCATAGAGTGCCAAGATTCCTGCTCACCTGTTTGCCTTTGGCAAAGTACATACCAGCTGCCCTTCTTTGGCAAGTGTCATGTGCAAAATTCCATTTTGATTGTCCATATGAGACATTTGCATTATTTTGGGATTTGGGGAGTTCCTCTGGCTGAAGGCCAAGCCAAAACAGAACTCACAGGGCCAGCAAGACCCCAAATTTGTAGTGTAGCTTCCTCCGCTTACTGCAGTTTCATTGTTGTAAGTATCCAACAAGTGAACAGAAGTTCCTTAGCCAATGCTGTGTGTGTCACTGACTTTACCTTCACAATTCCACGCTCCGATGCAGATCCAGTCCATGGGCAAGAGCGACCAGGAGGTGACCACGGAGGAAGTGGAGAGAATGCTGGGAATCCTACACCAGGTCACCAACTTTGACCCCGAGGATCTGTCCGAAGGTTGGTGTCGATGGATCCCTATTGAGGAGGCCATGTCTGAATTTACTGGCTTTAGCTGGAGGTGGCATGCAGGGCTATGGGCCTCTCCTGTAGCCTCTTGCTAGTGGCTTCCATAGACATTTTGCTCTCTGAAGCCATTGCAAATAAATGTAGATGTGGCCCAAGTTTTTAAGATTAGCCTATTGTCTCGTTGTTTCTGTTGGCATGTTTGTAAACTTGTGTTTTTACTTACGTTAAGTAATTCCCAGGATGTGTGTAGGAGGAATCTGCAAGGATAGCCCAGAGTATGCTTCCAGCGTCATGTACAGAACTGTATATTTTCAAACTCTAATGATGTTCACTTTTGTAAATGAAAATAGTCACACCTTCTAGCCATATCTTTAGGCTATCTGTTTCATTGGGTTTCAAATTTTGATAGTCATAGCCAAAATCAGCTGCTGCATAATCATAAACTGCTGATGATTCTTATCTTGTCCTTCTGTTTTGCACCTGCAGGCGAACCTGTGTCCTTGTTTGAGTTTGTTGTCAACCCGCATTCCTTCAGTCAAACGGTGGAGAATATATTCCATCTTTCATTTTTAGTAAAGGTAAGCTGTGAATTACATTAAAAACAAAAGCAGAATACCGCCTTTAAGAATGGTCCAGCTACAGTTAGTCCGACCCACTAACTTTATGCATCTGCACTTCAGGTCATTTCTGTCAGAAAGCATTTAGTCACAATTTTGTATCAATTTATGTGGATGCTATTAAATGCACATTTTGGATTAGCAAATGGCTTTTTCAGAGCCTGTCAGAGAAAGAGATCCAAGTAGGTCTGTTTGTGCACAAGTAGCCATTGGCTGGCCTGTAGGTCCGGGCCCCACTGGGATATGATCCCAGGATCACAGCCAGGCAGCCAGGAGCCTGACCCCTATTCCAACTTTTGCTGTCACTTTGCTAGGATGGCCACGTCCAGGTGGAATTGGACGACGACAGGCTACCGGTCATCATTCCCACCACGCCGTACGTCGAGGGCCAGAGCAGCAAGCAAGTGGACCGCAAGCAGGTCATGATGTCGCTCAGCATGTCACAGTGGGAGGTGAGCACTTGCCGAATCCAACCCAACAAGACCAACCCTGGCCAGTCCCAGTGTTTAACTTCGTAGGGTCTCGTCCAAATGATTCATTCTGTTCTCCAAGTATTGGGAAAGCCTTCAATCCTCCGTGGCTTTTTGTTTCTCCCAACTCACTCGGCTATGTTTCTACATCAGATGGCATCAGGAGAGAATATTTTTCTCTGATACATTTAACCTAGCTTGCATTTCTGCCTATTTTTTTTCAGTAATTTTGTGTCTGCTGAGATTTGGTGGATATGACTTCATGACTTTTTTCTCTCACCCCTCACACATTTTGGTACCAAATACATGTTGATTGTACAGGTGTTAGTCAAATTAAAGAATGTTACAGTTTAAAAAATATCAAGAAACATACAGCAATGCCGACGCACCATTGGAGGCCGACCGGCTGATGATAATTGCTTTGCTGAGCCTCTCCAAGTGACCTCTATTTTCAGGAAATTGTGCGAGTGTTTGAGATCAAAGAGCCCCTGATACCGACCAGGATGGTCCCCAGCAGAGACCTCAATGGTGTCAACCAAGACATGCAGGAAATGGAAATCAGCAATGGCGAACCGCACCGGAAGAAGAAGGTAGTAACCTTGAACGGTTTGTGGCGACACCGTGTAAGTCAGCTCTTTTGGGATGAATACTGTGGAGGCTCTTTCAAGAGCCACACTCCATCTCAAATGAGATGACTTCCACGGTGATGCCGCAAGCTCGCCACTTGGTGCTTCCACCATTCAAGTCTTCAAATATTCTCTAAGAAGAAGGACCTAACAATCACGGTCCTTTTTGATTCAAAGAACAAATTACCAAGGTTTTGTAGGGGCTGACATTTCGATCCTAGCAGGACCTTTCAGAAAGATGCTGCCTGGATTTAAACATCAGGCCTCTATGCGGAGTAGGTAAAAAAGCAAACTGATTTTTTTTTTCAAATGTCAAAAAGTCTGAGGACTGGACATTGCCATACAATAGGTCCTTTCTCATTTCATCCCATTTTGCATGCAGCCCTCTGAGAAACGTGCTGCCAGGATTAAAATGCGAGGCTCTTAGATTTGTTTAATTTAGGCCATTTCCGTCGGCAAGCAGCAGGGCCTCACTCCTTTCCCTCAATGACAATGAAACTTGATGATTCATTTCATCCTTGGTATTTGTTTTTCCTGCATATCTTAAAAAGTTAGAGGACCTGACGTTTCGATCCAACAGGACCTTCCTCAAAGGCATTTCAGAAGGCTCCTGCTAGGATCGAAACGTCAGGCCCTCTAACTTTTGAGATTTATGTATTGCAGGTTATTTTAGTCAGTGAGTAGATTGCAACAGGAATTTGTATTTACGTCCTTTATATTGGATTGATTGATTGATTTCTTTGCCACAGGCTCATGGTTCTAGTCGATCTGCACAACCAAGTAACAGATAGTGTTTGCAGCCTGGCCCAGCATCGCTCACATCTTGCCGCATCCTCGGAGAAAATTGGGAGTTGGAAGTCAAGGAGCTGCTACAGAGGACACTTGTGCCCCCGTGTGTGTGCGCATTCTGAAGCTCTGTGTTCTCCCTTTTTTGAACATCAGTGCCACTCCAAGATGGCTTGCAACCATGGGTATTTGGGTATTTAACTCTTTCACTGCATACTTTATCTGTGAGGTCTGATTTGCAAAAGCTTTACAGTGAGCCGCTGCCAGCGGCTTTCCGGCTGGAAGTGCACTTTGCTCAAGCGGCTGGGAGTGGCTCGTCGTAGGGAAAGAGCTAACCAGTCCCAACTTATAGAAATGTGCCTTAGTGTTTGGCAGTCCTTTGGTTGTCCCTAACCACTTCTTCAGTTTTCAGTGTGCACGAATGCCACTCGGGAGTTTTTTTAATAAAGTACCATTTTCAAATCTGGCTATTGCAATCGTGAACAATGAATACCTGTGAAATAAATCAATAATAGTACACTGTGTGCAGGTGAGTTCAACCAGGTAGAGGAGATTTTGTTTAAAACTTAGTGGTGCCCATTTTTGGAGGGCCCAGCACATACCGACGACTCTGACACTTTGAATTCAGAAGTTCAGGCATGATGTGGTTAATTCAACCTTCCCCCCCCAAAAAGAAACCTTCAAGTGTACATGAAGCAACCAAATATTTGATTTGAATGAATTTTTGGGAAAACTTATCCAGGGACGGTTCAGAAACTTTGCTTGGGATATATTTTTATAGATAACAGTTTAGTGGTCAACACTTTGAGTTTGACCCTTTCACAACATTCCAAGGCAGTTGATGTTCATTAATCATTGCAATCATGCATGTACCAGTACTGTAGGCTAACGGCTCTTCTCAGACTCGCATTCCTTCTCAAGAGTGATAATGTGCACGGTGTCACTGCATGCATTCTACCATCAATCCAAATTGGCTGCAGAGATTTGTCTCAACCTATTCCCACACACAATGTATCATATTTTACCTGTAATGATAGCCGTGTGTTATTTATGGGCCTGAGAATAATTATTCATTCTGTGGGGACCAAATCAAGTTCATGTTTTTTTCTTACTATTATTTGAGATCTTATAAATTAGGAGGCCCGATATTTTGATCCAACCAGGATTTCTCTCAGAGGAAAGGTCCTGCTTGTATCCAAAATGTAGGGCTCTCCTACTCTATGAGATTGGTTTTGGGTCATTTAACCACTCCGCGCCGGGGGTTTTTTCAGCGCCGATGACCGCCATACGGGGGTTTTTGAACAATGCATCATTTTAAAATCTTGCTAAAACAATCAGAACAATATATTTCTGTGAAATAAATCGATAAGGGTATACTATGGGTACAAGAGAGTAAAACCTGGCACAATTCGGACGTAGTTGTGGCCTTTGTCAAGAGATTATCCGTTCGAAAAAGGGCCCTTTTGTGCGTCGTCAATGGACCGTAACGGATGTGTGTGTGTGGGTGCGTGTACGCTGCTGACAATCCCTGACCGCAGACTCCAGCCTCCACTCCAGGCAGTCAAATCTTCGAGTTGGTCGGCCACAAACGAGGTACAGATTACGGTAAAGAATGTGGGGCGAATTCCAATGCCAGACCGACGACCGTGGGCTGTGTGGCATGCAAAGACAATGTCCCCCGCGTGCTTTCAGCTGCAGCGCGGTATCCCTCGATCCTCCACAGTAAAATTCCCACATTTGCACAATTACTACTGCTAATCTTGCAATTCATGTGGCAACTTGCGTCAAAAAGGGTCTTTGTACTGATTCATATTGCTTTGTTCTAAGCTGAAAAGAGTCTTTGTTTAGAATGTGGACAATAGTGGTGCCCGGATTCGGAGGGCCCCGTTGCAAAGGCAATCCAATTGACCTCCGGATTCGGAGGTCCCGGCGCGAAGTGGTTAAAGCCCCTACACAACATTGGTTGAGGTCAAAGAACAGCATCCATTCGATGTCTGATCCAAAATATGCATGAAATAGTACACCTGTGAAAATTACAGCTCAATCCGCCAACCGAGTCTCGAGAAAATTGTGAAAATCGCTTCATTTGTTTTGCGAAAATGCAGCATTCAATGCCGTACTGTTCCGAAAAATAGTTTAGATCTCGGTGAGACGTAAATGATTTTGTTTACTCTTTTCTCCCCAAATACAGCATTTTTGGCAGAAATATTTCAGTGCGAGGTTTTTTACTATAATCATCTTCAAACTGTATAAGTTTCATGTAAATCTGTGAAAAATTATGTTTTTCGATCTTACCAATGTTGTGTAGGGGCTTTAAGTCAGTTTGCAGTTTGCAGTATTTCTGCTTTATATTGCTTTGTAATTTCTGTATATTGTTTTGTAAGCAACATACTATTAATGTATAACGGCACGTGCAGATGGCATTTTGTGATCGGTGTATGCAGACTTTCATGTCATGGTTCGGTAGGCTGTCTTGTTTCTAGGGATCAAGGTGTTAATGTGGTACATCATGGGCCATCCCTACTGGTCCACGATAAGCAGAAAGCCATCTGAAGTGGGAGACAGTGGGCTCTTCGCATGCTTGCTCTGCAGCGAATTGCTCTGTGCACTGGGGCTTTTCTGTTTTGGGATATTTAATGTTAAGGGCAATGTAATGATGGGGTTACTACCATTTTCCCTCTCATTCAAATCCACTATGTTGCTCCACAGGGAACTGCTTTAACACAAGAAGTTGCTAAGTGTTCCTTTATTAAAACATGTTTTTACTGAACACATTTACCTCTATTCTATTACGGGGACTGCATATTTACAGTTTCGTTTGGTAACCTGGTTTGATTCAGTTCAATCCTTCATTTCTTTCATTGATGTCACAAATCTTTACCATCCATAATGTAAGGTAAACAAATTAACAGTGCTGAACCTTTTTTTATTCTCTGTGTTTTTTGTGATTAAGCCTTTTGTTCAAAAATTGTTTTAACAATTGTTTTGGCCAAGATCTAGGTAAATATTCCAGCTACAACCCACAAATAAAGCAAAAATTTAACGGTGCATTTTTACATAGATTACTAGTTACTGTGTTCGAGCTATAATTTGTACATGGTGTAACATCAAAACAAAAGACTTAATTAACAGAACTACTATCATTTTTAAAAATAGGAATTTAGCTGGACTGAGACTAGAACCCGAGACCTCTGATATTGCGTGCCAGCCCTCTTACCATGTAATTATATAACATTAATAATAGTCAGTATGATTGAATTTTTTTTTTTTTTTTTTACATACAATGATATAAAATGATGCTAGTCTATAGAAAAGCATAGAAATTAAACTGTTTTCTACATAACAGTCTAGGCTGTAATTATTTTCACAATAAAATAATTAACTCAATAACGGACGCATAAAAAGCGCCCTCAACGCCCGATGGCTTCTCAGCCTGTTCACCCCATAATGCTTTGCGAAAAAGTTTACTTTAGCCAGCTGCCACACAGCCGTACCGTCGTTGCGTCGCGTTTGCACTTGACCAGAATTGACGTGAATGATGCATTTTGGGGAGAATGGCATTGAAATTACAAGAACCACTAGTAAAACCAGTCTCACAACGCAGTGCGGAGATGTGACTGAGCAGCCATCGGCTGTGAGAGCCGAAAGATATCCGCGTTTCCAGAAACTGAGAAAGACAGACATTGAAAACTGCCCACCATTCCTCAGGCCAAGTATGTCTGTCTCTATTCTTCTCCGACATGGAACTGTCTGTTTGCATTGCCAAGTGAGCTAAGCCCGGGTTCATGACAGCAATGAAGGTGAGGGTGCGTTCTTACCCCTTTCTAATTATCTAAGCTGTAGGCTGCTAACACCGATCCATGAAAGACGTCCGAAGGTCGCCATAGACATAGGCATAGTTAGACTAGAGCAAAGTACGTACTAGCAATGATATAGCAGTACATTATTATGTAGTACTAGTAGTAGAAGCTATCGCTTGCAGCTCATGGCCATGGTTAGGCACACTGTGTGACTGACATGTAGTAAATTAGTCGGTAGACAAAAGGTCCGTATGCGCGGTATGCCAATCGTCCACCTGCGTGCGGCTCTATTTTTAGAGAAACGTGCAGTTGGAGCGGTTTAGCTCTATTAAAGGTAATGTATACAGAAATCAAGATTAACTTGGGGTTAACAAATTTACTTTTTTCAATGTTTTGGGGCAAAATTAGTCGCTAACAAAATTGATTGATTGAAATTGCATTGATTATAATTATTGTGAACATTATCTAAGAAGAGTTTTTAGCTCTTTTTCAAATCCTATTTCTGTAGACCTTTAAACGTGTGATGCCCTCTATCCAAAGATTGTACCACAAAATAACTCCTCACAAGAACAACAAGTACAACTCGATCATATAATCAAACAATTATACCAAGCGTGGCTATGGAAATATACATTAATTTTTGAAAGTCAAAGCTTAAACTTGTTGTTAATGCTTATTGCTACTGTAATTTTGACATGATATGCATTATAGGCCTATAGGCCTTACGGAAAGTGGCATTAATTTTACGAATCGTAGACTGAACACCATCATTCATAGGCATAAAGGAACCCTTGTACTGGTGCTAATGTACTAGGCCTAATGTTAAAAGAGGCATTGATACCAGTTTCTTTCATTCGAACTAGAATAATAATTTAAAAAACGGTCACGCAGCTTGCTTTTCTTATTCCATTGTTATAAAGTCTATTATTTTTCTTAAAATTTAGTGGGCCTGACGTTTCGATCCTAGCAGGACCTTTCTCAAAGGCACTCTGCCTTTGAGAAAGGTCCTGCTAGGATCGAAACGTCAGGCCCACTAAATGTTAAGATTTACATGTTGGTAATTTTAGTCAGTAAGCAGTTTGCAACATTTTTGTATATCACCTTAAGTCTATTATTTTTGTTTAATTAAGGTAGAAAAAGATTGGACATTTTAATGGATGGACCACTCTGCTCAATGAGAGAGCTTATTCGTTTTCCCAAACATTATAATTATGAACAAAGACGATGGGTAAAAATACATACTTTGTTTTCATAAGTGCCAAATGAATAATGAATTATAATGAATAATGAAATCAACGGATATAGGGGGCCTAGGCCTAATAATGTGCAGATATGTACAAAGACTTTAAACTCGGGTTAATCTTTCTACATCATTATTACCACTATAATGTACTACATTCAAATTGCATTAATACAAGGCTTGCTTTTTATCTTGTGTGTAAAACCACCAACAACTAAATCATTACTTCGTAGAAGTTGTTAATGTTGGATTATTACAAATGGGAAAAAACAAAAACCAATAGAATGGAGAAATCAATATTTTTTCCACCGCTCGCTATTATTCCCATGAAAATCATACTTTGCAACAACCGGACAAGTTGTAATGCGTATTCAATGTTCTTGTGACCTCGTTTGCCTAACATGATGTACGTATTTGCCTGGAACATAATTAGGCCTATTCCATTTGCCGATAGCGTTCAGAAATAAAATCATGTTATGGTCCGGTCTAAAAACAAAAAATATTTTAACTGAAAACCCAACTGGAAACCAGCATATAATAAAATATTACTAGGATCCAAATGGAGAGACATTATCATCACCAATAGCCTACATCTGTTAGTTGTTTGATTGCAAAAACTAATACATTTTTTGTGCAGTCTGTCAGCTTCAAATTATTTATTGAATGAATACAAAACAAGTATATTTTGAGAGAAGTATTATGCTGGTAATGTAAAAAGACATCTCTGAGTTTGAAGATGTTTTGGCAACCTTTGACCATTTGGGACATTCTGGATAGACAAAGGTAGACATTTCATTTACTGAGAGCCAGCTATATGATACACAAATTCGTCACCAAATGATGCCAGAGTTTGTATTGTTTTTGTTCTTCATTATGAATCGTTTCTTGTAAAAATCTCCACTATATATGCTGTGTTGCTGTGAAATATAAGTGGTTGTGTCAGCGGTGGTAGCAACGCAAATTCTGATATGGTCAGGGAACAGAACTTTCTCATTGCATGCAGAGTTTGCATTTGATTTTAATCAATTGGCTCGTACACATCATCGCTGTCTGTTACTGTTGCTTGCTTGAGGGGGTTCCCCCGATCACCCATTACCTCGTAGGGTTCATTTGCTGGCTTTGCATATGGAGCAACATATGTTCCGTCGTCAACTCCGTCGTTGACACATCCGCCATCATCTTCTTGAGAGCCAGTAGCCTTCCTGTGGTAGAAGTTTACACTATGCTGTCTTTGTGCTGTCGAGCCGGTTTCTTCCCTCTTGTACCTGCGACGGAGCACGACGACCAAGGAAACAACTAACAGTGTAACGATAACGCTGATGAACAAAGATGGGAGAACGGACGCGGCGAGTGAGATGCTGTTGGAAACTGGTTTGTCCGAGTCCTCAATGATGTTAAGGCTTACTTCATCTTGAGCCGTCTCACCGAAGGTGTTATTCGCCAGACACGTGTACGTGCCTTGGTCCCATTCACGCACTGCGATGATAACCAAAGTCATGTCACGAGCAATGTGGAATCTGCCTTCCCCTCTTTGTGGGATGACCGTACCGTTAGGACCAAGCCATTCTATGTCTGGGGCCGGTGTGCCAGTTCCTGCGCAAGTCAAAGTCGCTGTATGACCCAGAGAAACATCAAGATAGTGAGCGTTGGTCTTTACCATCGGCGGGTGGCAGGCAAAGTCGTGTGTGTCCAGGTCGGTAAGTGCCAACCCCGCGTGACGAATAGGACCGTGACATCGAGGGAGAATAGACGGAGGGTTGGTTAGCAACCATCCACGTAGCACCGTCAATCTACAGTCACATTGAAGTTGGTTACCCTCTATTTCCATTCTTACCAATGCCCTGTTGCCACTGATGAGAGAATCTCCAGGGATAACTTGAATCTGATTGCCACTCAAATCAAGGAACTTCAGTTGGCTGCAGTGACCCAGGACACTGCTGACGTATTGGAATGAGTTGTTGGCCAGACTGAGATTCTGTAGCCTTCCAAGATCACAGTCTTCAAGGTCGACGGTCTCGAGTTCATTGTGGGAGAAGTCTATCATTGTGATTTCTGGAATATGCTGAAATATCTCCGAGTGTACTTGCACCAGCCTGTTCCCTGCGAGGTACAATCGTTCCAGTGCAATCAGCCCGATAAAGTCGGTGGAGTGTAAAACGGAAAGTTGGTTGTTACTGACGGAAAGCTCCACTAAGGCAGATTGGTTGTGGAATATTCCCCCCAAGAGTGACGTCAGTGCGTTCCTGTCGAGAATCAGGGACTCTAGCGTTGTGAGTTGACTTAGAGCACAAGGTGAAATGAACAGGAGTCGATTATTAGCTACGTGGAGCTCTGTCAGGTTAACGAACCCTTGCAGGGTTGTAGTTGATAGGTTGGCCAGTATGTTGTCATTAGCGTATAGTACCCGAAGACCCTCAGCCCAGCTTGGTTGTACCAGGGCATCGAAACTATTGTTTGTTATGTCAAGGATTTCCATAAAACCATAGTCTGAATATCCAGCCCGTATGTTGTTCAGTCCACGTAATCCATTGCTTGCTAGATTTAGCTCCGTGGGTGGTGAATCTATACTTAAACTTTGGAGGTTGTTATGGCTAATGGATATTAGGCCTACTAGGCTGTCTCTGGAACGTGCGTAAAAGGACTCGATTCTATTATTGTCGACTAACAGCTCGTTGGGGAGTTGACCACGAATACTACGCAACCTGTTGAACCGCAGGTCAACACGAAGAGTATCAAGCCCATCCGTTCTTTGAAAAACGTGTAAAGAAGATATTTGATTAAAAGTGGCGGAAAACACTTGTAAACCATTACACTCCGGGAAGCGGGTTAAAAGAATCAGCATATTGTGATCAATTAAAAACTCTTTTAGGGAACTGAGCTGACAGAACGGATCCAACCGTGCAATATAATTGTGCTTCAGAGATAATCGTTCTAAATTGTCTATCTCACTCATCATAAGTGACTCCACATCGGATATGTTGTTGTTGTCCAAAATCAACTCCACCACCTTGGTGAAACTTCCCTGGAAATCGTCCGGTTCTATCTGTGATATGTTGTTGTGACTCAGATCAACGGTGAGGGCGTCTGGGTAGTTGTTAGGGATACACGCCAGGTTGCGGTATGAGCAGTTGGCGGTGTCTGTCACGTGGTCATAATCACACTGCGCATGACAGCTCGCTGATTGAGAGATTCCAGCAAAAGCCCCGAGTAGGAACAAGGGCAAGATGAACGGGCCCATATTCCTCTGGATCGAAAAATTATAAAATACGGGAGTGTAACAAGGATTCCCAACAGGACTTGCTTTATCCCTACTTTGTGCATCAGGGTTGGAAAAGAAATCAGAAGAAAATTATTTCCTTTAGCCAGTCATGATTTTTGTATTCTAATCATTTTTCAAAATTTAGTGGGCCTGGCGTTTCGATCTTAGCAGGACCTTTCTCAAAGGCAGAGTCAGGCGGACAAGGACAAAACAGATATATGTACACGAAGGATCAAGGGGGAAGAGAGTGAATATGACACGGATAACCATGCATGGTTTATGATAATCCTTCTTTTGTGTTCACTCCCCCACACTTCTCTCTTTGATCCCCCCTCTTGTCACGAATCCCTACACTACTCCTTGCCCTTCCCTTTGATCTCACCCTACCAGCTTTCCTCTTTGTCCTTTGTTTCTCATCCCTGTCATATTCACCCTCTCCCCCTTCCTTCGTGTACATGTATCTGTTTTGTCCTTGTCACTCTGCCTTTAAGAAAGGTCCTGCTGTGACCGAAATGTCAGGCCCACTAAATTTTAAGATTTACATTTTGGTAATTTTAGTCAGTAAGCAGTTTGCAAATTGTTGTATATCACTTAAATAATCATTTTTGTGTGTAATTACCCTACATGTAAAATATAATTATACATGTAGGCCTATACTGTACATGTATACCGTACCCACTTTGGGCACGGAACACAGACAAAGTACAAAAAGGACAATGATCTAATAGGTATACTTATAGGGGAGATCAATTTTAATTTTGGGAAGGGCGTGGGGTAGGGTAGGGATTAGTTACCAGGGAAGATATTATCAAAGGAGAAAGATCAAAGAGAGGGGTAGGGGTGAACACATTTCCTAAGCATGCATATAAGGTTTTAATCATTTCCCTTCTGGATGTTGAGGCCATGTGGTTTAATATTCCAAAGTCGTTTTATCCACAGGTACTCCTCGCTCAGTCAGACAAAGGAACAAACGTTGGATAGATAACATTGATGAAATTGTTCTTTTCTTAAAGGTCAACCGAAGTGCGAAAACTAGAAAATCCTAATTTGGCATTAAATATGTTCATTGGTACATTATAATCCCAGATCAAACATAACGTTTGTGTTTCAGGCTTATTAGAAGCCTTTTAAAATTATTTTGTTCTTTACGTCACGGGATGAACACAGATATTTTTTTCTCTCCACGCGAAGGTCGTATGCACTTACATAGTCGGAGAGGTTCCCTGACGCGTTCAGTAGGTAATGCACGTTTTTTTGCTGCAATAGAAAAAAAATCATCACTTAAATCCATGCTACAGAACTGTTTGGAAATGTTGCTAACAATCAAACTGACAGTGGTAATCAGAATTTCAATATTCGTTTTAAAAACAGCAACCCAGATGTACGACTCTGCAAAGGTCATTGCTACAGCTTTCAAACATTTTGACAGCAAGGTCGTGTATACGCAAATAGAAAGACAACCTACAAATATCGACACTGCAGGGTGATTATCGTCTCCATTTATCACTGTATTGAATGTTGCAAGATTTATCGGATGCTACCCCTCAAAACTGAGGGGGTTTGGATGTGTTTTGGGGTGTGGATGTGGTCCATTACAATAGCCTATACATACTGCGTGCCCAAATCCAAATGCGGAAATAGAATAATCTAAAAGATCGATACGTCATCGTGTTTGACAGAGGTTTATTATCAGGTGTTATAAGACAAAAATCCCCATACTTACTGTGTTTTGCCTGGTCCAGCTAGCACTTTTTCATCTGTCGATCCGCGGACTGCTACTCTTTGATTGAGACGATGTCAAAGTTATTTAACAATGCGAGATGAATAACATGATGCTTAGTATAGTTGATACTTGAGATAAACGATTTCGCTCTGAGTGTTTTTTATACGCTAGCTATATTTAACAACTGACGTGGGTGGAAGGTGGACCGCATCTGACATTGTCTCGCATATGAAATTAGTTTTAGGGGTCAATGTCAAATTAATTTTTCATAGCCCATCATTTTGACGAGGAACTACATTGTTTCTTTTTCATAATTATGTTGACTTCCTCGGCTGCAGTGTTGGTAATCAGAGGGCGGACATAAGTATGAAAGTCACCTGCACTTTGTAGGTGTGCACTCTGGGCATCCGTACTTTTGTAAAGGCGGGGCGAACCGCACTGGGTTAATCGGCATTCATTATAAGCCCCTTATCATGACCACAATGTTGAAGTGACGTTTTCTACTTTCACACCATTTTAGTATTGGCAGTTCCGACAAAGCAACAAAGCAACAATTGGAAGGTGCGTTGTGACCTCGAAAAAGTTGGGAGAGGTTTACGGATAGTAGTCTCGGTACAAGGCTCCCTTTGTGAACTGATATCATGCCTATACTGCCATCCGGCATAATGCTACCGGTATTTTACATTTCGTGGTGCGTGGTAATTCTAATCTGACCACACACCAGTGGTTTATGAATCCGGGAAGAAAACTATCACAAGCAATTATTCCATTCGTATTCCTATATCCTTGTTTGCAATAAAGACGATGCTTTCTTGTATCCCTACCCAAATGAATAGCTGCCGAAAAGAAAACATTCTTCGCCCGATGACAATCTGTAAAACGGGTTGCAATTCTATAATTATGTCTATTGTGGCTTGCTCGCTTTGTGAAGATTTTAACGACCCCTTTACAACAATTTTAATGCACAAAATTAGGGAAGTTCGGGTCTGCTGCATTATAAGCCTACCTTCAGACGTATTTATTGACACTCAATCTTCTCCCACTTGTATTTAGTGAGGATTTGTTTGCCATACTCTAAGTAAAACTCACTGAGTGCTTAGTGCTTTGCCAGATTGTCTGCTGAAAAAAAATCAAGCAGCTGGGGCGTGATTCGAACCCGTGACTCCTGCTTTCCAGTGCAGACGAGGATTTTGGTCGGTTCACACTGCTATAGAGCATTACTGGTCACAAGCAGAAAGGTTTACAAAATGTCCTTGTTCCATACACATGCATGGCGTATATTATTTGAATCTGCCTTACGACGTCTGCACTAGAAAGTAGGAGTCGCGGATTCGAATCCCCCGAGCTGCCTGAATTTGTTTTCAGCAGGTAATCGGGCAAAGCACTGAGCACTTGGTGCTTTCTGCGTTGAGTAGGGCAAACCCTCATTGAAATACATTCTCTTCGAAACTTCTACCTGTACATAATATATATTAGAGGTCCCGTATGTAAATTTACAACCTTACTGTGTCTATGATCCAAAATGGGCTATAGTTACGGGATGAAAAACAAACTTCCTTTACGAATAAAATTGCTCAGGAAAACCCTGCGACTTGTAATTGCATTTACCATAGGCCTAAGCATTACAAATGATACATAGCGTTTGCTGTCGTAGTGTGCAGATGGCAATTCAGTCCCATGCATGTCTTGTATCCCCACATGGACCTTTCACCACCAGAACTCTCTGCGCTGTGGAATATACATTGTAGTTATAATAGCTCTAAAATATGATAGTATTCGTATAAGATCTAATTTTCGTATCAATTCACGGACCCATTCAACCATACATAAATGCATATTGTGTCAGAATACGGTCATGTGTTGGTTGAAATGAACCCCACCTTGTACTAAACATGCAAATTAGCTAAAATCGGTTTGAAGTGTACCTTTAGCATGGTACGGCATGCCCATCATAGTTCAGAACACCAAGTGATCGAATATGAATGATTTGAATGATTAACGTACAAAACACTTGACATAGAATCTAAAGATCCGATATTATACAATATATGCATCACAATGAGTATACAATTATATGCTATGCATCAAAATGAGTGGTAATACTTATCACTACAGTCGTATTCGTATAAACAGGTTCGACTGGTATACCGTGTAACAGTTCCAGGAATTCCCATGCAGATTTGTTAAAGAATTCTAACACTTGGAGGAGATTTCGATCTGACCATTCCTTTCGAAGAATGCATTCATAGGAATATAGCTGGTTTAATGGACATAATTATATCAAGCCCACACAGCACATGATCACCTTAAATGAATAAAAGATAAAAATGAAGAGCTTAGGCATGCCTAACTGCTTCATCGATGCAGGCAAAACAGTATAAAGTCTCAGGGAATGAATAAGCCTTTTGGAAGTCAGTCTCCTTGTAATACATGTATTCCAATGGTTAAGCCTCATACCAAGACCACAATTATTATGTATGAGTTTTGTAGTCACTAAAAGGCCGCCTCACACGAGAGCTATCTACTGAGCAAAAATTCTCTTGAGGTCGTTAGCTCAGCACGTAGCTCACCGTGTGCACTGAACTTTTGGTGAGATTTCTGCCTCTAGAGGCCGTGAGACCAATATATATCCTGTTTGATTTTGGCAACTATACGTGAATAGGGCGTGCGCTTTCATTGGCCAGTTACAAGTCGCCGCACACGATGAGTTTTCCTCCACGCGAGGCGAACAAAATCAAACAGGATAGATATTGGTCTCAAGGCCTCTTGAGGCAGAAATCTCAATAAAAGTTCAGCGCACACGAGAGCTATCTGCTGAGCTAACGACCTCGAGATAATTTTTGCTCAGCAGATAGCTCTCGTGTGCGGCGGCCTTTAAATTTCTACGATCGTGTTTTACTTTTGTTTAAATTTAGGGTTCAGCTCACATACTCTCTGATTCGCTGAGTCATTTGTAATTCGCTCAAACGTTAAAAAAAATCAAATGATCATGACTGTTAGCATTAAGTAAGTGCCGAAACATTATTTATATTGGCTATGGTGTTTTGTTAGGAGCGAACCCTCTGAGAGTTACATGCGATGATGGCTCAAATAAACTAAACAAACCTGAAAGAGGTTATGCTAACTGCATCGCATTACAAATCCAATGTTAAGGACAGGATGTATTCTTTAAAACGGTTTAAAGCTTTTTCAATAAACAGAATATACAGCAATCAGAGACACTTTCAAATTTTGGTCAGGGTATCACAAATGACCTCGTGATAGTAAAAGGTATGGAGAAAACTTCATAGTTTTACCACATCGACGATCATCATGTAATGCATGTTCTTGAAAATCGCCCACAATACGAAGGTGTACCGGTTTGTTCTGTATTGTGGGTGGTCTGGTGTCATCATAAACGACGATTCAGGTTTTGGTTTGAAACAGCATGCCGTTTTAGTCAGTACGACGAGTACGAGAGAGAGAGAGAGAGAGAGAGAGAGAAGAAAAAACCCAACAACTCAGGTGTTATTCATCCACTTGTTCGTAGGGTATTAGCTCCTGGTATTTCCGATGAGGGTTTTCCCTTTCAGTGAGGTCCTGATAGGAACCTTCCGTCTGTGCTCTGGCGGGTGATTGATCAAGTCCAGTAGTAACATCTTCCCCGACGGCTGCCTCTGAGCCGCCAATCCTGGTCTGATAGAGGATGTCGCAGGTCTTTTGTTGTCTTGCTCCTCTGGAGCCGGTCTCTTTCCTCTTCTTAAACCTTCTACGGATGAGGACGATCAAGGCCACAGCTAGCAGTGTTACTACAGCGGTGGCGAACACAGACGGGAGGATGATGCTTTTGGGGAGTGGCATTACGTTAACACTGACTACATCCTCAGCCGTGTCACCGAAGGTATTATTCGCCAGACACGTGTACGTGCCTTGGTCCCATTTACGCACTGCGATGATAACCAAAGTCATGTCACGAGAAATGAGGAATCTGCCTTCCCCTCTTTGTGGGATGACCGTACCGTTAGGACCAAGCCATTGTATGTCTGGAGCCGGTGTGCCAGTTGCTGCGCAAGTCAAAGTCGCTGTATGACCCAGAGAAACATCAAGATAGTGAGCATTGGTCTTTACCATCGGCGGGTGGCATGCAAAGTCGTGTGTGTCCAGGTCGGTAAGTGCCAACCCCGCGTGACGAATAGGACCGTGACATCGAGGGAGAACAGACGGAGGGTTGGTTAGCAACCATCCACGTAGCACCGTCAATCTACAGTCACACTGAAGTTGGTTACCCTCTGTTTCCATTCTTACCAATGCCCTGTTGCCACTGATGAGAGAATCTCCAGGGATAACTTGAATCTGATTGCCACTTAAATCAAGGAACTTCAGTTGGCTACAGTGACCCAGGACACTGCTGACGTCATGGAATGAGTTGTTGGCCAGACTGAGATTCTGTAGCCTTCCAAGATCACAGTCTTCAAGGTCGACGGCCTCGAGGTCATTGTGGGAGAGGTCTATCATTGTGATTTCTGGAATATGCTGAAATATCTCCGAGTGTACTTGCACCAGCCTGTTCCCTGCGAGGTACAATCGTTCCAGTGAGACCAGCCCGATAAAGTCGGTGGCATGTAAAACGGAAAGTTGGTTGTTAGTGACCGAAAGCTCCACTAAGGCAGATTGGTTGTGGAATATTCCCCCCAAGAGTGACGTCAGTGCGTTCCCGTCGAGAATCAGGGACTCTAGCGTTGTGAGTTGATTCAGAGCACAAGGTGAAATGAACAGGAGTCGATTATTAGCTACGTGGAGCTCTGTCAGGTTAATGTACCCTTGCAGGGTTGTAATTGATAGGTTGGCCAGTATGTTGTCATTAGCGTATAGTACCCGAAGACCCTCAGCCCAGCTTGGTTGTACCAGGGCATCGAAACTATTGTTTGTTATGTCAAGAATTTCCATAAAACCAACACGTTGATCATCAATCATTATAATGTTCAGTCCATGTGATCTATTCATCTGATTGCCAGCAAGGTTTAGCTCCGTGGGTGGTATAGATATGTGTAGATTTTGAACGTTGTTATTGTTAATGGAAAGTACTCTTAGACTGGCTTCATCGTACCTAACATAAACATTTCTGATGTTATTATTGTCGACTAAGAACTCGAAGGGGGAATAACGAGAATACCAATATACGTCATACAACTGGTTGAACCGCAGGTCAACATGACGTAAAGGGACGTGCTTCAAGAGAAATGAATATCTGTCCATGTATACATTTGAAATCTGATTAAAAGTCGCGGAAAATACCTTTAAACCATTACACTCTGGGAAGAAGCGTAAAAAAGTCAGCATATTGTAATCAATTAAAAACTCTTTTAGGGAACTGAGCTGACAGGACGGATCCAACCGTGCAATATAATTGTGCTTCAGAGATAATCGTTCTAAATTGTCTATCTCACTCATCATAAGTGACTCCACATCGGATATGTTGTTGTTGTCCAAAATCAACTCCACCACCTTGGTGAAACTTCCCTGGAAATCGTCCGGTTCTATCTGTGATATGTTGTTGTGACTCAGATCAACGGTGAGGGCGTCTGGGTAGTTGTTAGGGATACACGCCAGGTTGCGGTATGAGCAGTTGGCGGTGTCTGTCACGTGGTCATAATCACACTGCGCATGACAGCTCGCTGATTGAGAGATTCCAGCAAAAGCCCCGAGTAGGAACAAGGTCAAGATGAACGGGCCCATATTCCTCTGGATCGAAAAATTATAAAATACGGGAGTGTAACAAGGGATTCTCAACAGGACTTGCTTTATCCTTACTATGGACTTCATCAGGGTTGGGGAAAGACCGGAATAGAATTATCTTAACAATTTACGATTTGTTTATTTTGAATCTATTTTTTCCCACATGGAAAATATTTAGACCCATGTACTTGTACTGGCCTATACAGAGGGTATATATTAGGACTATTTCAATGACAAAAAAGGGTCTGACATTTTTATCCTAGCAATCTCAAAGGCAATAATTATGCCTGACAAGGACAAAAGTCACAACACAGATAGGATGGGGAAGCGTGATTATGACACGGAAGACAGACAAACGACAGAGAGGAAGATAAGGGTGAGATCAAGTTTAGGGAAGGGCAGGGAGTACGTAAGGAATTAGCATGTAGGGAAAAGATCAAAGAGAGTAGGGCCTATGGGGTGAACATAATTCGTAACCGTGCAAGGTGTTAATCATTTCCCTGCTGGATGTTGAGGCCATGTGATTTAATACTGAAAGACGTTTTATCCGCAGCTACCCCTGGCTCAGTTGGGATAACAAACAATGGATTGATACAAATTGATACAATTGTTCTTTTCCCAAACCCTGAATTGAGTCATTATTATCTGTCTCAAAGTGCACTTCTGTTTTCTACTATTCTGAATTCACAGATTTTTTCTTTTACAAATCAGGGCGATTTAAACGTAGCAACCCCAGATGTACAACTGTCATTGCTATAGCTTTCAAACAGTTTGACAGCAAGGTCGTTGACGCAAATAAAAATATGGCATACAAAATCTCATGACACTTTGCAAGGTAATGTCAGTCTCCATAATCAGTATATTGAATGCTGCATTTTTTTTATCGGGTGCTACTTCGGAGAAATGAGAGAGTTTGGATGCGGTTTTTTTTTTATTATTGAGTATTATGGCCACTGTCCATTACAATAATGGCCTACATACTGCGTGCCCAAAACCAAATGCGGAAATAGCAAAATCAAAAAGATCGATACGCCATTGGGTATCGCAGAGGTTTGTTATCAGTTGTTCTAAGGCAGGAATCCCTTACTATATACTTACTGTGTTTTGCCTGGTCCTGCGAACACTTTTCATCTGCCGAACCGGAGACTGATGTTCTTTGATTGAGACGATGTCAAGCACAGTGAAAGGAAAAACTTTATGCATAGTGTTCTGACGTTGATTACCGATTTCGCTTGAAGTGCACGTTTGTTACGCCAGCTAGTTTTGATAACTGACGTGATGGAAGGTGATCCGCATCTGACATTGCCTCGCATATCAAAGTTTCTATTTAAAACTAGTTTTACATAGTCCAGCTTTATCGAGGAACTATACATTGTTCCTTTTCCATGTGTTGACTTTCTTGGCTGCAGTGATGAGCTAGGCCCCTATAGGCTAATCAAGGGACGGACATAGTTGCGAAAGTCACCTGCACTTTGTATGTGTGCATTCTGAGCATTCGTACTTTTTGCAAAGGCGGGGCGAACCGTGCCGGTATAACGAGCATTCATATGCCTGTCATGATCGAAAGTTTCAGGTGACGTATTCCACTTTCATACCTCATCATTATTAGCAGCGCAAAGTCTGCGACAAAGCAAAAACAATTAGGGGAATGGTGCGTTGTGACCTCCAGAGGTTTACGGTACAGTAGTCTCGGTACAAGGCTCCCTTTGCGTTACTGATATCCTGCCTATACTGCCTGCCATCCGGGATATCCTACTGCAGATGTCGTTCGGTGTGGCAAGGTAGGCCTACACATTATAATAAAGCCACACTGTGAAGGGAAATCCAATATATGCAGAGTTTATTACTTTTTTCCAAAGCCCTATATCTATTAGCTCAATTTTCTCAAATATTCAGTTCTTCCCCACGTCCTATAGGCAGGGTGCCTTCCCTTGGATTTTTCGGCCATTTTTTTCCGAATAGCTTTGCTTTAGATGACACATTGGTGGTCTGATTGACAAAGAACACAGAAGTGGGACAATGATATTATTTTATCTAATTTTGGAAGTAAACATTTCATGTGAATGATTTAAATGGTTAGACACGACATGGCCAGAGAAGCGAAAGGGTATCGAAACAGTGTCACATACGTGACTGCTGCACGCAAGGTGAGCAGCCGTTTGTTGTAATTCTTCCCGCACAGCTATCGTAGGACTGCTGGTGGTAAGCAATTGCGCCCTCAACTCTCCCATAGTTCTCACGTAACACCATTATTGCGTTAAAAAAATCACCACCACCCTTCTCAGGGAGTTATTGTATACACATAGTTTGAATCCAAACATAATTGAAAAATTATGAATTAAGATATAAACAATAATACACAATACCATTTCATCAAAATTATGTAGTGCAAATATCAAACATAATACGCAGTATGATTAAAATTTTACTTAAACTCTGAAGTACCTATTTTTCATAAATTTAATAAGTTCTTGACTATAAGTAAACAATTGCATACTGGGTGTAATATTATAGCAAAATTATAGTATACTACACAAAAGAAAGTGCAATCCTTTGACAGTTTGGTTACATCCATCGCAATGTTTTCTTCGTGACAACATGCCGCTGCTTTCATAACAATATGTATCATCCAGGGCGGTTTTATGGAAAATATCCCCAAACCCGAAGAACATAAGAACCTGCGAAACACAAACGAAACAATCCCGTTGACTATCTCAATGTCACACATGTTCCTATACAACCATGGAGTTTAGTGTTACGGTCAAAGCTACTATAGTTGTCATCATCACCATTGATCGTCAACTCCGTAGAATGGACATTATTTATATAAAGGCATGCACAGTACATATTATATGATTGTTGGATTTATTGACTGACTACAATAAGTCCTTTAGTAGATGTTACATATAATATTGTTATCTGTATGCACAGGAACGCTTTATGTGCTGCGAAGCAGCACGACTTAGAATGTACTAGATATTTGTGTCTTTTGTGCTGTCTTAACTCAAATGAGCATACTGTTAACTGAGTTTCATAGGTAAAGTTTTGAAATGTACTGCAAAAAATGTAAACGCGTAGGGTTTAAACATAGAATCTGATAGCTGTGACGAATGGAGGAGATGGATTATGCAAGACAGATGTAGACATTCACTGGGCCAGGGCTGATACACATTACACATGGAATTCAAACAGACCATTGGCTGAGTGGAATAGGTTCAAGATTTGAACGAAGCTACAATGTAATATTTACATTTGTAGGCCTATTTGTACGGGGGGGGGGGGGGTTTAAGCGTTGTCAGTACAAACAGATCCACCTCGTGGCCAAGAGATGTCGATTTATTTAACTGTATGGTTTCGACATTCCCTCGGTGGGATGATGTTTCGTGTGACTAGCAACACTATACGCAGCGTCAGCCTGTGTTGTTAATTTACATACACGGGCTCGTACACGTCATCCGCGTTCAAGCTGGTTGGATTGCGGTGGTTGAGGTGAAGAACTCCTTTGACTGACAACTCCTGGTACGTGTCTGGCACCCCCTGTCTGATTGGCGCAACATATGTTCCGTCGTCAACTCCGGTAGTGACACATCCTCCACCCACTACCTGTGAGCCGGTAGGCTCCCTGTGATAGAAGTTTACCGTAGGATGAGTAGGCTGTCTTGGTGCTGTCGAGCCGGTTTCTTCTCTCTTCTTGTACCTGCGACGGAGCAGGACGACCAAGGCAACAACTAACAGCGTGACGATAACGCTGATGAACACAGACGGGAGAACAGACACGGTGAGGGAGATGTTGTTGGAGACTGGTTTGTCCGAATCCTCAATGATGTTAAGACTTACTTCATCTTGAGCCGTCTCACCGAAGGTATTATTCGCCAAACAGGTATACGTGCCTTGGTCCCATTCACGTACTGAAATGATGTACAAAGTTGTGTTTCGAGAAACGAGAAATATGTTCTCCCCGTCACCAGAGACGGTGGTACCATTAGGATCAATCCATGATATGTTTGGAGCAGGTATGCCGGATGCTGAACATGATAATGTCGCTGTCCGACCGAGGAAGACATCAAGACGGTTGGCGTTAGCTTTAACCACCGGCGGGTGACATGCAAAGTCGTGTGTGTCCAGGTCGGTAAGTGCCAACCCCGCGTGACGAATAGGACCATGACATCGAGGGAGAACAGGCGGAGGGTTGCTGAGTAACCAGCCACGTAGCACCGCCAATCTACAGTCACACTGAAGTTGGTTACCATCTATTTCCATTCTTACCAATGCCCTGTTGCCACTGATGAGAGAATCTCCAGGGATAACTTGAATCTGATTGCCACTCAAATCAAGGAACTTCAGTTGGCTACAGTGACCCAGGACACTGCTGACGTCTTGGAATGAGTTGTTGGCCAGACTGAGATTCTGTAGCCTTCCAAGATCACAGTCTTCAAGGTCGACGGCCTCGAGTTCATTGTGGGAGAGGTCTATCATTGTGATTTCTGGAATATGCTGAAATATCTCCGAGTGTACTTGCACCAGCCTGTTCCCTGCGAGGTACAATCGTTCCAGTGAGACCAGCCCGATAAAGTCGGTGGCATGTAAAACGGAAAGTTGGTTGTTAGTGACGGAAAGCTCCACTAAGGCAGATTGGTTGTGGAATATTCCCCCCAAGAGTGACGTCAGTGCGTTCCCGTCGAGAAGCAGGGACTCTAGCGTTGTGAGTTGATTCAGAGCACAAGGTGAAATGAACTGGAGTCGATTATTAGCTACGTGGAGCTCTGTCAGGTTAACGAACCCTTGCAGGGTTGTAGTTGATAGGTTGGCCAGTATGTTGTCATTAGCGTATAGTACCCGAAGACCCTCAGCCCAGCCTGGTTGTACCAGGGCATCGAAACTATTGTTTGTTATGTCAAGGATTTCCATAAAACCATAGTCTGGATATCCAGCCCGTATGTTGTTCAGTCCACGTAATCCATTGCTTGCTAGATTTAGTTCCGTGGGTGGTGACTCTATACTTAAACTTTGGAGGTTGTTATGGCTAATGGATATTAGGCCTACTAGGCTGTCTCTGAAAATTGAATGTGCGTTAAAGGACCAGATTCTATTATTGTCGACTAACAGCTCGTTGGGGAGTTGCGAATGACGATGAATATGTACGCCACGCACCCTGTTGAACCGCAGGTCAACACGAAGATTATCAAGCCCATTCTGTCTATGAGAAAGGTATAAAGAAGATATTTGATTAAAAGTGGCGGAAAACACTTGTAAACCATTACACTCCGGGAAGCGGGTTAAACGAATCAGCATATTGTGATCAATTAAAAACTCTTTTAGGGAACTGAGCTGACAGGACGGATCCAACAGTGCAATATAATTGTGCTTCAGAGATAATCGTTCTAAATTGTCTATCTCACTCATCATAAGTGACTCCACATCGGATATGTTGTTGTTGTCCAAAATCAACTCCACCACCTTGGTGAAACTTCCCTGGAAATCGTCCGGTTCTATCTGTGATATGTTGTTGTGACTCAGATCAACGGTGAGGGCGTCTGGGTAGTTGTTAGGGATACACGCCAGGTTGCGGTATGAGCAGTTGGCGGTGTCTGTCACGTGGTCATAATCACACTGCGCATGACAGCTTGCAGATTGAGAGATTCCAGCAAAAGCCCCGAGTAGGAGCAAGGTCAAGATGAACGGGCCCATATTCCTCTGGATCGAAAAATTACAGTCCGAGAACAAGTCCCGATTCATTAATCTTTTTGGCGCCATTTTGTTCAAATCCTTATTTCAAATTTACGATCAGTCATGTCTATAATCTCTCCTTTGATTTGTATGAAATAATAATAGTAAAAGCTTGCATACAGCTTGTGCGGATTGATCTTTTTTATATAACCCAGTTACGACAGGTTATTTCATGTAGTAATTTGCTTCTATATTAGAATGGGGAAATAAGAATTGAAGGTTTGCATTATAATAATTGAATTACCAAGTGGAAGGTCGTTGCGGTGACTCCGTGTAATTTTGCAAATTACCCACAGAAAGAGACCCATCCCCCGAAAAATTGTGTGCGTCCAAGACAAATTATTTTCTGCAAGCACCCCTCCACGTCTATATACAGCCATATTTAAAGCCCCAAATCGTGCCACATGCACATAAACTGGAAAATTGAAATTAGCTATAATTTATTCTACAATTGGCCTAATAACAATGTTTTACGTCCCTGGGCCTAAAGACAGTTGTCTAGGTGGGTCAGCGTCCCCCTTCTACTCCAATTAATTGCAATTGTTTCGCTGCTTGTCACAGTCACCTGACGACGGCCATGGAGAGTACATGTTATACCCGAAACGTTGAGTTACCGGCTCTTTTCAGAGCCACACTCCTTCTTGAAATAGAAGGGCTATGCCTACATATAGGTCACAGCAAACCTTCCAGTTAGTATTTCCACCATGCAAACGTTTAAGTCTTATCTAACAAGAGACCTGGGGTCGGTTTCACCAAACTCGTCGTAACTTACGATTTATCGCAAGGCGATGAGCAAGGCACAGAAACCATACGGTCCAACACAACTTACGATGGGTTATCCATCGTAAGTTGAGTTACGATTCATCATAAGGCTTTGTGAAATCCAGCCCTGATAAATCATAAAATGTTCAAAATATTGTTACCTTGCATCTCTTTGAGTGAGCATTCTTAATTAGCAATATACTGTACATCAATCCCATATAGACTTTCCCTACACAAACATGCGCACTTACTTACCGTTCAAGAATATGCAGGTGAGCGATGAGCGAAGAAGCGAGTGGTGGCGTCGAGGATGATGTAATATGAAGCTGAAAATGAGATTCATGACAAAGATTTCCTGATTCAGTTTGCTACTTGTCAACCGTCGTTCACCATTGATCGACTATTTTTTGAAAGACCGGATCCGATTATTGAAATTGATTACCGGTACAGGCCTAAAATCGTTCCTGTGCATTCCCAGGCTTTAGCAAGTCAAGAATAAAATGAGATTTGAAGGTTTGCATGGTGAGAATATCAGGATAAATAGGTTTGCGGAGACACCATGTAAATTCTCTTTTCTGAGTAAGTATGGTTCTGAAAAGAACCCCGCTTACTGTGGTTCTTTTCAGAACCACACTTACTCACAAAAGAGAATTTACATGGTGTCTCCGCAAACCTATTTATTTTATCCTAAGTCAAGAATAGTTTGCCCTGACTCCATGGATATGCACATGTCTTTTGGTTCTTCTGGAATCCACACTATTATAGCTAATATTACTTCTATGTCACTGCAAATTATTTTCTTCCCGGTTTTTTTGCGCAGCCAGTGCTTCAGAGCTGGACAGTCATAATTCTATGATATTAAGTTACTTTTGACCACACTTGACCACTTCAAGAAACTCCATTCTCTCGTTGTGAACAGAAGCAATTAGTAGAAATGTTGTGGCGATGTTTTGCCTATATTGTATCTATAGTCATGTGTAGGCTGATAATTATAATTATACTGTTCCTTATTTCCGAGTATTGAGCTCCGCCTTGCTTGCATACACTTGCATCATCAATCGACCATAATTATTATTACAATTTGTATTATAAAGATATCATGGCGACATTCCTGTGCTGATCTAATGAAAAGGTGGATGGTTTGCAGTGATACCATCTTCATGTAACACATCTCTTTTTAAAAGGAGACAGCAATCTCCTGACGACTTGCAGATTAAACACACTGCCCGAAACGTTGAGTTACGGGCTCTTTTCAGGGCTCACACCTTCTCAAAAGAGATTTGTTTCATGGTGTCACCGCAGACCCTTCACTTGCTACTTCCACCATACAAACCTTCTGATTAGCTTCAAGCCTAACATAAATACATTTTCTCTTTTAATGAAGTCCATTGTGTTGAATAAAGTCCATTGTGTTGAATAAAGTCCATTGTGTTGAAAAGGAGTGCATTGGACAGTTGATTATTATCGGCAATTTCTCAGACTATTACACTATGCCAAAAAAGGACCAAGTCCGGCAAAAGTTCGCAAAAGTAAATTTTCGGGATGGGCAAAGTTCACTCATAATTTTGTAAATGCCAAAATGCACTCCGTGAAATCTCACTCAAAGGCCAAAAGTCTCTCGCGAAAGCTTGCTTGATTTGGACGACAGGAATCGGCAATCCGAATATAGGCCTATGGCCATTTCAAGTCAGTCCTAATATTGACATTGTCACAACAGTTGGAAATCACATACATACCTGCCGTGCATAACGTGGCCCAGCGAGGGCTGACGAAAATGTCTTCCAACTCCAAGTTGAAACTGCTTATCGCAGAATCCCTTCGATCACTGAGGCAATTTAGCACGTCTTGAGACGGAGGTAATCTGCCATAGAATGGAATACCATGAGGAAGTGAAAGGTTTATAAATGCAGGTCGTGTGTCATTGTTTGCGTGTCTGTTTGGGGTTTCCGCCGTAGTGTTGCGGAATTATTTTTTTTGTGGCTGAAAGGACTGTCACGTGACAGCACTTGGAGATTTGGGTCCTTATTTTGCAAAGCATATCAACCGAACACTTCTCATGTATAAAATTGACAGACGAGCAGACAAGGAAAGAGTGCTTGTAGTTGGGACAGGAGTATAGTTTCTATTTAATACCATAGCCTAACGTGGACAACTAATTATCTCCAGCTTTCATTGTTTGCTATCGTCGTATTGGATCCGTTTTGATGCGACCCAGTGAGATATGCATAAAATAACAACTTAAGACTTCCCCATATGTAATTTCCCCATAGTACCCGTCAACGATTATTATTTCCTTATACAATGTCCAATTTGAAAAGAAACTCGAGTCCTGATACCATACATGATAGTTAAATGTTACATACAACATTGGTAAGGGTGAACAGAATAAACCATTAAACCATTAAACCATTAAACATTCCCCAAAAATCAATACTGTGAAGGTTTTAGCTAAAATAAGGTAATCTGATCAAGTAGAAAAATGCCAAAAACCGTCATGGTTTAAGCACCAGCCTGTAGTTTAAGAAATAGTTTATTACTCACGAGTTTATTACTGACGAGTAATAAACTACTTGTCGAGATTTGAGTAAAGATTTCTCGAAAAGTACAGCATCCTAGACCGTAAGACTTTCTGACCGTAAGATCCTTTACAAACTGTAAATTAGAGGGAAATTTGTAGACATCGATGTTTTCATCGATCTTCCCAATGTTGTATTGGGCCTTTACTACTTCACAGTAGTGACATGGGCGTCAATATGCGAAGAATGGGGTGCTGTAACATACTTTCAAAGGGGGCGGGGGACGAAGTGACCGAGACCCCCACACACTTGTGAAAGTTGAAGGGGCGGGGGGCATTGCCCCCGTCCTGATCGATCAACATGTTCATCGTTGTACAATTTGGAATCTGAAATTTGGCACCTACATAATGGCTTAATGAAGTTTGACAGACAAAATCAAGTTTAGCTTAATAAATGTCTTTCGAAGTTTATTAACCTCATTTCCAGAGTTCTTGTAAAGTTAAATGCAACATACACTGCCTGTACTTAACGCAGCTTAATTCAATTGGGAGGATATTATATTCCTTTGAAATTAGGAAAAGGAGTTGGTATTTTCAAAAGGGCATAAATTAAAAAGTGTGATAAAAAAAACCGATCAAAACATAACAGAAAGTGGCTGCAAATTTAAGTCTAAAATCTCATAAAACAAAAATCGTCATTGAATTTGGACGTTCCTGGAAATGTCAATTTACCTTTGCATTTATTCACAAAAAAAATGCTTCACCTACTAAATGCATTGTTTGCAGTCCAGCCTCCACTTTCTGTATGAAACTAACAAAATAAACCGCTATAGATTGTAAAATAGTATAAAAGTAAAATATTCAAATTTACCGACGTTTAAAACAAACACGGACCATATTTCCTCAAGAAATGTCCGGCATGATTTCATCTGATTGAAAAAACCCAACAGCATAATAGCATCACAATTAAGATTGAACTTCCATGAAAAAAAATGAAGCATCTCCTATATGTAGCATGATATACGTTTTCACTTCTGAGTGTTACACGGGTGATGTCCCCTACCCCTACTGGGCCATGCTTTTGATGGCTCCGTTTATCGCTTTCAAAGGTTAGGAAAATAACACACCAGAGCCCTTACAGCACCATACAGCATACGGGAGGCCTCCGATGGCTCGTCCATTCAACAACATAACAACACGGATGCGCAAGGAAACCCACTTTGTCAAATTCCCGGTGCACTTTCACTTTCACATGTACATAACAACCTCTTCTTGGTTTGTGACCTTGACACCCAATTTCCTCCATATCACGTAGCCCTTTTAGTTGCCGAAGGCCTCACTGACACTGTCTTTACTAATGAGGAATTTCGGAGAGCCATGGCATGCTTTAAAGCCACTACACAACATTAGTAAGATCGAAAAACAGAAATGTTCACAGATTTAAATGAAACTTGTACAGCTTGAAGATGTTATAGTAGAAACCTTGCAGTGAAGTATTTCTGCCTAAAATGTTGTTTTTGGGAGAAAAGTGTAAAAGAAATCGTGTAAAAGAACAGTACGGCGTTGAATGCTGCATTTTCGCGAAACAAATAAAGCGGTTTTCACGATTTTATCGAGACTCGGTTGGCGGATCGATGTGAATTTTTCACAGGTGTGCTATTTCATGCATATAATGGATCATACAACGTATGGATCGGCTATTCTTTGACTTCGACCAATGTTGTGTAGGGGCTTTAAACTACATCCGAGATATTCATTACTAATACTATAGTGTATCCTTTGTTCACCTGATATACATGGGCAGCAGAGTAAGTTCGTGGAGAATTGTTTGCATTGCCACCTTGTACTCTTTAGCAGTATCCGCATTGCACTTTTTTTGAAGGCTTTACCGAGACAATGGTAAAATGAAATAATTATGGCCAAATGACCACTGACCGCACATTCAACAAGGGACAATTTTACCGAGACCGTGGGAGAAGTAACTGAGCTGCAATGCAAAACACGTGCGTGGTGGCCCGTGCAGCATGATCTCGGTCTCGGCCTGCTGTCTGCCATAGTCTCCAGAGGATGCTGTTTGTACAATGGTGCCACTGCAAAAGATTCTTGCCTTAATTGGCCCCAAATCTCAAGGAGTTAGTTGTCATCGTTTAAAAAGTCCTAACAAATCTAAAATGTTTCTGATTTAGAGGAATGTTTCACATACACACTGTATTGTATATTAAAACAAAAGCCAAAGATGTTCAACATACACATTGTAGATATATAGTATGTAAAAACAAATACATGCCCTATTTTCTTCACTTTTACTGAATTTCAATCTTTGGTATTAGTTCTTTTCTGACTCTCTTTTTCTTTTTCTTGGTGACAGTCGTTTCATCTAAGCTGCCCTCTTCTAATTTTCTCTTGGCTTTTTTGGTTAACTTTGACGAGGTCCCCTCACTGTTGCTTGCGGTTGCCCCTCCCTCCTTGTCAGCCTCGATGCCCGATTCCCCACTTTGGCTTTTCTTTTTCAATTTCCTTGTGCTCGCGGGGCCGGGGCCAGGGTCCTTCTTCTTTGGCGTTTTCACTACGAGCAACCCATCTACGCTTGTCTCGCAAGTGTCCCCCTTCCAGCCAGTCCCACTGTTTGCATTCATTTTCTTCTGACCGCTTAGTAGCCCATCCATGCCTGCCCTGCTGTTCCGCGAGTCGTCACAAGCGGTCACCAGGCTGCCATTTTTTTTCTTCTTTTTCCGCTTCTCTCTGGAAGCCTGATGGACTGCTTGCTCCTCTTCCCCTATGCCACCAAGCAATCCCCTTGGTTCTTCATCGATACGCATATGCTTCTCCTTTTTAGTTTTCCTTGTCTTTTTGGGGGACTGATCCCCTTCCGAACCACCCTCAATGCCATCTGGTCCCTGAGCCCGGTGTTTTTGAGGTGTCTTACGTTTCTTCTTTTTCCACAATATTCCAACATCCGATTCCACTTTCTCATGACTACATGAACCTGTTATTTGTGTTCCATTTGATTCAGTGGTCGAATCCTCCTCAACCCGTTCCTTCTCTCGCTTTCTTTTCTTCTTCTTTTCTGGGAGGTGGCCATCCCCCACCCCATTTCCCTTGCTGGCAAGATCCTCATTGCAACAATTTCCTCCGTCCGCAGCTCCATCTTCTGCTTGGCCGTGTGTGTGCTTTCTCTTCTTCTTTTTCTTTGGCAGCTCGCGGCAATCCTCCTCTCCCTGTCTGGCAGTTTGGTTGTCCCATCCTTCCTCATTAACAGTTCCCTGTTCCTGAGCACTCCCATCATGGACAGGATTGTCAGAATCTTGGCTGCTTACGCTCTTTTTGTCCTTTTTCGTCTTCTTCTTCTTCTTCTTGGGCTCTGTTTGCTCTTCCTTTCCAAGATCCTGTCTGTCGGGACCCTTCTCCTGGGTAGTGCTTCCTTCCAGCTTCTCCAAGTCGCTCCCACGGACCTTGGACTTTTTTGCCTTCGCTTCCTCTGGGGGACGAGTCTCTGAATGGTCTCCAGCAGAGCTGCTCCCATTTTCTGTACCTGTTCCCTCGGCCGTCTTCAGCTGTTTTGAGTCATCTTGTGATGTCTTTTCCACAGGCTGATTTGATGAGGGGGTGGGGGGGAGGGGAAGAAAACAAATACATGACTTCACCAGTTCTGATAATGAGGCAAGCTTTCCAAATTTTGGTTGGATATTTCCATGGGCGGATTTTCTGATGAAGTACTCAGCCACAGGGCATTGAAAGACCATGGTAACAAAACTACAAATCAATATGCGCTTAAAAAAGCAAGCAAGGTTTGTAAACCAAATATATATTAACAGAGGTTACTTTGTAGATACATATTAACAGCGGTTACTTTCTAGATACATATTAACAGAGGTTAATTTGTAGATACATATTAACAGAGGATACGTTGTATAGCTGATATAACAGATATAGCTGACGTTTGGGATATAAACCACTGTATAGATGTGCTTTCAATTTCACTGATACTTGTTTAAAAGACTCAAGTGGCTTCACTGACTATCAGCTCGACAGGAGACTTCACGGAACAATTCAAATATACATGGTTCACTGAACTTTAATGATATACAAATCCCTCAGTAAAGGTCTTGATGGTTCCATTGGGCCTAAATGTACCTTATTGTTTCCAGCTGCACTGAAGACAGTCCATATTTGCTCAATTATAGAAGTATCCCACACCTTGAGGCTGTTCTGGATGAATCTCTGAGTAAAATGGAAGAGAAAAAAGTCCATGCATTATGTATATGAACAGATCAGTGACAAAAAAGGACATAACTTCAATATTATATGATTTGAAGAATAGATTCAGGTTCAGTCAATTGCTTTTCTAACTACTGCGAGAGAATTTTCCTCATATTTGCCAAATCTAATGCCCTCTAATCCACCAAACAAGAAACATCATGAAGTTTATGTCAAGAATTTATATGGTAGCAAAGGCAAGCCCTATTGTTGTGCAGATATTACTCAGCTATAATCAATAGCGATTAGAGCCTGACTTTAGACCAAAGTAGGTGCCAGTCACGGTCTCTTTTTTTTCTTCAAATTTTGTGTCAATGTGTGCAGTGTGCAAATGTACATGTTTCCAGTAGTGAAGAATTGTGCATATGCCTCAATCACACCAGCACTATTCCCAATGCACGACTGCATTGAACGTCAGCCCTATCTGAACCTCCCAGGTACCGTGCCCGTGCTTGTTCAGTTGTTCGGTAAAATCATCAAGAAGCGCGTGGAGGGTGCTGTCAGTTATTCTGGCTACTCTGGAATTCCCGTGGCAGCGAATGTTTGTTCCACTGACCAGCATCCGACTGAATTTGGGTCTCTCGGGATGAGGCCAGTATGTAACGACCACACCATGGGGCCAATGCAATGGAGCTGCTTAATCATCAAAACCCGCTTGAGTACAAGAATCTTTTCTGAATAAAAACCAAGGTGGCCAGCAAAAGTTCCCCCTTTTAAGCAGCACGCTTCATGTGACCTTTGTGACGTGCTCTGCGAATAAATGAGTCGCTTCTCGCACAGCCGTTTTCCATGTACAGACAGACTGAAAGTTGCTTACCTCAAACTTGGCCTTCTTACGTGGTATGTTGCTGTAGTCAGTCAGGCGGTTCAGCAGTCCCCTGACTCGTGGGCTCACCGATTGGGAGGAACTTGCAGCTTGAACGCTCTGAGGGAAAGGTGCAGTCCCCCAAAAAGACATGAAAACCTAGCCACCACAATGCCCTGTACTTCACATTGAGCATGATACTGGATTTCATATACCCCCGGTACGTATCTTCAAAAACTAAACTAAAGCAGTTTGGGGATCATGCAAAGTAGAGTCCAGTCAAATACTCTTTGAAATTTTCGATATTTTTTTCCAAACTTACCAGTTTCCTTTCCTGTATTTGTTACAAAGTGAAGTTTTAAAAGCTGCATGTTATTGCCATACATACAACTAATACTGGGCGAGGGGTTGATCCCTGGTGAGATGGACCTGACTGATACTTCGGCTCTAGCAAATATAGCTGACTACACGGAAAGGCCCCCACCAAAGGATAGCTCAGGTGGTACATGTAGAGCACAGGTATATTCGACCAGAGGCCTGGCATCAATTCCCAGCCCGGTCAGACTTTCCTTGCTATTTTAATTATCGTCGGGTGGCCCGGCAGAAGGGCATAAGTGCGTTCAGAACCTGAAATCACTTAATGCTCTTCTGCTGGAAACAAAATTGGTCCGTTTTATGCCTTTTCCCAATTAGTTTTATTTCATCATGACGTCACTATGTGAACACGGACTGTGGATAGGATTGAAGCGTGTACAAAATGGAAAATACATGTAATGAGACATTTAAACAAAATGACCTTAGTGACTTTCTTTTGCCCCTATGCCCTTCTGCAAGGCACCTGACGAATTTGTTCTAATTTCGGTGTTTCCTTTCAATGCGAGAAAACGAAACAAAGGGGAAAACAGAACGGAGCACAAGACAACAACCAAAACAACATGAATTACAGAGACAATAAGATAACTCACCTCAAGCCACTGTGACTGTTTGACCTCTCCTTTGTTTGGTTTGGCGTTAGCCTTGTAGTCTTTGCCGCCATACTTCTCATTTTCTGAGACGCACTTGGTGTGGTGTTTGTAATCATCTCCTCTAAAGCCAGAAACAAAATAAAAATAAAAACGCAAAATCAAACTCAACTAAAATAGAATGTTATAGCAAACAGACACATCAGAAAAATGATAGTGTGAAACCGATATCTCTGCTAGAGTAGCAAGCCAAGTATCGTAAACAACTTTCCCAATACTGGGCAAGCTCTGGATGGAAAATATACAAAGTACTCAACGATACAAAGACCTGATATTTGAATGAATGTCAAACAATATGCATCTACCGTATTCTTCTTTTTTGACAATCTTTGTCAATCTTTGACAATCTTTTGACTTTTCTTGACAATCCTCCTTTGCCTTCATTAAAATTTCAGTTGAAAGAGCTCCATCACTTGGTGTGATCCCCCCAATGGCTGCAGCCAGGTTCAGATCCAATTTTTGTTTGCATCTGAATGAAAATGGGTGTGCATCGACATAGGGCAGTTAATGCTTAAATGCTTCTGACTGTAGCCTCCACCCTGGCAAAGACTAGTTGACTATTTGGGAAGGCCACCATCGATGGGCTGAATAACTTAGATGGTAAGAGCGCTGGTACACAAAACTAGAGGTCACAGGTCCAGTCAAATTTTCTTTGCCAATTTTCAAAAGAAAAAAAACCCAAACACACACGAATAGCAAACTTTTTCATCAGGTTTTCTGTTTTTATTTGTTTGATTTAAATTGAAAAAAGCGGCATCAACTTTCCCGAACTACTGTTGCCAGGTTTACAACGATTGGTTATTTGCATCTGAATGAAAATGGGGGTGTGATCCCTGGAGGTATACGGCAGTTAATGTGTAAATGCTTTTGACTGGAGCCTCCGCCCCTAGCCTGGCAAAGATTACTTAACTATTTGGACCACCATCTAAGGGCTGGATAGCTCAGATGGTAAGAGCACTTGTACGCAAAACCAGAGGTCTCAGGTTCAAGTCCTGGTCCATCCATATTTTTTTTTACCATTTTTCAAAATTAGTCCAGTGACTCCCGTCCTGGTCCAGTCAAATTTTTTTGGGCAACTTGACAGCAGCTCATACTACTTACACAAAGTCTTTCCCACAGTCCATGCAGGACAGGACCTCACAGCTGCGGCATTCTGTCAGATAGTGCTTCTCCACATGGGCTTTCTTAACACACTGACCGCAAGAATTGCAAGTGAAGAACACCATTGTTCACCGGTCAAGTTGTCACAACCTGTACATGAAATGCAGGAATAGGAGAAACTAGTCAGTTAACTAATACTATACATAGAATTGAGGCTTGCCCTTAATTATGATTTTTTTGGGTTTTATTGGGGGGCGGGGGTGGTCAAAGGAATATTCTATGGCCCAGAATTACATGGCCTGAAGTGTACAGACCTGCTGGAAATGTGTACGTGAAATGAGAACTGCTGGACTTTGTGTGCAGCTTTGCCATATAATTATGTTAAAGTTGCACACATGGGATGCAGACATGCAAGTTACAATACTTGCTGTAGTAAGAATCGTTAAAGAGAGATTATGTAGGTAGCATTGTTTCATTCCCTTGATGATCCTACTAATAACATTAGCATTGAATTTCATTTAGTACTGGTGGTGAAAGTACTAACTACTACTGCACAGTGGTTTTGGGGCCGTGATAAAAATATAATACATGACACAACCATGCCAGCTGGACTAACTCTAGTTCCTAGTCACAGTGCCAGTGTTGTGAATAATAATACGCAGTGGCTGTTGTTACGGCAGTCGTCCGTGTGGTTCCCTGACTTAACAGTATTTGTCAGGATGTTTAGCTCTTGGAACCAGACTATCAGCTAATAGACTGGTTCAACCAGCCTGCAATGCTGACGAAATACAATCAAGTCAGGGAACCACACGGTCGACTGCCGTAACAACAGCCACTGCGATAATAATAACACAGGGAACATTATGATTAACAATATGAAATGTTATAAATGATCTCAAAAAAAATGTTAAAGGGCCTGACATTTCTATCCTAGCTGCTTTAGCAGGACCTTTCTCAGAAGCAAAGTTGCCTCTGAGAAAGGTCCTGCTAGTGCAAGGATCGAAGCGTCAGGCCCTCTAACTTTTGAGATTGATGTATTGCAGGTCATTTTAGTCAGAGGGCAGTTTGCAACAGTTTTTGTATTAACTTCAATATAAACGATCAAATGTATGATGTAATGAATGATGAAAACACAGTCACACAGACTCAGACTGACACCGACAGAGCAGAGCAGAGCAAGGAAACAGGTTGATAACTTGACATAAAATAAATATTATAACTTGTCTTCGAAGTTAAGTTACAGTCATGGTACATTATTATGACAAGAGAAGATCTGGCCCTTGTTTAAGAAGGGTGTGCATGCATTGCATGTAATTGCATGAGACCATGATGACACTGCTCTGAGTAACTTGGACCTTGTCCGAGCATGGAGGAATGGAGCCTTGAGGTTACACGGCACCTGGGTTTATGTCCGGAAAGTGGGCAAGGCACGGAATTAAGTCGGCTTGTCTAAAAAACAATGATTCCAAATTGATTAAGTGAGCCATAGGAATTACAAACCTTAACCGGTTACAACAATACAGACCGTATTTCGTTTGGTGACACTTTTGGGAAAATATTTCTAAAATACAGCGTTGGAGTTCTGTGCCCGCGGCATACGCTATGTAGTTATGTACATGTACACTGTACACATGACCTGTACATGTGCAATCTGTACCGACAAATAAATGGCACTGCAACGCACGTGTGATATTCAGCCTTGCTCCCAGCTTGTCCTATGTAAAATCCAGTTCAATAGCGAAACGTGCTAGGAATCAGACTACGTCGGGTGCCTTGCGTGCAAACGTGCAAAAGGAATAGGGCCAAGGGCAAAAGAAGCTTACTCATTATTCCGTGTTCACATTATTACGTCATGAAGAATTGTAAAAAGTAATAGAACCAGACGGAATAAACCAGAAGGGCATAAAGTGATTTTATATAGGGCCTATTGTGTCCGAGGACTCGAACGCACTTATGCCCTGCCATTATACTCTGCCGAGCACCTGCGAGTCTGTCTACATTCTCTGGCACAAGAAGCATGTTTGCATAGGCCTATACGCATCGAGTTGGCGATCAAATTCAGAAATCGGTTTAGTAATAGACCCTAATTCGATTGAGATTTTCTACATACATTTTTAAAGAGGCACGAAGTGATGAAAATAATAGTACACCAAATAGGCCTTGATGTTCAGTGTCGTCAACCCTATACTATAGGCCGTATGACAACCGAGTTCTTTGAAACGGTCACATTCAAAAAGCCCCCACCCAATTTTCCACGGATCGCGCCTCCGACTGTCTTCGCTCTGCATTTTTTTTTTCTTCATTATTTTGTTGACCGACAATTCAATTTGATGGATTCGTCCTGTCTAGGTCTGGGAAAACCCAGAAATTTCATAAACTTTTGTACACATCCAATTGGGTTTCTGTTCGCGATCGATCCTGTGAGAACATCACAAATTTGCTCATGAATATTGAAATTCTCTTTAAGTCGAAACATTGGCAAAGAAAACTTTGACTGGACCGGGACTTGAACCCGAGACTCCTGGAATATAAGTAGCCTATCAGTGCTCTTCCATCTGAGCTATCCAGCCCATAGATGGTGGCCTTCATGTTCCCTAATAATTATTATAGTGCAGAAGCAATTCAACCATTAACTGCCGTTAGTGTCGTATATATTTCAGAGATCACACCCCGGCTTCCGCATTCAGCTTATGCAAACAACGAACAATTGTTGTTACCGGCTACAATTAGAGCCTGGGGATCACACGAAGTGGATGTATTTTTCAATTCAAGTCAAACAAACAAAGGAAAAACAGAATGGGAACTGCGAAATCCTCATTACCATGAAAACTGAAAATGTGCAAATGCACCCCAGAACGAGTGTGAAAAAAACCCCTAAGTTTGATTGTTAGCAACATTGCAAAACAGTTCTGTAGTACTAGCAGGAATTTAAGTGATAAAATGTCTATTGCAGAGACCCTTTAAGTCAAATCGCCATCCATTATAATGCATGCGTATTTTATATAGCGCACGTACAGCACGGTTCTATGTGTGTTTACCCTTTCGCTAGACGATTATACTTTTATGTAAGAATTGTTTGGTTACTATAGTGGTTTCACCATGCCGTTCATGTCAAATCGTCAGTCATGCGGTCCTGGCCGCGTAATTTTGTTTCGTAGGAGGGTTACGGGCAATTATCATAAATGGGCATGTCGTTATCCTCTGTCGTCATTTTCTTTAAAAACAATTCGACACGCTCATTTATGATAATTTAAGATAATATTTGCCCCTAACCCTCCTACGAAAAAAAATACGCGTCCTGGCCGGTGCCCAGCGATTTTCACGTGGCCACGTGACCAACTCAGGTTCGACAAAGAAAATACATTACTGCATGTTAATTCTTTTCATGGTACATGTTCAGAACTGTTGAGAACATTACAAATCCCGCTCAACCTTTTTAGCAAACAAGCTGAGTACGTGTTTCTGAATGTCTGGGGATGTTGTGCATGTACATGTATGTTTGAAAAGTCTTGAGATATATAAAGTACATACATGTATGTATCAAGCTTTTAAGTTCACCTTAGCTAAAGATTGGAATCATCGCACGTGCAATTAATCGTGCATCTCGGGATTTTTGCGACTTGAATTGAAGTCTATATTACTTCGGCGACTTCTTGGCGTTTGACGGACACCATGTCTCGTACCGCAACACAAGACTGTTATTAAGATACAAACACAGACCGCCTGTTTTTTATGTAGGCCTATATATAGAGAGTTCATTTAGAGCCACTCCAGAACGTCGCTTTTTTTGATGACACAGCCCTGTTCGGTGTCAAGGTCACGAAGACGGCAAGACAAAATGATGTCAAGCCTAATGAAATGACGAAACAAGTGACATAAAAGCAAGACAAAAGGACATAATGAAATGCCGAACACCATAACACTACAGTAAGACAAAACGACATAACGAAATGCCGAATACATGTACACATTATACATTTATAATGGTAAGACAAATTTACACAACCGAATGATGCAGACATAATGGGCTATTCGGATGCCTGACCGCATTATACAATCTCCGCGGTTATGTTGGAGTAGGCCTATTGACGATCGAACCAAAGGCTGACCTTGGTTTAAGTTAATGGGCACTGGACCCCTATATATAAGGCTCCTGCAGTCCTTACCTTGGAATGCTCTCAGCGCTGACATCTTTGACCTTTTTAAAAAATAATGACATCTATGCACCTTGGATAGCTTCGACATCGAACTGAGTGCATCCGCTTCCTCGGACACACATTGGATATCATACGCATGTGCGTTAGCAGGCGGGGGACGGGGGCATGTCAACCCCCACCACTTTCAAAAGTGAGGGGAGGGAACAACATAATTGTCCTTTGTTCCCCAATTTTTAGGATCAGAGGTATGATATATGGTAAAGTAATATGCAACAATAAACTGTATCTAAATATTAAAACACATTAAGACACCTTGCATCTGATACCACCCTACGAACGTTGCTCAGAAAACGTGTCTTCAAGACAGTGTATACCGGTACTCATCAAGATGTTATAGTTCATCAGATAGACTAACACGCTATCTTTTGACATGGATGGATTTGTCCGAAATGTTTGGAATTCATGATTCATTTTGATCTACATAACCCGAGGAGACAATGTATCATCAATTTGATGAGATTGAGGGTATATGGGGTTGGCGGTGAAAATAAATTATAGGCCTAGTTGGTAAAACCTGATTACAAGTGTGCATGTATGACGGTACGATAATATTATTATAAAACGGATTGGTGGCTATGTATAGGAAGTAACTTTCTGTAGATCATGAAAAGTCTTCGCTCTTCGCTGAGAGCTTTGAAATGGTAGGTTTCTGTGTGCAGTTTCGAGGGACACTGGGTTTTGATTGAATTAAGAATTCCGCTATTGTGTATCGTGTATTGTAAATGAAGTCCTCGGTGGTCCTTCAACTTCGCCCAAGGAAACTCATATTCAAAACGGAGCGCCAATCTTGGAGTATATAACTTCGTATAGACTCTGCCGAAACTGAGATGTCTCTGTGTTTTCATGGTTATTTACCTTGTATATAGATCCAACCCGCAGCCTTGGTTAACTTTAACCCACGAGGACCTTAGGCGAACACTGAGAAAAATTCATTTGTGTAGCTTACCGCACAAAAAGTGATTAAAGAAGAATGAAACCCAGAGAAAATAGTTGGCTTATCTCTTTGGTTGATAAAACCAACCTACAATTACCCATGTGCAACTCACCTACGAGTTTCATAAAGAGGGAAAAATCATGGAATTCGGTGGTCGAATTCGCGTTCCCTCAACCCGCCATGCTTTCGAAATTTCCGGAAGGTCACTGCGGGGGTATGACATCACGGCGGAGACGACCCTGTCTGATTGGTCAGTTAGACTTGTTCAATCATTTTAATTTAAACTACAAATATTAATCAACATTTAAAAAAGAATTATACCTCAATGTGCGAGAAAATAATCTTATAATCCTTTGCAGATTTATTGTTTTTCGCTTTGGTCATTATTTGAATTATTCTTGTGGATTGCGTATAGTCTTGATCTACAAACACTTTCACGGCTTCCTGATTGCATACGTTGCACGGACTGTACATGTACATGTACATGTACAGTGCACGTACAATGTACACGTTGTGTACTACATGTAATGTACAGTACATGTACACACTACTACTGTACTGTACACGTGTACAATGTACACGTTGTGTCCTACTTGTAATGTACTACTGTACGTTGGTATCTGTAACAAAATAAACGCTGCACAATTTTGGTTCTCTGTTTTCTTGATCTTCGCCGAATGGCGACCTGTTATAACAGCTGAACAAGTAGGCCTAAAATAACTTATACACCAGGGGCTGAGTTTAAAAAAGGTCCGACAACTATGACTGGGAGCCCACTGTGTCCGGCTTTTGTTTCAGCTCGCGTAATTTTAATAGGAAAATACGAGAAATGATTCAAGAGATGGTCGATGTTTTGGAGAGATTTCAGTTGTACCATGGAGGAATTTGTACACGTTAGCGAAGCTGTGTGGAGTTTAGTGGGGGTCAGGGGTCATGCACACAATAGCGCTGGGTGACAGGAGTTGCGGTCAGCGACTCAGCGACCAGGGAATAAACAGTGTGGGCGACTGGAGTCGCGTTCCGATAACGTGTAAATTAAGCCTAGCTCCATGTTCTTGTTGCAGCACAAATAAAAATACGGCACGGTACGTATATCCAAGGAGGTATTACCTCCTTGGTATATCCCCCCTTCTTCCTCCATGGTAATTGGTACAATACATGTATATCCATGGAGTTTACCCTCCATGAGTTACAGATAAGCGGTCTGCGAGAAAGACTAGGCAGAACGTGCATGTGAGAAAAATCACGCCAGGACCGAAACGAAAACACATCAAAAGTCGATCGTATCATACAGGAAAAGCATCAAAATTAACTCAGCTTTCTGGATTCCAATGCGGCAATTCGTGAAGCTGTCGATGAACGTGATGCCACCGCTGGTCGATGTGAAAATACTGAAGGAACGGCATGTTCTTTCAGTATATTTCTCGGCTTCGAGCCGGTGAGTTTGGCCCGCAAGTCAACCTCGATCCCAACTCCTCCTCCGTGAAGTGATCGCTACAAATCACGTCATTTCGACTATATTTGTAGCCGACATTGAGAAATTTTTCTACTTGTATGGCCGCAGCCCACTTCCCAAACAAGTCAGGTCTCTTGGCCTTGTTAGGAACTGCATGGACAGATTTCCCTAGCTTTTTTTCCGCTGGCATTGTTACAACCAAAAGCCTGGCAGTACACTCGCGAGTGTATATAAACTGCACGCAGTATACATGTGTTGTGTACACACATGTTGTAGGGATACGTCCGGGCCCATGCGGGGGTTGCCCGTCATTATATCATACCCCCCGCAGTGACCTGCCGGGAATTTCGAAAACATGGCGGGTACAGGGAACGCGAATTCGACCACCGAATTCCATGATTTTTCCCTCTTTATGAAACTCGTAGGTGAGTTGCACATGGGTAATTGTAGGTTGGTTTTATCAACCAAAGAGATAAGCCAACTATTTTCTCTGGGTTTCATTCTTCTTTAAGTCCTTGGGGATGGAGGCTTTCAATTCCCGAGGATCATGATTGGCGGTGTATAATTTTCGATGGGTCCCTCACAGTCATTCATGTCACATATAGGCTATTGTTCGAAAGGACGAAGGGCCGGTACATAATCAAATCACAGCCCTCCTCAATTTCAGAATGTCGGCACCAATCGCTGATTCGATTTGTGACAGAATCGAATTGATGGTATAAGGCCCGCTTAATGCCGTTATCGTAACATGCACTTACCCGGGAGAAACAAATGTCTTTTGTGAAACATCTCTCGTCAGTAAACTACTACACTGAGCCTAAAAATATTCTTCAAGGACTAAGTGGTTTCTTACTTCTTGAAGGATTATTTTTACAATGGCGCCGGTAACAATGGCGCCGGTTGATGGCGACATGGCTGCAGTTCGTGTTTTAATGTATTTTTAGGCGGCAGCCACAATGAATTCTACGATGTATTTGAATATGTCTGTAGCAATAAAGAATTAGTATTATTATTACTATATTTGTCAGAAGGAAGAAAGCTCCCCAACTCAATCTGTAGGAGGTATGGCAGGTACATTTTCTCGATTTGGTTGGTTGTTTTGTCAATATGCGAGCAATAGCTTTGTTATACATGTAGGCCTAGGGGATAGCCGCGGATTCTCTTCATTTGGCCTCAATAGTGCATGCACACATACCGGTACTGCATTGAATCCTAGATGATCAAAATGATTACCGAGAGCCGTAACGCTCACGGCACCAGGGGCCAATTTCATAGAGCCGCTTAAGCGCCAAAATAGGCTTAAGCACAACTGAAAGTCATGAGCCACAGGATCCCCTGGCCAACCCAAACTTCATTATTGTTTCATGCTAAGCAAAGAAAAGTGGAATACATGTCAGAAGCAATGGACATCAAACCGCAGGCCAATTTGTAATCCTGCTTACACAAGGAAGAATTTTTCTGCTTAGCGGATTTTCACGCTTAAGCGGCTCTATGAAATTCGGCCCAGATGAGAGGTAGTGCCAAGTTGCACCCTGTGATCATACAGTTTTGAATGTATACCGGTCAATTGCTTGACGTCAGTCGACCAGGAAGCCCTCATTGGAGGGGGTGAAAAATGGTACACTCTTATTGGTCCGTTCCCTGCGTGCGCCGTGCGTGTACGTATACATCCGGAGAACATTTTTCCGTTCGTTGTCGATGCTGAACTCACACCAATATCACCAACTTCCCTATTATGTCCCTGTGTCTTGGAAAGCTTCCAATCCACTCTCACTCACCAAGTGTTACTGCAGGGTTCCCACCTCGTAGGAGAACTGCTGTCATCCCTCCGAGGGGGAGCCAAATCTTGTAGGTGGTCGAAACCATCCATGATCACTGCATCAATACTCCCCATCGACTTAATTACGCCAGTCATTAAGGCAGTCCATCCTTCAGGACTGCATTCCTGGTAAGATCACTACTCTGAATTGAGATGACGGAGAGGATCCCCGCCATGGAATCTACGTCAAGTCTCCCCGTCAGTTTTGGGTGGAAACCGACCCATCAGAACCCACAGACGACGCCATCAGAACCGAGTCCGGCATTTTACGACAACTCGTCGGACGTCTCCTTGGGAATGACCACTGCCCAGCCGTGGGAAGACGGGGACGCCTTGCCTATGGACACGGTGAAAATCGTCACCGCGGCTGTCGGCAGCGCCGCGGCACTCATCACAGTGGTCGGCAACCTCGTCATTCTCTACGCGTTTTATGCGGATCGTCGCTTGCGAACCTACAACAACTACTACATCGTGAGCCTGTCGGTGGCTGATTTTCTGACCGGGTCGTTTAACATGCCCATCTACACCATGTACTCGGTGCTGGGCTACTGGCCGACCAGTGAAGTGTTTTGCGATCTCTATGTGTACATTGCACACCTATTGTCTCACATGTCTCAGCTTGGTATCCTCATTTTGTCTATTGACCGTTATCAGGCCGTCTACCATCCCTTGAAGCACCTTCAGCAGCGCACCCTGCGTCACGCCCTCTTCATGATCTCCATCTCATACATGATTCCTCTCCTCACCTGGTTGCCCTACACATTCCTCTGGCCCTACATAGTCGGAACCCGTCACATCCCGCCAGGTCGCTGCCAACCTCAATATATGACTGATAGTCTCCCATTTACCATATTGTCACCGTTCTGCATGTTTTGGATCCCCGTAGCCATCACAACTGTGCTGAACTGGCGCATCTATCTTGTTATCAGACGAAAGAAAAAAGCTAAACGCTTAATGTTGACAAAGGAGACCAGTGTCGGAGTATCCACTAAAACCAGAGCTGTACAAGATATGACAAACATGGACGGGGAGGAATCAGCCCAGAGACCCGACAGAGCTGGACACTTCAATTCTGGCTTCGTGGATGACGCCAACGAGAACACGGACACCAAGACAGACCGAAGCATCGCGCGGCTCCAGCGTCAACAATCGGCACAAAAGAGTAAGATGAAAGCCAGGAGGGCGAAGGAGAGTCACCGGGCAACCCTCACGCTCACCCTCATCTTCATCGTCCTGCTCATCACCTCCACACCGCGGTCAGTCCTAATGGTCATCATTTGCATCTGTCCATCTTGCGTACCCACCCTTCTGCTGCAGGTAATGCACCAGTGCACCATTCAGATCAACTTCTAATAGTCTATAGGAATGACATGTACGGCTTCACACGGCTTCTCAAGTTAATCTTAGACCAAAGTTATACTTACCCAAAAGTATATCCTACAGCAATCCATGTAAGTTTTTGAAAACATATGTATTTGAATTTCAACATGTATATGCACTTCAGATCACAGATTGATCAAACGTCCCCTGTTTTTTTCCTCTTCTTTGCTTGTTCGATAATAAGTATAAAACAAGATACGCTGCGTCCACATTGTGCGATCCCTGCATTACTGTTGCCAACAATTGGTGTTTACAACTGAATGGAAATGGGGGTGTAAATCCCTTTGGCCAGAGCCTGTTGTAGTTAAACTGCACTACTGCAACAGATAAATGCCAATTTTGAGAAGGCCGCCGTCTAAAGACTGGATAGCTCGGGTTGTAAAATCGCTGATACATTAAGCCGGCGGTCTCGGTCTCATGTCCCGGTCCAGTCAAACTTCCTTCTCTATTTGCACAAATTGTTTAAAAGCTACCGGTCATTAAACAAAAATGTATAATAGCCTACAGTACCTCAAAAATGAAGTATCTTAACTGATTGGTGAGCGTGTTTTAAACCTTGGTTGACATGATTGATTTTCCCTAATTATCCTACCGAAGGCCGATTTGTCCGGTTGTCCCAAGAGTTTGGTTCGGTAAAACATCGCCGAATTTTCACATGGTTTTATAATTTTCAACCTAATAAAGGAATGGAATTTGATGACTTTGATTCACTTAATTGACAAAAATTATGGGACGGAGTGCAGTTATTTAACTCACAGGCCTTTATCATTTCATATCCATTTCTTTTCGATCTCAGTTCCATTTTTTTTTACGGGAATGTCATTTTATGGTACTATCTTTCTATTCGTGCATGATGTGGCAAACGGCGAAATATCCATTTTCGATAATCACGGTATTATGCTAAGTGCTTTACCCGATTGTCTGCTGTAAAATATACAGGATGCTCGAGCGGGATTCGAACCCACTACTACTGATTTCTAGCGCAGACATCTAACTACGTGACTGTGCATCGAGCTGGTCGAGGTCGATGTGCATTTTTGAGTCTGTATATACATAGACAATAATACATGTTTCCCGTTGAGAATAATTATGTACACAATTTGTAATACATCAATTCTTATTTCTTCATTCCCTGCAGACTGCTGTTTTCATGATTTTCTTGACCAGCATGCTGAATCCCTTTTGCTACGCGGTGGCCAATCCCCTCTACCTAGCCGCTTTCACCAAGTTGGTGTGCCGTGCCAGACGGCGGGGGGCAGAGAGCGATGCATCGGCCACAGTTTCTTCAACGACACGGTGAGACTACGAACACAAATACAATCGGCCCTTGATCCACACACGAACTGTACGGCTCTGTCTTACTTGTCATCTTTACTCAATAGGTTAATCTCCACTGCAACCCTTTCGTGCGTTTCAAAACTGCTCTGTTGGGCAAAAAGGAGTTGTGGCAAATCGGTTTCCCAATAGTTTGCGTGAATTCATACGAAATGTTGGGAGTCAATATCAAATAACGAAATAAAAGTGTCAGGCTCTTGATGAATGACATTGGACAAAACAAATAATTATATTGACCAGAACGTTATACAGTGAAAAACATGAACGAACGTGTTTGAGTAAAAAGGGAAAAATGGTTCACATTATTAACCAGCCCTCATTGTCTGAAACCTTTCTCTTACTTACTCGATCCATTTAAAAAAAAAAAAAATTAGGAGTCCCAATCAGTATCGAGCTAAAAGGCAACTCACGTTTTTCGTCCACATGCTAGCATGATACCAATATTTATCCGTCACATTAGATCGTAATATACACAGTAATTGTAATGTTTCTAGTTTCAAAGAGGAATGGCGTTTAGTTATAGGTCACTGATGAAAGACGCTCCTAGCTGTAACAACGTAATATTATTTGTAAAAATGCCAAGCGTGGGCGATGCCCTGTGGTTGCCCTTATTGGCGTGAAGTGACGCCACAAGAAAAGAACCCGCGTGTATAGTTTCAAACGTTCTATAATTATAGTTCATGCGCAACAGCGGTGAACCTAGCGGGAACATGTTCAAAGTGAAGGTGGGCGTGGGGGACGGTAAGTTGTCCTACCTCTTAGTCCTACCAAATGCGCTATGAATATAATAAGTGACAGACATCACGTGAGCATATGGATTTCAAGACGTGATTGGAGGAATGGAACTGGGGCTGCGTACCCCCAACAAGCGGGTTTATCTCAAGCGCAAAGCGCGGTGCATGCACGGTAGGCGGGTCAGTAGTCAGTAGTGTCAAAAGTTGGGCAAGTGTTGGGCAGAACCGTTTCCCTAACTCTGAATGAGGTTTCATGCGGGAAGTTCCTGAAATAAATTGACAAGCACTATCCACGAATTGGTTCATGATGACAAATAATGTTTTAGTTTGCATTTTGACCGAAGCTGGCCAATTGTTGGTGACATTTTTACTAGCATGTTCAGTGTAGGCCTATATATTTGATTACTATTTATCGCGGACATTATTGTAGTAAGCTTATAGAGGTTTATCGAATTCACGATTTGGGCTCAATCTCAGACTCAATTTTAAAGTTAATGCATCGAAGGATAGAGACACAACGTTTTCGAAATAGATATCCCGATGACAGAACCGCTTGGAAGCAAGGCTTCAACATCTGAGAAGCACCACGACTGTTTTCGGCGGAACCAAAGCCGTAGCCCGTGCCAAAGGCCAAGTTATTGTACATGAAGGCCTATAATCACAGCCTTTTCACATGTACACTATATAGAAACCCGTATGATTATTTAAATGTCTATAATTATCTGTGCTTATGGTGGAAAGAGAACGTAGATATTATAAATGTTGATATTGTATCATTGGAAAACTAAATCAAGATTCCAATTGTGAGAATTCAATTGATGTTGTTGTGGACTATCTTGTGCAAATTACATTTCTGATTTTCTCGCGAAACGTTCGACTTCTGAGAAAGGACAGGATTATTATCGTCTCGAAGCTCAATGTATGATTATCGTGGTCTGTGCACATGTATAAATTTATGAAGTACCGGCATAATTTTCGTGCTTATTTTTCAAAGAAACAATTCGCCCTGGTTTATCACATTTGGTTTGAGTGGTTTTCCACTCAAATTTAATGAAATGTGACGATGAAGCAAACTAAAGATTAAAGATATACAAAAATGCCAATCTCAAAATTTAGTGGGCCTGACGTTTCGTTCCTAGCAGGACCTTTTTCAAAGGCAGAGTGACAAGGACTATACAGATACATGTACACTACGGAAGGGGGAAGAGGGTGAATAGGAATCGGATGAGAAAAAAGGCCAAAGAGTAAAGCTGGTAGGTGAGATCAAAGGGAAGGGCAAGGAGTAGGGTAGGGATTAGTGAGAAGAGGGGGAAAGATCAAAGAGAGAAGTGTGGAGGAGTGAACACAAAAGAGGGATTATCGGAAAGCTGCATGGTGTTAGTCATTACCCTCCTGGATGTTGAGACCATGTGGTTGAATAGTCCGAAGACGCTTCATCCACATTTTCTCACGGCTAAGACGGACAGCATTACTACGGTGACCAAGGGATTATATGCCCAGTACACTCATATCTGATATTGAATGATCAGGGATTAAAGATCAAAGAGTTAGATAAAAAGTCCAGCGTTTCAATCCGAGCAGAATCGTTCTCAAGCAGAATGAGAAAGGGGGGCCGATCTGCCTCTGAGCAGGCGTGAGGTCCTCTTGGGATAGGACATCAGGCCCTTTAGCTTTTTGGAAAATTGCATATTTCTGGTCTTTTACCTATTAACACTTGATAAAGTAAATATAATTATCAGACAAATAATCGTATATTTTTTACCATTATTTGTTATTGAATTATTTATTAATTAATTGTAAGATTATCCTATAAAATAATGATAAGATACTATAATATCGACTTATTCAGTAGAAGCTTCGTAAATACCGATAGGGCCTATAATAACTTTCAACTGATATAATTCTGCACTGTGGACTGGGCTAGGCCCTTCTTAATAGAAACTGTATACCCACATAACGAACTTTTCTTTGGAGGCCAATAAAATCACAAATTGCACGTTGAATTATGCACGAGACAAACGGGCACGATGCTTCATTCTTCATTCTCCAAACAAGAATTGGAAATACGATTAGGGACAAGTGGCGCTATTCGGCTATGTAATCGGAGGGGTTGCGGAAACAAATAGGCTATATGAAATGTCTTGCAGCTCAACAATTGAAACGAATCTGACGTAAAACACAGTTCCCAAATTATTGCTTCGATTTTTTTTAGAAACCTGTTCAAGAATAGAGCGCGTTGCTTGGGCTGATATTTTAATGAAACTGAGTGCGCCCTCATTTGACAGAGAATCGATCAAGCCTTGACAAACGTTTCATTTTTAAAATGCATACATAATGACTTGCGCACGAACTTCATAAGCATGGCTCTGTGGTATAACTATGGTATAAGTATGTAGTGAAAGCTTGCACCTCTAACTCAACAGTCTTGCTAAGTCATCGACAGGAGTAAGACGGGCATTTACGCGATCCTTCGTCGTTTCTCAGTCCTCTAAATTTGGGGGCTTCTTAGGAAACGGATAACCATGTTCTTTCGCGTCGGCCTTTTCTTGGTTCTGGCGGGCCTCTCTCTTGCCCAAAAAGAGACCACCGACACCGACGAGCGACCACTGGGCGCCGGCGGAGACGGTGCTGACGAGGGCCCGGGCCGGTGCGGACCGTGCGACGAGGCGGCCTGCCCGAGCGAGCCGCCCCCGTGCCGCGCCACGCTGGTGCCGGACCGGTGCTCCTGCTGCCTGGTCTGCCCGCGGCTCCTGGGCGAGCGGTGCGGCGGGCCCGGCTACGCCGAGGGCCGCTGCGCCGACGGGTACCTGTGCGCCGGCCGGTCCGTCTACGAGCCGGTGCGCGGCGGCCGCGTGGGCCAGTGCGTTTGCCGTAGCCTGAGCAGCGTGTGCGGCACGGACGGCGCCGTCTACCAGAATCGGTGCGAGCTGGCGATGGCCAGCTACGACAGGCTGGACAGAGGCGAGTCGCCCATCGAGGTGGACGAAACCGATGAACTCTGTAGGACCGGTAGGTGCATTTATTTAATAATATCCATATTTTATCTGTCATTCCGGCCTAGTCTATCATGCTTACATTTCTATAAAACCGTTGCAGAGAGCGAACAGACTTGAATGACCCAAATTATACAATTTTTGAAGGATTTTCGATCCTAAGAAAATCTTTCTCAATTTAGGTAGAAACCTTCCTGAAACCCCAAATTACCACAACCATGTTGGATAAAAAACACACTTGGATTTACAATAAATTCAAAGTGTAAGGGTTAGGATCGATGAGCGCGACCCTGTACTGTAGTGTTAATATATTGTTAGTGTTACAATGTTAGTGTTACTACTAATACTACTACCTCCCTCCATCTACCTCCATGCTACTACCAGTGTACTAGTACTAGTAATACTAAACTATTACTAGTCAGAATAACTTGGCCTGTGGTCACCCGACCCTCCAAATTCCAATTTTCGCAAAAACTGAAAGGTGCACTTGTCGGGTCCAAGCCAAGTTACTCGGATTATGACCCTGTAAATTTCTGTAACTTTGTCCATGTAATGTGTACCATGTCCAACTTATACTAGTAGTAGTACTACTAGTACGATTTTGATTCTGACAATCATGCACATGCATCTTCATCCTTGAACTTGAAGCGTTTAAATTATTGTGTATGGCTCATTGTTTTAAAACTACTGTACCATGATTGGAACGTAATAATGAAAAACCGTAAGTGAAAACAGTAATATATTTCCTGGTGGGCGGGGGGGGGGGCTATTCTTTTTAACTCATTAAGTGAATTTTCAGAAAGAGAACCATTCAGCATTTTGATCGGTGTAGTGCTGTTGCCCGATGTCATTGCATAAGTGTCACTTCCATTACCCTTATGCACATTTCATCTTGTCAAGATCCCTGTGCCTGTGGAAGTGCCTCGCCCCTTTAATTTCAAACCGCATTCCTACGTGAAGCTGACAGCACACTGCATGCAGCTCGTCTACCGTATGTGCATACCATGCACAGCCATTGCAGTTCCAGGACGCTCGTGTAGTTTTGATAGCTGGCGTGGTAGTTTTCCTTTATCTGATCATGGAGGAATCCATGATCTGATTTCCGCACAACAAAGGGATATTGGAGGCAATAATCAGGTTGAATTAAGCAGGTTGTTTTGGCAACCACGAGATATTTGTATCATAACCTGTCATAAGCAAATTGCCATTCGGTTGTTGATTTAGTGCATGGGTCATTTGTTGAAACTGTTACTTAGAAATCGTTCTGAAAAGGCCTAGTTAGTTCCCATTTCCCCCCATTTATTTAAATTGAGATATTAAGATGTTGACATCATCTAAGCTAGTTATGGCACAGTGATAGGTGATCTTAAAATGACTCCCTAAAATGATCTTAAAGTGTTTTATCCTTTTGGGAGCTCATAGCATCATCACCATGCAAAGTTTTGTGTGGTTAAACATAAACTGTTAAATATACAAATTCAATAGAATTTATTGTTTTTTTTATACCAAACGGACATGATTATTATTGAATCAAGATTTTTAATATTATAATGTACTTACATGTACCATTTAGTTTAATGAGGATTGCCATACACTTGATTTGTTGAGACATCATACTGTTTCTTTAATGCCCCTACACAACATTGGTAAAAAGCGAAAAACAGAAATGTCCACAGATTTACATGAAACAAATACAGTTTGAAGATGGTTAAAGTAGAAACCTCGCACTGAATATTTCTGCCTAAAATGTTGTATTTTGGGAGAAAAGAGTAAAAGAAATCGTTTACGTCTCACCGAGATCTAAACTATTTTTCGGAACAGTATGGTGTTGAATGCTGGATTTTCGCGACATTTTTATGAAGCGGTTTTCATGATTTTCTCGAGACTCAGTTGGCAGATTAAGCTGAAATTTTCACAGGTGTGCTATTTCATGCATCTGTAGGACCAGACAACGTATTGATACTATTCTTTGACCTCGACCAATGTTGTGTAATGTGACTGTAGGGGCTTTAACTTAAGAACCCAAATTAGATCCAGTTCCTGTCTAGACCAGGGACAGTGTCTACACTACAGACAGATTCTCTCAGACATGTGATGTACTGCATGAATTTTTTTAGGGGGAGGGGGGGGGGGGTAAACCAGCACCGATTGAACTTTGTCCAGCTTTGGTGTTTGTGTTAGTCATCCATGCTGGTTTCAGTTGTACTTTCCAGTGGTTTTATGGGGAGTGGGAGGGAGACTGCATGCAGTGATTGGAGCTGGGTTGATGTGGTCACTGGTCAGCTGAATGAAAATAACTACATGACTTCATTTTCTATTTCAGTTCCTTCCAGCTCATGTAAACGGGGTATGAAAGAATTTTGAACTTCAACATAAATAATTATACTACTGTATAATTAAACGAGCACACTTGCAATTTGAAGCTAAAGTAGTTTTTCTTTGCTTTATTTGATAAATGGTAATTGATTTGTTTGATTGAATGATAGAAATTTACCTGCTAGTTTTCTAATTGATTGGGACACTTACCTCCATAGACATCAGAAATTTGATAATGATATCCCTGTACTTTATTTTCAAAAAAAGGAAAGGAAGGCTAATTGGTAAGTTTTAAACAATTTGTGAAAATGGTGTTAAGATTTTGACTGAAGTGGGACATTAAACCTCTGGTTTAAATTACTTTCAACATACAGTGCTGGTATTTATAGAAACACTAAACAAGAGGTCTTGGGTTGAAGTCAAATTTTCTTTGCTATTTTCACAAATTATTATCCTGTGTAGCCTTTGGACAGATCCACAAAACTACTGAGGCGCGGTAATCTGGGAGGCATGTGCTGTTATTTCATGTTTGCCACAACCGGTTACAATTTACTTGAGGAACATAATCATTATGCTCGATGTTCTCAGATGTGTGTGTCTGTGCATGGAGGAATTCCTCCATGGTCTGTGTGACAATGTGTTCACATCACAAATTCATTCAGCTTGGCCAGGGACCTCCTTCACAAACTCTCTATGGTGATTGTTCCTTCTCTGCCTGTGCACCTGCAAGTGCATTTTGGAACAGTTTTCTAACACACACTCAAGAAGCTCTCAGTAATGCACATCTTCAGGCTGCCCTAATACCTCATATTCTTCTTTCGACTTTTCAGCACTTACAAACCCCTTTATGATACACTGGTATCATCTATTACTCCTCTTATTATTGCTATTCGTTTTCACTGTCATCAAACTCAAAAACTCACATTGTTTGGTCAGTGTAAAAATGCACATTTTCTAGATGAAACCATGAAACTGATTCCGGGCTCCTTTGGCCCTTTCCAGCAACCAACCTTTTGGCTCACATTCCAGAGCTGTTAATCAATAAGAGGAGCTTACCCCTAGTTAACCCCACAAAACCTCCCACCCCTCACACCCACAATATACCCTCCAAATTTATCCTGAGGGGAGAACCACATCGAAACTTATCAGGTGGGAGATACCAAATTAAACCCCCCTCCAAAATAGGCGGAGGCTGACATGCAGGGTTAGGGGACTTGGCCGTGCAGACATCGGCCCTTACAGGATTGCCACCAGCCGCCCGTCATCAGCCAATCAAGAAGTCTCCCTGCTGGTTCCCCCCTGCCGGTGCCCCAGTCTGGTCCTGGTCTGTATGCCCCAGCCGCCCACTGTGAGACAACTGATTCACCAGGTTCTGCGGTCTGGATCCTGACAGTGTGGTTTCAGCTTTGTTTCCCCCAAAAGAAAACAGAAACCCAGTCCCAAAACTAAAAACATGTCTAGATATGATCACACACTATGAAAGAATATGAACACTCAGCTGTTCTGAATACAAAACAATTATCCTAATCAAACTCATGTGTTTATTGCTTCCACCATGGCTTCTACCACCCCAGAAAATCTTGCACATGGAACAGGAATTCTGCCCTCACCTCCCAAATTGCCCTCCAAATTATTGGCCAACTTCACTGGATCATGGAATGTATCAGTGGCCATCCTGTGTTTATCTGGCCAGGTCACAGGTTGCAGGTCAGGGGGGGGGGGGGGGGGTTGGCTCAACACCTGGAGTCAGAGGTGAAGCTCGCAGGTGGCTCTGGGACTCTGGGTCAACATCAGCCAGGCTCAGCTTTCTCATCTCTGAGAGAAGAGAGCAAGATCATCGATCACAACCCCAATGAATTATATGCAGTTTTCTTCTGAAACTTCTCCCCCTTGAAAATCTTGGGTGACGGGAAACTGTGCTGACAGGTTTATTTGTACAAACCAAGCAGCACTGGCTTTCGGATTTTGATGGAACATATATAATTGGAGACTGCAATTTTATTATTTATGATGAAATCAGCTTCTCAAAATTTTTGAATGCTCATCTGTACACATCTGCACAGGGATAGAAATCTGAACTGTACATACATAAGAATGAAGCTGTGCGACTGTAATGTTGGTGTCATGGTGTGAAGATCAGCAGTGATGTGCATGAGACTAAGAGAACATATGCACTATATAGGCCTACATCATTATAGTCAGGGACATTCCAGCCATCCTCCACTGTCTGAGCCAGGGATCCTCTGAACAAACTGGTAGATTACCTCCTCCATTGAGGCCTGGGTGCTGTGCTTTGAAGCAAATCTGCTAACAATCTGATGGTGACTTTGTTTCAGTTCCCTTCATCACCGTCCCGCCAGCCACTGCCCGGCTGCGGCCGGCCACCAAGTCGGAGCTGAGCTGCGAGGCCGAGGGCCGGCCCGTCCCCAACATTGTCTGGAGCAAGGACGGAGAGGAATTGCCCGGCAACCACCTCAACATAGCCACCCGCAAGAGGAGCGGCCCGTCCAAGTTTGCCATGACCAGCTGGGTTCTGGTGAGGAGACGATTACTTGTACAATGTGCCATTTTTGTCACTGTGTGAAATTTGTGTTGATTTTGATAATCACCATCACATTCACCCAGAGGGGGTTCATCACATCATTATTTCATTTGGACCTCCAGAGACCCTGGGGTGTGTTTTGGCGATGACAACTGAGAATTGGGCTCCACTGTTATTCTGCTGAGTTTTTCCCCCGACAATTTTAGTTAGGTTAGAGGTTTAACAGTCACTTAATATAAACTGCACCCACAGCAGCGAGCCATATTGAGAGGGCTGAACCAATTCTCGGTTATGATGGATTGATGACCCTCCCCCTTCCCCCCCAAGAAAAACTCCCAAGGGACCATGGTACAGCAGTGGGCGGCAATGTCAGTGAATAGTAGACTTGTATGACACGCCGTGACTTGAACTCAGACTCAAGTCTGACTAATTTTCCATGACCCTGACTGAGACTTGCAATAGACTTGAGTCTCATTTTCCATGACTTGGACTTGGACTTGAGTCATGATAACAAGTGACTATCACTTGGACACTGACTTGCACCTACTTACTTGAACTTGGAGTCGGGCTCCATACCTAAGATAGACTGCATTCGCCGTGTAAATAGCAGCTTTTACATGGGTTTATCAAATATAATTTCACTGTAACAAATTACTTTACTTTTTTCTAGATATTCTATGAGAGCAGTCTGGTTACTCTAGTAGATATGATTCAAGAAAACTCACAAAAAATGTTTAATGTCTTTCCCAATACAGTATTTTATTTATGTAATTGACTCGAAACGTGATCTTTGCGACTCAGACAGGGATTCAGACTCAGTATCCTGCGACTCGAATCGAAGACTGGTGTATATAATAGCCACTAGCCAGCCATCACTCCCCAAGGTGCTGATTTACACACTCTGAAGTGAAAAGGCCTCCTGCCTGGTGCCAAATGCCCAATTCTTGTGGATTTAATTAATGTGGATGCCACAAAATTCTCTCCTCAATCCTCCTGTACATCAGGTGCTCTGTCACTCCAGTGTGCATGTAGATCACAGGGTCCTAGATTTTGAGGTGTTCTCTTGAAATTCACGAGAAATCTGGAAAATCCTTGAAGTCGTTCTGCTTTGTCCACCTGATTAGTTTTTAATTGTCCACATGTTTCAAAGACACAATATGCTTTCAGTGGGTCTGATAATAATAATGTGCCACCAACTTGTCCATTTTAATGCCCTTTTGCATTGTTAAGATTACCAGTATTCGAATATTCGGGGTTGGGGGGAGGGTTATCTGTCTGATCCTGAGGGTGGAGCTGGCCTGAATATGGAAATGTTATCAGACAGGCAGACATACCATTCTAGGCCAATTCACAGGCCCAGAATAAACAGGATAGACAGGCACTTCCTGCCAGTTACTTATGTCTGGTTCTTGCAGATGAAAGTCAATGCACATGATCTACACAGACTTCCCTGTCTACAAGAATACAAGAAGTATACTGAGTTGTATTTTGGAATACATGTGCACAGGTACACCATAGCCGTAAGTTTATGGGTATACCATGGGTATACACAATGTACATGTATCTGAGCTGAGCCCTTGAGAGAATTTGAACATGTGCAAATGTGTGGCTAGTCTGTGCCCTTGAGCTCTGACTTTCCATGTCTTTCTCAGTCCTATGAGTAGATTATAATATACATGTGCACATGTAGTGTAAGCATGTGAGGTACCTGACAACCCCTTGCCTTAGCCCTCAAGAGTATACCATGCGTTGTGCACATCTTGATTTGGACAGAGCGAGAGACAGCCCACCCATGTCAAAGGTCAGACAACATTAGCATAATAACGCTCAGTGTGGCTTATTGATGTGTGCTCATACTCCGGATCCTAGGCCTCGAAATCTAGTTGTGCAATGATTTGTGTGTAGCTGGCTTCTGGAGTACAGTCAAATGACATGTTGCCTGGCAAGTGAAGGGTCAGAGGTCATGTAAGTGTCCAGAGTGCCTTTTCCAGGACAAGTTACAATGATTTCCTTTTACCTGAAGGTACTCCTTGTGGATTTATCGGATTGGTAAGGTAATTGGTGTGCTTCCAATTTGAATTTTAGATGTTCTTGCAGTGACTTTTCAGATGTAGTATTATCATTCAAATTTCTGAAGTCCAACTTTACTTGGGTCTCTGTATAGTTGTATTTTGATTGGCTTCCAACATTCTGCTGGGAAAACCCTAAGCTTTAGTAAATCATATGACTGTGTCACTAAATTGTAATCTTTGGGAACTGGGTTCAGTTTGATCATGTTAAGGGTTGGACATTGTCTCCATTAGAACTACAGTACTATTATATGCTTTGACAGACTGGAGACAGCATTCACAGAGGCCGGAAACAGATGTACAGACTACAGATGGAGTCTGCCAATTACGGAGAATGAAGAGTCTACTCTAGTACACATTATTTCCTTTTTTGTCTGACATTGTGAGGGGCATGCATACGTACTAGTATGCCTTGTCTGGGAAGGCCACATGTGTAAGCACTTGACATTTCCAGTACCACACTCACGCATGTCTCAAGTTACATTTGTCTGTCTGGGCTATTTTTGGTCAAACTTGGCACGCAAATGATATGCTAATTTTGCCCCCCATGCACACATCTCATTGGTCAATCTGTCTCCATTTCAATTCAGTAAAGCCCCCCCCCCCCCCATATAGTGTGCCCCTTCTTTCTCTTAACTTTACAAAAAGGAAGTACCCGTCTAATATTGTTGGGTTTCTCAATTCTTGTAAAGTTTTATGGCAGTCTGAATGAAGCAATGCTATACTTGGATAAATATATACCTTCCATCGACTTTCAGGATTGGCCGTATTTATCTGTCAGTCAGATTTAAAAGTTTGCTGAATACAGAATTCAACACATCAAAATACTGGGTGGTAGCACATGAAAAGACTATAACTGGTAAACATTATGAGCTTTTGTAGCTACAGCTACTTCATCAGATAAATACAAAGCATGTAATTGAAGTTCTTCCAAGTTAAGTAGAAGCTTTCCCCATAGCAATAATTCATGAAAAAAAGAGTCAAAATCCTGAAGTTTGCTCAACCAACTGACCTAGTCTGCTGAAGTCAGTTAATTACCTATTACATATGGTGGTCCTTTGTTTTGAATTAACCTTGACTTACATCACCATTCAACATACCCTTAGAATTCATGACTAAGGAGGAACATCTCTTAAGCTGTGTTCCCACTGGACTTAATTTTGTCAAACTGCCGAGGCTGAGCGGAAGAATGACAAAATTAAGTCGAGTGCATGGGGACACTCGGTAAACTGACGTCCCTGTCAAGTTACTGCTACCGTGATGTAAAACTAACAGGGCGAGAGGAATCGCGGAAGACTTCCACTTTCACGGAAACTTAACAGGGCCGCTAAAAAGTCTAGTGGGAACAGCCCTTTAGGCAGTCAGCTTTCCAGAGGTGCTAGACCAGAGAGAGCAGCGCTAGACCACACCATGGTCTTTTTGGTCAATCCTTCTGCCCGTCTTTTGCACTTTCCAGATGACAGTCAATGCTGACGACGCCGGCTCCTACACCTGCACTGCCACAAACAGCCAGGGAGAGGTCAGCGTAACCTCCACCGTCACTGTCGGCAATGACGATGACGATGACCAAAAGGAAACACATGGTACCCTCGGCAACACCATTGGCAGTTCCATCGGCAGTGCTGACAAGAACAACGGCCTGAAGGTGTAAAGTGTTGACAGGTTTGTCTCATGTTGGCCAAATCCTCATCTCCTCTTTGCATAGTCACACAAGTGGATGTCATACATTTGAAATATAAATATCTTAAATATCTTAACGGAGATTCATCCAAAAAGGTTTTCTCATCCGTTTCCCCTCAAGAAATGTCCAGCTTCTTCTGAGTTGTGACAGAAAGTTATTTCTTTCAGTACTCCCTACTAAAATTTCAAGGCTTTCAACTGCCATTGCTTCAGTTTCATCACTGCTAAGATCTTAAGCCAAAGTTCTCTTGAAAAACCGCCAATATTTCAATGGGAATTATTATGCTCTGGAATGTCACTATTTATTCTATGGAATGCTTTTTTAATTACCAATACTGAAAGACTAGATGTGTGAAATAGCTGAGCCAAAAAATCTGTGTAAAAGCAAAATATGATGAGGGAAAACACTTTCATTTGTTTTAATATCTGATTTGATGTTGCAGGGTAAATAATGAGATGGCAGATGTCATTCCAAGAACATGGAACACCTGGTGGCTCATTGCTTGGTGTCTGGAGACTGCTAATGGTGCTATGGTGCCACTAGAGGGCGCTATATAGATACAGCGAGGTATTATTAGGTAATTTATTCAATAGCCTTTTTTGAAACCGCTGCTCAGGCTCTGGCTCAGGCTATGGCACTGGGTAAAATTGGGTGACTACTTTGAATCACATTTTTTTTGTTCTGTGCTGAATAATCGAACAGCTAGCTAGAGCTTCAATATCTAAGAAAACCACAAGATGTGTTTTCAGCTGACAAGGATGATGCCTGTGCCTGAGCCTGAGCCTGAGCCCAAGAGGAGGTTTGGAAAATGCCTATAGTGTAGAGGTTCATGTTCATGTATGCTGCATGTTAAAAATAAAAAACCCGTTCTTGTTTTTTTATTTTGTAATTTGGAGTTTCATGCAATAAAGCAGGAAGCAGTTAGAATGAGTCATTGCTCAAAAGCATTTTTGTATTCTATGTAACCAGCTCAGCCAAAAAAATGAAAACAGGGAAAAATTAAAACAGAAGTGGTTCTGGAAAAACAATGCTCCCTTTTCTATGAGTTTCATTTTTTAAAGGAAATTCAAAAGACTTACAATTCTGAGTGCTCTCCCATAGGCCCTATAGTATAATTATGGCATTTATACCCATTTATTCCCAATAAGGTCAGAACATAGTTCTTTCACTAAAATACTCATTATTTCAGATTGTATAGGTCCAGTTTCACTTGTATTTTTGAATTTTCGTTTTGAAACGAAAGTTGTTTTTTATGATGGAATGTGGTAAGTGGCTTATACTTGCTCTTTAATGAAATTGATTGGAGACCTACCTACTCCTACTGCAGTGATGAAGCTCACACTATACATTAAAATTTGCACATGATAATTCTAGGATGTCAACTAGTGTCCCAGTGAGGCATTTGCAAGGCCTGGGACAGAGTGTATGTAACTAGAGGTAGAGAAATTTGTTGCTTTTCACAACAGAGAAAAACTTGTCCCCAAAATGCCCATCAGTTGGTGTTTTGAAGACAGGGGGAAGTCACAACAAAGGTTTCATTCGCTGCAGGACTGTATAGGTTTTCAATACAAACTCAGCCCTTTGTGAGATGTAGTCCCACATGCATGCTTTATGCATTTCGTTTGGTGCGTTAAAATTGGCAAAAGCCAGGAGAGGTAATTAGCATTATCAAGCTTTGTTTTGAGGACCCTTTTTGGTCATGTTGTGGATGCAATGCTGTTTGATTTGTTGGATGACTTTATCGACCAAATTACTGTCTTTTAAGAAGACAACTGAAATGCTTTCATTTTCAGGATTTTAAATGGACCATACCCATACCCATGCTTAGTTCAGTAAAGCACACTGTCCCTGACAAAGCTTTTCAAATATTTTCTATAAGTATTTTTTTCAATAATTGATAGTGTTTTAATAATAAATGCATGGTAATTTTGCTGATACTAATATTGTATACATAATTATAATAATGTGTGTAACTTTGTATGTGTTCACTCTTAATCACTTTGATCTATGCAATCTTTATATTTAGATTTATTCCATTACCGGAGTATTAATTCATTGCACTTTCAAAAGTTTGAAACTGACACTTTTTAAATTGCATCACTGTGCCTTGCCTTGAGTGACTGATTAAAATACTAAAAAATAATCAATTTTATATTTTTTAGATTTATCAGTAATTCATGCAGTATGTAATACATGTATATATGTATCATCTTTGATATTTTGTCAAACAAAAAGAATCGTGTTTTACCGATTTTAACATTTTTGGTTTTTCATGTTGTTGGTCATAAGGCAATGTTTTACCACTGCCCTAACTAACAGTGAGTCTTGCGGAAATGTTGTCTAGTATGTGTATTTTATCAGTATTTTATAAGTTTTTTGTTTTGATAAGAATTATACTATATGCTGCACCTGTGTTTTACCTGATTGAAGTTAAACACAAACTAAAAATCTTGTCTTCCAAAAAGAGTGACCTTAGGCTCTAGAATTTTACGAGCAGAACTTTCTAGATGCTGGTGAGAATTAGGCAGTTATTCTTCTCTTAAAATGATGCCAGCCCTGCATGCACTAATTAAATGGGTTTGGTAATTATCAGTTCTTTGTAGGAGATAAGGGTACAATAAATAATAATTATTATTTCAAGTGTTTCTTTTCAGTGATAAACTTGTACATTATTGAGTGTAAACGCATTTAGATGTTATGTAATAATTATTAGACAGAAAACATTTTATTGTTATCATCATAGAAAGGAACCATAATACATACTTATTATGTTGGCAATTTTGTTTTTTCTGAATACAATATTCCCAGAATGGCCCAAACTGTTGTCTGAAAACTCGAAAAAGGGACTTCAGAAATATTGGCAGCTGACACAAAGGAAAAAATAGAGCTTAAAAATTACAGTAGTTAAAAAGGTATACCATTAAAAAGGTTACCATCAGAGAATATACCACTAATTAAGAAATATTTCAAAACGTGTTTTGCTTTGGACAAACAGAAATAACAAAATAATTCATGCAGGGAGCCTGACAAAGAGTCATTGCCGAACTCTTCGGTATTCAAAATAATGCCACGTTGAATTAAGCCACATTTTCGGCGTTTGAAAGAGCTCTATAAAGAGTGAGGGGCTACTTCGCGCAAGTTACGACACTCGCGACCCACTTTCACCCCAACCCCGCACCAAAATGTACACAGCGCCCTCATTAGATATAAAAACATGTGGCCGGCTCCCTGAGTATAATAGGTATAATAGACATATAGCCGACTGCTTAGTAACGGGCACCAGTCTATTCGACTTGAAACTTTCTTCCAATGTACAAAACGCATTATCCGTTATCGTCTGCCGGCGGCACGTTGAGTTCGAAACGACCCGCAGAACGGGAGTGCCGGCTTTACAGTCCAACTTATAAAAACATCTATCCCTTGAAGTTGAGGATGGTTGGTCTTCGTGAGTTGTCCACGCAGTTGTTGCTCGTTCAGTCTTCGCGAACGATCGGTTAGCCCGCCAGCACACTCAACGGTCCTCCTCTGTGTCGCTGAAATTCAGAGACGAGTCGGAGTCGGAATCGGAGTCGTCCCGGTACGAGGATACCTCGGAGATGTCGTCTGCAACGGCAAAAAACGGGTAAAAGGTAAGAATAGATTTTGTTAAAGACCCTGCGATATTAATGCCTAATAAGCCCGCGCCATAATCCGTATTATAATGACCCCCAGTAGGCCTAGTTGTAGCTTCAAATTAACTTACACGAGGGGAGATAGTCATTCTCATTTTGTTTTCCTTCGTCCCAAAGGTACTTAATTGCTGAAGACTTTAGTGAAGATTTTAGAAAACGGTAAAACAACACATATTTTCTGCGTTATCCCCAAGGTCAATAATCCCTCTTGGTAGGGGTAGTGTAATGTAAAATCAGTGCAACGAAACGAAAATGGCTTCCTTTTGCACCCTTCTCCTAACATTCGAGCGAAACAGCTAGGCTACATTATCACAGGCAAATAATTTCACACGTTCGACTGTGTGAAGACGCCATTGTTTGATTTTTAACAATTTATTCTATTCCGCCTTCAGTCTTTATTCAAACAAGCGCGCACAGTCGGTGGTTTAGTCTCGTTTGTTTTGTATCATTGGGGTATGGTGCAGAACTGCAGATATAAAGATTTAATTTGCGCGGTCAGCTAGGAATGTCAGAGCTCGGAATTGTGACCGCTCTGTATTGCAAGAAATTCCATGCATTGACAAAATCCGGAGACTTTAATAGAGGCCTATAGAGGTTTTTCACATGACGTCACCTGACCTCCAAAGGCCAGTTAGTATGGCCCCAAAGGGTCCAAATCCGCGGAAACGCATGCAAATATCGAATCTGAATATGTATTTCCATTTGACATTTTGATGTCTTGGAGACGGAGGAGCGCGCATTCCACGTTGACGTACAGTACATCCGCGTGAATTTAACGCTGACCATCAAACTGAGCACGTGACTATTATGGCCAAGCAAGGGGTTAAGCAAGGGGTTAAGCTCCAATTCTGCCCTAGGCCCATAGGCCTACTCTTAATCTTTGGAATACCACGACAGTGAGGCTGTTGCAGTACTAGTTAAGTGTATTAGAGGAGCAATGAAGTTTTGTCATTTTGGTTATGCTCACCCATGTTATCTGTGACGCTCAGTAACTTCTTGGCTGATCCAATGAGTCGCTTAACATTGACTTTCTTGGCACGCGTAGAATCTGAGTAGCAAACGAAAACACTGTCCTTTCACCATCTCTGGAAATCTCTCTTCTTGCAACATTAAAATTTTGGGATCTTAATTCTTAAAGGATCTCAAAAAGTTCTCTTAAATTGGAAACAATTTCTGCAAATATAATGTTTCTTTCTCACGTGCAATGCATACTAGAATACACATTTCACTTGACTACGGTATAATATTTTTCCATCCGAATTTTGATACATATTATAAAGGGGGTCCCATACAAATGAGTATTCATTATATTATTGGCTTATTCCAATTTAATGGATAGGCCCCAAGTGAAGTGTCCATAAACCGAAATGCTTGATCAACTAATCTCAGGACGAAGTTAGGTCGTTGCGCCTCTCTTTCGCACGTACGTTTTACCTCTATACTAACAAATAGTGTACAGTATAAGTTTGCTTTCAACTTTTATGTTGACCTTTCCCTTGCAATTTCTGAAACGTTCATCCATAGGCCTAGTCATACTGTCAAGTGGCATCGTAATAATACAATGACCCTCACCGTTGCTCTCCAATTTGACGGTGTCAATCCCCTCCACAATCGCCTTCTGCTTCGTCTCGAGCGCCTCGGCCATGTTGCCGCCCACCTTGGGATTAAGGAGCTTCTCGAAAACCCGGATGTTCTTCACCCAGCTCGCGTACTTCTTGAACTTCTTGGGCGCCTTTCTGGTGGAGGCCGGCGCGGCTTGGCCCTCGGGGATCTTCTTGAGGGTCCTCTCGTAGCGGTCCTCGTAGATGAAGTCGGGCAGTCCGTAGGTCTCGCTGCTGTGCTTCAGGCGGTCCTCCTCCACGCTCTTCCAGGAGACGTACTGTTGCCTGAAGCGACGCACCTGCTCCTCGTCGAATCTGTCTCTCACCTGTGGGTGCATGGGGAATTTGAAAACAAACTCCGATTTACAAACATCAATTTTATAGGTTAACTATAGACATAGGGGAACAGTCAATCTTAAGCTTTCCATATTGCTATTAGCATCGTCACTTACCCGTTTGAGAGCCATCCGTTGCCTGAGGATGCTCTCCATGCGGGATTGCTCCTTCACCTTCAGGTCTCGATTGTACTCCTCCACCTCCTTCCTCTGCACCTTCTCCATCTTCTCTAGGACCCTCACCTGCCGCTGTACCTTGAAGCTCGTGTTGCCGTACACAGACTGCAGCGTCTTCTGCTTGACCAGGCTCTTCCTGGTGACCAGGACGGGTTTGTGGGACCGCCTCTTGGCGGCGGGCTTTGCCTTGCCGCGGCGCAGGCTCATGCCGGTACTTTGACTGCCTCGGGAGGTGGCGTCCGCGCGTGACTGGGGAGCCTCCTTTTGGGGAGTTGAGAGGGAGTTTGCCGCGGCATGCTCTGATGTCTGTCGTGTCACTCCGGTACGAGTTGTATTAAGAACGGTGCTCGACTTGTTATCGCTTTTCAGTGTTTTGTTCGTGCCTGCGTCTATTTCTGACACGAACTTGGTCCGTCTGTCATCCTTTATTTTGCTGTCTCTGGAAGCACTTATTTGAATTGACGGAGCCGGGCTGGGTTTTACTTTTGAGTCACCAGCACCAGTTCTCCGTGGCTCTGTTCTACTTGATGAACCGTTTCCTTCAAGCTCTTTCGACGATTTTACCGACTCGCTGGCAGTTGTTCTCGGCGAGGACGAGATAGAGTTGCTGGTAACTTCCCTGGAGTGTCCCACTCTGCTCGCATGATTTGAGTCGTGGGTGGAATGAGGAAACGTCTTGGATCTTTCCCTAAATGAAAATGGAAATGAATCGCCGAGTTATTCCATGAAAACAATAAGTTCCTCCTGCGACTAGGCAGAATGCGATTCAGCATTTGTTGGAAATGGCTGATCTCTTCATTCCTTCAGCAAACATCATAGTCACGGATGTTTCAATAGCGTGCATTGAAACCTAAATACCGGTAGGCCTACATAATAATGAAGACGAATAAAGACATGAAAGACTGAAAGGGTAACTCCAACGAAAATTTGGAGATACATGAATTACACAGAATTGTCATTATGGTGGCAAAAATGCCCCCCCCAAAAAAAAACCCCTCAAAAACCCAACAAAACAAAACAAAAACCAATTATTTTAAAAACAAATTATAAAAAAAATAATTAAAAAAAATTAATAAAAATAATAATAAAAAAATTCCTCAAATGTATCTTTTGAGAGACTCGACACAGGAGTTTAATAAACCACATTATGACTCATAACACATACGCCATAGGTTTACTGTCCTTTTCCTGGCCTAAACTCGAACGTGACTGTAGGCCTTTGCATATACTGTAGTGCATGCCTAGTCATTATGTATTATCGCTCGCGGGGCAAATGCGCCAGCATCACGAATTTTGATAGCTACGGTATCTGTAGCCTTCTTACTCCCCTTTCCAAAAAAAAGAAGATTTTGATCGTCGTCGCTTTGCAAGCGTGTGTACTGTTGTATGCATCGTGACTAGCTGTCTCTCACTGACGTCACAAACCCCGAAGAAAATACAGCAGTTGAACTAAATGGCCTCTTATTTCTTCCGCTATCATTTTCGGCCGATAGATCAATTCTGTTTGGGTTTGTAGATGACCAATATATCCACTGAATTTACCTAAATGTCAAATTATTGAAAAAAGTCGGAGTTGCTCTTTAAGTTTTCCGCACCTCACTTGCCACTTAATTTTAGACAAGTGGGAGGTGTTCCTGCAATCACGGTGATAGCCTAAATGCATCACTGACCTTGGTCCTCCTCGGGTTGTTGTGGTCGCCCTGGCCTCGGCCCAGGAAGAAGCCCACCGTTTTCCATCTTTTCGTCCAGCCTCGGTTGCAGTCGATGTCCCATGGACCATCTGTTTAACTGGTTCTAGCGACGGTAAAAATGTCAATGATAGTAATAGGCCTACGTATAAACTTATGATCTCCATGCGGTAAAACGGGAGACTTTTTACAACTTTCAAAAATTAGAAATTATTGGGATGGAGTTTTCTTTAAAGGCAATAACAATGATAAATTCTGATGGGTGTACAGTGTACTTGGATTTACTTAGTTACAATTAAGCTCTTTCTTCAGCTGCTTTCAAATTGAATCTTTCCAACCTTCCAAAGTGGACAGACAGTAAATCCGTTGAGGCTCTAAACAAAACAATTTTGGGAGTCGTCCAGATGCTCTGCAGCAACTCGGCGATTTGATGGAATAATTCTGGTCTAATTGTGACCTTGCCCTTCAGTGTGTTTACTCACCATTGAGGAGATTGTTGATTTTAGGCAATCTGGGCAAATGGGACCGATCAGGTTGTCTCTCGTGGTTGGTATGATGGCGACTTATTTCCATGGGAGCCGAATTACTTCCACGATCTGAAATGAAAGCATCAGTGGGGTGATTTCAAAACACCGTAGAGGCTTTAATCAAAGTGGAGGCTTTATGTTCTTTACTTAACCCTGTGTGTACTGGGCTATTTCGCTCCATGAAACTACTGGGGGAGGCCCCCTTTCCAATTAACTTGAAATTTCGCGTGCAGATGAAAAATCACTCAGTTCTGTTTCAATGTTGTGTACAACTAAAACTCAACTTCCCCATTACAACAAAAAGCCAGCACTTTGTATGTCTTTATGTTTTCACTGTTTTTATTTCTTATGTTTTTTATCGTTTCCAAACTTAGTTTCTCTCAGAATTATACGTAAGAATTAAAAAGTCATTAAGTGAAAGTCACATTTTTTTAGCGGTCGCGATGCAGTAAAAAAAAAATATGGGGGGCCTATTTACTGTACATGTAATATAAGATAGCATAATTGGCACGGTCAGCCATGAGCGTATTTACACCAAAGGCACCCTTCCTGCACTCCGAATCTCTTAGATTAGAACGACGACAAAAGGACCTTTTCATTCAAAGACTTGAGACCGAGCGATAGGGACGACTGTCGAGTGTTCACCTACCCCCGTTTGTCTTGTGCCTGGCGTAGTCAACGGGCACGCTCCTGGTGACGTAGCGGCTGTCATCCTTACCGACACGGTCCTGCCGGTCCCGATGCCCGGGAAGAAAGGCCAGAGGTTCGTTGGCTCGCGGCCGGCTTCTCTGTGGTTTGGGTTTGGGACTGTACTCGATTTTGCCGCCGCCATTCAGACTGCGTGCAAGAAAAGAAAAGAAATGGAACAGTACGGTATATGAATGTGCGTCCTCTACCGTTTCCAGCTGAGATCGTAGCTCTCACCCAACCGTCCATTAAAATGATCCTCCTCGGGCAGACTTGTGGCGCATCCCATATAGGGGAAGAACATTATTTTCGATGAATGAAATATTTTTTCAATAAATCCCATAGCCAATACTGTTAAGAAACCCTCAGGATTCTTCTTGGCAAGGAGGCGCCTAGGGGGCAAAAGCCCAGTTAGGCCGGGTAAAGACGTACGACGGTATCGCGAACTTGCATCAGATTTCTTTTTCTGTTGAGAAGAAGAAGGGCATACGTGCATTCAGACACTAAAACCCCTTTAAGCCATACTGCTGGGAACAAATTCCGTCTGGTATACGTTTTATGGCTTTTCACAATTAGTTTTTACTTCATCACGACGTAATAAAAAAAAACCACGGAATGTAAATTGGATTGAAGCGCGTACACAATGGACAATGATGAAAAATTAAAATCACCCGAGTGACCTTCTTTTGCCTCGATTTCTACAAGGCATCCGACAATGGTCACAATAGTATTTCACCTGTGTGCACAACATGAATGGGAAGTATACGTGTAGTCGTGTATATGTACATGTACATATACATTGTATATCAGTATATCTCCCCAAAATGGAAACACACCCTATTTCAACTCCCATGCAGAATGCAGGGGACAAGTGCCGGAGACAAGTTCTTTTGAGAACCTGTTTCACTTCAATATGCATTTATTTCTGAGCACTGTGACGGAATAGCAAACGACTGACCGTACCTTGTTTACCCCATGGTTTACCTTTTGTCTGAATGGTTATAATATCCACACAAAAAACGTGTCCAACAATGCCCTTTTTGCAACTGCCCCTGCTCGAGGTCCAAATAGCTCGAATACTTGTGAGTGGTTTCATATCTCGCTCCACACCGACCTCTTGTTCGTATCTCCAAAGTTCAAATCCAAGTCCACGCACAGGTTGGTCTGCCTACCAGTATCGCAATAGGCCTATGCAAACGTCTGAATCAAGGGGGAGGGGGGAGGGGGTACTCCACAGCCGGCACGTTTATGCCCGTAGACACGGATTCGTATAGGCACAGGCTAACGTATTACCATGCTATTAGTCTACTCGGCAAAACAAACAGCTATCGCCACGAGCAGATGAAATATTTAGTAAAGATTGAAGTTCAATGGCTGTTGCCAAACGCTTAAATACTACTAGCATGTAGACAACATGTAAAGATTCAAGTAAACAAGATACATGTATCATCAATATCAAAGCTAATAATTGTGGAATACTTGCGCATCTTCCAAAATCAACTGCAATGACAAAAATAGGGAAAATTAAAGGGAAACACTGTTATAAATGCTTTCTAGGAACTTCCATCCCTACCATGCAGATTTTTGTTGTTGTTCGGAACTGCATGTGGGTTGATTGAATAGTTAGCTTTTTGTTCCTATTTATATTCCTTTTGCTTTAAAAACAAACAAAAAACTAAGGTGTCTCGTCGACGAAAACAACAAGAGCAGTTTTTCGATCGATTATCAATTACCGGTTTCTGAAATTCAACACAGCACGACAGATGTACTCTGTGTAAAACCAAAAGTATATTGTTCGCTCTGTAAACGGATACCACACCAGCGCTATGCTATAGTATGGCCCTAGTACGCAGTAAATGCATGCAGTACACGGTGCTGTGACGAGTATGCCGATCATGTTCATGTTTCACGTGACATCCAATCTCGTTGTTTACTGGTTCTCTATAGTGTATGTTGTTTGCGTTTAATGTGGATCTACGCGCCCTGTTGGACTCCCCCCCCCTAAAAAAACCGAAGTGGATGACTTAAGGTTTTTTTACAGGACCAAATCTCATTTTCAGTTAATAGGGAAATTGTATTCCTTGGACTGCTCATCTATGGAAAAGCACAATGCAGTACATGAAGTTATAATGCGGTGTTTAATGATTAGTCTATACCATTTCTCAATGTATTCCCACGATTTGAAATCGTTGCCTAGGCCTAATGTAACTTTATCTTCATCCTACTATTTTCTGGACTAAAACAAACCACAGAGCAAGAAACAAGGGCTATGACTCCGTGCAGTGGATTGCGCGTAAACCACATTCTTGTACATGTACATGCACATATGTACTGTACATGTACTCGAAAATTCGAGTTCGGTGGTCTATGTTATCTCCTGGTTACCCGAAATCAAGGTGTAAAATAAGTGCAAACCATGGAGTTGTGTATTGTTGATGTCACCACCGGTTGCCTAGCTACCGGCTGAACGCGACCATTGTGTTGAGATTCAATAATTCCGTAGGAGCCTATATGCCTATTTCCATTTGTAAAAAAAAAAACCCGAAAGTTTAATAATAACTTCTGTGAGTGGTTGTGTGTAATCCACCGTATCGCCGATACGGCACGCACTTTCACCTGATCCCATCGGCGCTAACTACACATTTTTTCTTGAACTTTGGAGGGATCCCGTTTGAAGCACGAACAGTTTCCTTTCCCATTGCCTCCATGGTTATATTAGGTCTCTAAATGAATCCCGTTCTTGTCAGTTGCATGTGCAGACGGCACAAATTGTGACTCCGATATCAATGTGATGGCGACTTGCATATGGCATGGAAGTAGAGGATGCATATCGACTCGTGACGGTGGGCATCGTGGATATCATTCCTGTATGTTTCGATTCCTATAAACGTGTTCACTCACCTGGGCAGAGAGCACGAATTTCCGCTGGGTGTCGTTCTGCCCATGGGCGACAATTGATCCGCTACCATGTCCAGTCCATGGACCGCGCGTCGGACAGTTCCCGAACCTCTACTTGAGGCTCATAAACCAATGGACAGATAGGCACGACAACAGAGAGGCTGCTTGGTCAGCTACACGGAATCACGATGAACCACAGCAGTACGTGGTAACACCATGTTTAGTGAACGCTTTATAATTCCCACACTATCCGCTGGCAGCAAACAACGGCACGGCTCGAGTCCACGAGTACAACTGAGTCATAGTGTATTGGGTATTAGTTGTGATCACGGCAGGCGGGGGGGGGGGGGGCGGAATCAAAAATTCCAATCCGTACTCGCCTTGCAAGGTGACCCACGATGAATGCCCATACCCCAGTTCAGACTGCTTGGAAGTTGGAGGGAATTTCCCTTCTTTTGAGGTGGTGAGGTTGCATGGGTGCGGCTGGGTCATCACCTTCTTTCCGTGTTCTTTCGTTTTGGTTCAAATAAAAGGACGGCCTTGCGAGTTGCGTGTTGTTAACAAATTGTTTATTTTCCAAAATTTAGTGGGCCTGACGTTTCGATCCTAGCAGGACCTTTCTCAAAGGCAGAGTGACAAGGACAAAACAGATACATGTACACGAAGGAAGGGGGGGAGAGTGAATAGGACACGGATGAGAAACAAAGGACAAAGAGTGAAGCTGGTAGGGAGAGATCAAAGGGAAGGGCAGGGGGTAGGGTAGGGATTCACTCTTTGTCCTTTGTTTCTCATCCGTGTCCTATTCACTCTCCCCCCCCTTCCTTCGTGTACATGTATCTGTTTTGTCCTTGTCACTCTGCCTTTGAGAAAGGTCCTGCTAGGATCGAAACGTCAGGCCCACTAAATTTTAGATTTACATTTTGGTAATTTTAGTCAGTAAGCAGTTTGCAACATTTTTGTATATCACCTGTTTATTTTCCTTTAGAAAAAAAAAAACAACCTAGGCAGTTTCTATCTGCAGTTCTACATGGCTATACCGGTACCCAATTCAAGCGTGTCGTGTATTGTGAGGTGGTGATGTGCCCAAGGAGATTTGCCAGATTACCATGCACTCAATAAAGAACACAACAGACTATAGACGCGTTTGTTTACGCAGGTCATGCCATTGTTGGCATAGGTACCTAACAGCTCAATAAGATAATCGTTGCACTATTTCCCCAACGTTCCTTGCCAATCCTTGGAATTTATAATTTTATTGGCCCTTTTCCAGACAGATAAACCCTATTAGTTACCAAACAGAACGTCAAGGCCTAGGCCTATAGCTTAGTTGGGAGATGTCAAAATGCCCGATAGCCTACCATTTTGCCCACTAACTTCAAATCCACTGGCCTGGGTAAAGCCGCACCTTCGGTAGATTAGCTCTTAGTAAATAAAGGGTGTGAATTGAAAATCGTTACAGGGTGCTTATCTCGAAAATCGTAATACAATGAAGATTTGATGGCACAAGCTTGTTAGTCGTATTTGAACATAGAGGCCACACCGTGATTCATATCTTGCCAGTGGCCTTGCAGGCATTTCTAGTTCCCTGCTGCGCTCAGGTCAGGCAGGGAATGCAAAGGAAAGGAAAGCCAGTGTGTGATCCGTGTAATGAGCTCGGTGGTGTGTGCATGCATGCATGCACGCAACCGAACATATTTTTCAAATATTTAGAAAAATGGCCAAGAAAAAATGACTGGACCGGTACTTGAACAGGAGACCTCTGGCTTTAATACAGGTCCCCGGTTCAAGACGAGGTCTAACTCTAAGCAAACATATCTTGGCCATTAATTGTTCTTATTTTACAGATTTCCGAGTCAGTTTACCTTTACTTTGCTTGGTCATGGTTTGATCGTTGTTTGTTGAAAGTCAACCGTCCATGCAAAGTCGTGAGAAAACAAACCCACAGTATCCATTTTGAATTGTGAATCTACACTGTATGTGTAATAATTGCAATGGCTATGTTCCGTGAGTTCCCCAAAATATACTGTCACACGTACCACTGCTGCTCCAATAGTTGCTCGATAGATTGCTCGACATAGTTAGTTATCCGCGGGACTGACCCTGCGCTCTGCGGGTGGGTGAGCGGTCTAATAAGGTCCGAAGCAGCAGGCAAAACCCGCTGGGGGCCGTCCGAGCTTGCACCCAAAATTACCCGGCACGAGTGGGCTCCGGCTCGCTGTTGGATCATCACGATAGCGCATTGAGAGGTGCACAAGTCAACGGATCTTACATCCGTATTTTCGGTAGCAGTTGTCTTCTAGTTCTAACTTCCTTGTCCGTTCTGCTGCGGTTTTCTGGACTTGTCTGCTCAGTTTTCGATGGCAAAAGAGCTACCTGCAATGGATGTGGTATCGTTGACTGCCCGCTGCCATGGTAACGGAGACTGAGAGTAGTCTGGCTCCGTTGCGCGACGACATGTGTTTACCGTTCACTCCTTGCGCGGAGCCTTAGTGTTAAATCTGAGATGACCGCGGTCTGATCAGGTTTCTCCTTCATACGACGGGCAGTGTTTGGTATATCAGGACGTATGAGATGACAATTCCGTCGTTCAATCAGCTATTTTCCATCAACACCATTGCGGGAATGGTTCCTTCTTTACGTGTACACAGCATGTGTAAAATTGCAAAAAAGTAGCACAGGGAACCAAAGTTCACAATGCGTGGACAGTTTGAGCGAAACGAGCATAGCAAAATGTTCCTTTACTGGACACACGGGCCTACCTATGCAAGTAGCATTAGAGAACACGAGAGAAAAAATGTGTTCTAATCTGATTCGCTGCATACATGACCTGTTTTGAGGAACCACTCACATGTATCAATGATTAACTTCTGACAAGCATTGGTACTGTGGTGTATTTGTTCAGTAAGCTTTCTGTCCCATTTCGAAGGCTGTCTTTCATGGGCCACCATACTGACGCACTGTTGTTCTCACAGGCTCGTCGCCGATTCGCCGTTCTGCTGTTTGTACAAGTCGGGAGCGTGAAAGCTTTTCACACTTATTTTTTTGCCATAGAGAAAGGATTGCTCTATGGTCTGTGTAGATCGAGGAAGCTAATATTTGGCTATGTGGGACACAGGGAATGGATAAATAACGCTGTGGTTGGTGTTACATAATGCCGTAATGCGCATTTGTATTTTTTGTTTTTAAATGTTTTTTATTCATTCAAGAAAAGTACGATACATGCTAAGGGCTACGGTAAAAAAGGGGCTTAGGCAATAATTTGTTATATGACTGTTGGCTGACATTAAAATGGTTAACACTTTAACATCAAGGCGAAGCCAAAAAGGGGGAAGAAGAGCAGTGTCATTTCACATGAAAGTTTGACTGAAAATGATAACATCAAAACACCATAGGTACCTTTACTTTAACTGGCACCTTTACTAACACTTTGTGCTTTGAGGTTTCGACCTTGTTCCATGTGACGAACATTTCAATACAAGTAACGTAGCACAAAAACTGCGACGATTCACTTTCCTGGATGGTCTTTTTAAACATTATGAACAATTGAAATGAACAACACAAAGCTATGACGAAACAAAGGAGACTTTTATAAAACCGTAAGGGGTAGCACCATTATATCATTATCAACGGTTTAGGCCTACTTGTGGTCAAAATCATAATCGCCGTGCATTCTGCTGTGGTTTCAGCTTTATATTGAGATGGCGACTTTGATCTGAACGCATCATCTAAAAGCACCATGCTCTATAATTATAGTCTATGCAAGACACGAGCTTTGTTACTGCGCTGGGTGTGCCCTGGTGTTCTCAACCACTGCAATTTGCGCCCTGCCGCTGTCCTGGCCGAACTTGTTGATCCCGACGCACTCGTATTGGCCGGCGTCGTCCAACTCGAGTCTGGCGATCTGCAGCCAGCCGGTCACCTCGTACTCCTCGGGACCGCCCCGGGTCTGCACCGTCATCCTGTCGTTGTCGTGGGGCAGGAAGGGCCCGGGCGGGCCGCCGGGGACCAGCTTGCGCCACTCCACCCTGGGGACGGGGTTGCCCATCACCTCGCATTGGAGGTACACGTTGCCCACCGTGGAGTTGGTGACGTCAACGGGAAGGGTGACGACTTTTGGACCTGCGGCAGAGACAAGCAGAATGCTTATCAAGACAAGGTCGGGTTTGGGCTTTATGAAATTGACTGATGGGAACACACACTTTTGCAAAATGCGCTGCATTGGTAGAGGTGACATAAAAATTATGGTCGTAGGATCGCAGCTTTCACATGATGTGGGATGAACTACGGCAGTGAGGTCATCCACCTCCAGAATTGTCCACCGAACTAGTGTGCTCCGATTTTCACGGGTGTCAAAATCGGTCCCTCTTTACCAACAACTATGATGTTGGGCTTTCGATTCCGATACCAAAGTAGTAGGCCTATATTAAATTCCATTCCCCAACAAAGCCAGTGGGAATCGTTCCCATATCATTGTAATACCCTACCCAATAGCCCAACATCGTCTACCATAGCCCATATTACATTTAACAAAATCCCGAGCCTCCCATTTGATGGGCGTTGTTTCTACGCGCATATCCGATACTCATGTCGATATTTATTTGATATCTTTAGACGTAGAGTCCGAGTCTTCCATCTGTCCCGTCGATGGGACGGTGTGCACGATGTACCGAACATGCTGTGAATCATCGCATATAGGACGGTAGAAGTTACCGTGAGAAAGGATGGCTTAATAATCTATTTCCATTGCCGACCTTCCTATAGGCCTACCATCTCTTTCTGGTCTGGCAAAGATTTTTCCGTGAGCCAGTAATTCACGAACTTTATGAAGGTTTACTTTCAATCCCGTTTACTTTCAATCTTGACCCATAAAATCTATGGGAATGCTGTCATCCTTAACGTTAATGAAGTCCCCCGCATCTCCCTATTTCGCCCACTTGGGTTAAAAAAAGAAAGAAAAACCCGTACTTCTCGGTTCGTTCTCAATTATGAAGGAATTGTATCGCATGTCCTGGACATGGACTTACCCCCTTTGCACATCCCCTTTCTTTCCCTGCCGATGCTCTGGCCCGACTCAAAGGCCACTTTCTGCATCAGGCACTCCGTCTCGTACGTCACGCCGTCGTTTCCGCACACCATCTTCTCGTTCTGGCAGAAGCAGATCATCTCAGGCCTGTCCCCGCTCGTGACCCCGTAGTTGGCCCCGCAGGCCAGCCTGCGTCCGCACCGCCCGTAGACGTGCTTCTCCCCGTGCCCTTTCCCGCCGCCGCCGGCCTTGGGCTCCGGGTCGCAGTACTCGTACTCGCCCTTACCGCAGCGGCTGCAGCAGCTGCACGGGCCGCGTGTGTCTGTCACCAGGCCGTGGGGGCACTTGTCTTCACCGACCGTCTCTGGGCAGACCACGCCCCGACAGTCGCAGTCGCCGCCCGCTGACTCCGCGATCTCCCCGTCGGAGGCGCCGCCGTGCCCGAGGAAGGATACCAGAATCAGAGCGCACAGGCAGAATGCCGACAGATTCCCCATCTCGGAAGTAAGCGAAGAGCGGATATGCCTCACCAATTCGCCCGCAATAAACTAGGCCAAAAACTCGAAGAAAGAGCAACTCCAAATCCTCAAAGATTCAATCTGCTACTAACGCCGTTCAGTGCAAACCTCCCCGAAGAGCCCGTTTACAAAACGAAGGGTTAGGATGACTCAAACCTGCCTGACGTTATCGGTCGGAAACAAAAAGTGGTTCAGAAGTTATCCAGCAGTGGTTAGAGTACAGTGGAGACTTGAGACGACCAGTGGGCCACTATTTGCCCCGGATATGCGCAGGGAAGAATGCACCGGTCGCCCCACGAACTCAGCGGAGATGGTTTCGCATCGGCAGGGGGCCCGACTCAACGGCCTATCCGAGACCGCCGTCTATATTTGGCAATACGCAGTATAATAACAGGACTGGTACCCCGCAGCCATTGCGTGTCCTCGCACAGCGGCGCGCCCTTCTCTTCAAAATAATGGAAAAAACGGGATTTCTGAGTGCTGTGCAATATTTTGAACACAATATTGATAACAAATCGGCAAGAAGACCAATTATTTACAAGCTGGAATGAATTGGCTATCGTACTCAAAAGGAGTATGATAATGAATAATTGTCTTAATTTAAATCGAGAAAATCAATTAACATATCCAAAGGATAAGTTGATAGAAAACCGCAGATTTCTTGCTCAGTGCAAGATGTAAGTATCTGTTAAGATCGCGCAGAATTGACGTTGCGAGCACTGTGCTCAGACAAAATCCCTTTCCAATTCCCATCACATCTCTACTTGTGAGGAAGAAAGTCACTCTACTTTAAAAGATCGGAATTTTGAAGGCAAGGAAGGCGGAGGACTCCGTCAAGATAAGCCAAGATTGAGGTCATTGTGGAGGTCGACTGCGACCGACACCTGAGCCACGTCGACTGATGCCCTTTTTTTCATTTCACGTCTCATCGATAAAAAATAGTAAAACTTGACAGATTTACATGAACTCCTTCACGGGCGCTATTAAGGATTCCTCCCGGGTACTCTTGCCCTAAGAACCCGGGAAATGACCAGAAAATCGAGAAACAGATTGTATTACTCAACCCCAACCCCTGAAACAGAAAATCGTCATAATTTCAAGCGCATTACTTCAAAGGGGGATCTTTGTGTTTGTTGTCTGATTCATTGGTTGCTGATGAAAGCCTAAGTCTTTTACATGACTAGAATAAAATAACGATGTACAAGCATAGCGGATAAAAAAATCCACAAAGATATACGAGCAGTTCACTGACAACCTACCGACTGAATATAATACCCTAAATATTCATGGCTTAATTGAATACAGCTAGAGCACGCAGAAAGCGATAAAAAGTGCTACGACAATTTATGTTAGGCCTATATACATTTGTACTACTGTATGTTCAATGGACCCTATTTCCTCAACTTAGTGAAGACAATGTGTCCCATCTGGAACACTTCCCGAGTGTCGACGATAAAGAATCTTGCGGGAAACATTAGCGGCTCCGGTCAAGAACTTGGCTTCCCTGCATAGTATATGAGACAAGTTAAGGGAACGGGGTGCGGAACCCGAACTTGAAGAGCCATAATTTTCTGTGCCAGGCTAGGCAAGATATACGCACATTCAGTTTTAAGGAGCTTTTTATACTCCCCCTTTTCAGTTGATTGCATGACTCGGTGTGAGGTCATAAAATATCACTAGTTTTCGATTGGAACATCGTCTCATGACTCGGCGGGCGGTTCTGTTCATTATTCACCAAGTAATATACACTTGATATCAATCTAAAGCTGACGCTGGGCAACGGTTGACCAACATTTGTTTCTGGATTTGCGACGAGTTTTGCGCTGTGTCGCGACTGGTGGCCACAATAACCAGCGCCCACTCGCTCGCTGATCTTATTTTTGTTTTCCAAAGTACAAGGGGAAGAGTTGACGTCTGTGGCGACAGCGGCCACCAGCTTGTCGCACTGCGTTTCCTTCTCCTGCGTGGGTTTTGTTTTACTACATGTAGGAGGGCGAAATATACACTGCAATTTCAAAAATAAAAACGGTACATGTGTAATATTATATACATTCGATTTGCTATTGACCGGAGTGCTCATTACACTGCCAACGATCCGTACGTTTCGAAAGTTTGCATGAGGCATCACGAAGCAAGTGGTTTGCCAACGTCTAACGTCATTCCTATTGCGGTAAAATACGCCTCTTATGATGCTTGTATTTAAAAAGGACAGGGACAGTATTTTTTTTAATTTATTGCTCAGGTAATGGGCAACCATTTTGACGTCGATGAAGCCCTCCCATGCATTTCAAAGAACGGGGGACAAACTTTCAATTTACGAAACATCTATGCTTTGTGATGGCGTTATCAACTGCGCGTATCTCGCAAACCTGTCTGTCAGTCGCTGGCGCTCCCATCACTGTTTGTCTCTGTATCTATGTCAATAAAAATAATCCATACCGAATACTGCCGGCAACAGTGCAGCAAATCACTTCGTCCCTGGGAATCGAACCCCGATCAATCGAATAAGCCGGAAGATACACAAACGCGTCACTTGCCCAAATCGATGCCGGCATAACTCTATCTCCGCGGTCGCCCTTCTTGCCGTCGAATAGGACTGCAGGGCTATAGAAAAGGCCACGCAATGTCCAAGCGGAAATGCTCTATTGTTCTAGCTAACACTGCTGGTACAATGTACTTCTCACCTGTGAAATATTGTAAAATTAAGACTATTCTTTCAACTTTTTATTGAAGAATGCAGTGATTGAAAAAAATCAAGTGACACAATAACATGCATGAATGAAATAACCCGTATTTTTTGAAATAGCATCTCCATTTTGCGCTTCAGTTTACAAAGGGATGCAAGGAAAATAATTGTCGATTTCATCTCTTTTTCCATTTTTATGGTGATCGAATCCTGATGTCTTGTAATCTTTTTGAAAAGGCTGATTATCCCTAGGAGAAATTAGTTTCGCATTTCTATAGTCCTCAGCATTTCAGAAAATGTGAATGATTTATGAAATTGAGAAAGTAACATTGTAAAGGGTAATTATGATGGTTTGGCGCTCGTTTTGTTTTTATCGGGCGACATTACAGCTACAGTGGCTCTGGGTGCCTGTCTATCACACATCAACTTTTGTTCGGTGTTGCACTGAGTCTACACCCCTGGGCAGCACTGGAAGACCCTCAAACATCCCGGCCAATTATTGCAACCCCTCCAAACACCCCTCCAACAATAGCAACGGGCCAGTTTTGGGCAGCACTCCCAGAAGTCCCATAAGTCCCCCACTGGGGAGACGGCAAGCCCCCTCCCCTCCCCCTCCCCGATGACCCTTGCCTCATTGCTTTGAAAAGAGATGACTTAAAAGTGGGCAATGAAGACTGCTGTTTGCACAAAACAGAGCTGAGTGCACACAGACAGCCTCTGGCTAGTGGCCATTTTTAGCACCATTATGTGTGCACGTCCTTTATGTTGGCATAGGGGTGCTAAGCCCTTACGCACAAAATGAAGCATGGCAAGCCTTAGGCTGTGCATGGATACCACGCAACTGCAACGCTGGTGCTTGGGATTAACTCAAACTCAAACGATGTTCAAAAATTTTGCCAAGCAATATAATAATCCATGGCGACGTCCTCCCGTATGCAGTGCAGTAGATGCACAAGTACCGCAATCGAAACACTGATATTGTTTTAACACGGTAAAGTTCAGCCCTGAATAATGGCAAATTGCTTCAGTTGGAAATGCATTTGTATACATGTAATAAGTTATGTTACAAACTATTTACGTACTCCGTCAAAACCCGATAGACTCGTTTAAAACATAATATCATACTATAGGCTTATTACTCTAGCACCATCGTATAAATGTCAATGATAAACACGTGCATGCAGTGTTGAAAATATAACTTTTCAAAGAACAACCACGACACTTTTACATTCACTGCATCAGTCAGTTTGTCACTAGTGTACATCAGTCAGTCAGTATTAGTTGGGCTTATCTGCCCAAAGAAATTTTGTAGGTTGACTTTTTTGGAAGACTCGAGTCGAAAGTGCTGGACTCATCTTGCCTCCGAGCTCCACTCACTGAAAATACTTGGCAAGTGCACGAATAACAATCCTGAATTTTGGACATATAGGCTACCCTCCCTCCAAAATTGAGAAAGTGCCTTAACCCCGTCGCCGAATCAGACTCCTATACTATAACCATTAGTTTTTACCCAATTCAATGACAATAAATTCAACCTGTGATGTTTAATTGGAGGGGATGAATTGAGTAGGTATTTCCATTCCAGGTATTGCAATTTGCGAGGCGGCGAGGTAAACAAGATTTCGATTCTCGACTTGGAAAGAATCCAAATTTGGGGCTCCCGAAGCGGCCCGGAAAATAGTTTTACCTTTATTGTAAACACAAACCGAAGGTCGTCACCATAACAACGCATATCAACACGGTAGTCAGCCCTTGACCTTTGACACGGGGTGCAGTCTGAACCCCCTCCCACTGAGACGGTGCCCCGGGGTGGGATTATACCGTATAGTGCCCTAAATGGATATTGAAAATAGACGAAAATCGGTCGAGCGAGACCAACATGTTCACAATGTTCCGTCAGTGCCAATCGGTAAATCATTTTGTTCATGACCGGTAACTACAGGATAGAGGGCTGGCATGTGCGCGGAAGTCAGGTGCATTATTGTGGGCAATCATTGTCGCACGAAATAATAGGCTTAACTGACTCAATTGGTTCAAATTGAGATAATTGAACGAGGTCAACGCTAGCACTTCATCAAGCTTAAAATGATAAAATGAAACGATCACATAATTATAGAACATATTCTATGTAATCCTCCGCTGGGGAAAGCAATAAAAAACATGCCTTCTGTATAATATTTCTATTTTGCTATACATGTATTTTTGGATGATATACACACAATAGTGGCAGAGTGCACCAAATGCCAAGAAACTATTTCCTGGTGTATTATTCGATCCGCTAAAAAAAATACATAGGCCAGTGTTTGTGACGCCACTTATCAATGTTACCACCACAACGGTACTTCAGCAGCAATCTTGAGTCAAGTTGCATGTAGTAGCCCTGCTCAACTGCCGCGGAGCAACGTGCTTTTAACAAGGGAAACACAGGCGCCGTTCTGGTCAGAGGCAATCTCAATGTGTGATGAACCCGATGTTGTACATGTACACAAACAGTGTTAAAATCTCGTAGTTATTATAGATAGATTTCCGCCCATGTTGCATCGCACTCCATGCCGTAACTCCGCATTTCCCCTATCTTTGACAGAATGCACAGGGACATGTACATAATATCTGGCTTTTCTTTACCCAGTGGGTTGCTATTTCAACAAGAAAGCGAGTACAACAGTACATGGTTGTGAATGTTTCTTTCTATACGGGATTCGACGCATCGGCTGGAGAATTAACTTATTAAGGCTCCCAAGATTCTCATTATCACATAATACCGATATTTCTGAAATTGCAATAGAGCGTAAGATATAGGACACCATATTTAGCCTTACTTAATCAACACATCTCTTGACTTTTTGCCTCTTTTTATGATCGCCTCTCGAATCCCAACAGTAGACCTTCGACAGCAATCCCTTTTCTAACTCTAAGCCCAATCGATAAACAAGCTTCGTCTGTTTCCCAGAACATCGTCCAGTCTCCATAACTAATCGTTAAAACCGGGGCCAGGTACGCACACGCAGCCCATGCGTGCCCAGCCGGTCATCAGTGGTCACCGTGAGAATGACGCGGTGGTCAACCGAATCATAATGACTATAGAATTCGAACGGGATGAATTCATTGATGTGTAAAGCCACAACCCCCACCCCAGAAAAGCATATAGGCCTACATGTTTTTCATTTCCAACGGGGTTTACGTTATATGCATTTGGAGTTTGATGGAGGAAAACTAATCCCTATCTTTTTTTTAATAGCAATGACACAATGCGTATACTGGGAACCACAAACGCTACCGAATTTGGGTACAAATAAACCCATTCCACTACATGTATTTACATGTAGGTTATCACAAGTCCCGAAAACGATTATCCGTTTAACGGGGATATGTTTTTAGAGACAGAGGACATCCATGTGTAATACGAACACGTTAAGGCTTGTTTCTTGAATTAAGACATACACGGGGAATGTTTTTTTCTGACTTGGTAAATATGACGAAAATTAAAAGAAAATCTGAAATGAAGCAGAGGATGGACATAAGATATGATCATAGTATGGCTCAGGCTTTGTATTTGACTAGACATTTTTTTTTCAAATAGTCCAGCATTCAGGTTTTGACTAATTGAGACAGTGAACTGAATCGTAATAACATATTTTGAACACATTAATTTGCAATTTTTTCCCATTTCTAGTGGCAAATATGGACGAGAAAACTAAACCGAGGATTGCGTTTATGAAATGTGAACATTTGCTGCAGTTTTCGGTGACTTTTTTTGCCGCCTTGTTATAATTGGAGGCTTCGACTTCATTACTCGGACCATCGAGCAAGGGATGCTCATACATGGGATGATCTTGGGGATAATCCTAGATAATCAATTCCTTCAACTTCCACAATGGTGGCATATTCACCAGCATGGACCCTATGATAACCGCGATTGTATGGGTAACTGCGTGAGGCGTATACAACCATGATACAATCTCCATGATACAACGTATAGGCCTACATATCATGTACATGTATACTACATATATATTCACGGTAGGCCTAAACGGCACAGCACAATTTTGTTGCCAGAAAAAGTCAATAAAACGCTTCCATTTTATGTCATTCGCCGAGGTCAATGTTATACACAGCTAAATTCAATCGACGGTGTTTCCCGGGCATTCCAACATTGTTCAGAAGACAGAAGGCTTAGAATATAATTACTGTACGCAAATTTATGATGACCATAAACAAGAGTTAAAACTTAAAATGACCGAAATGCAAAACTCATAAATTTGTAGGGCCTGCACATTTCGATCCTAGCAGGATGATTCTGCCTTTGGAGTTTGGGAAAGGTCCTGCTAGGATTGAACGTCAGGTCGTCCATATTAAGAGTTACTACCAAGAAGCCCCCTAAAAAATGGTCTGGAACTCCGTATTTTCGACAAGAGAGACGTGATTGTCATTTACACTACATGTACTACAATTTACAATTGTGTAGTCAACCATGAAGAATTTCCCTCATGAAAGGTGTATTCGTGTAACTGTGATTAAACTGCATCTCAACCTATCGTAAATTTACTTTTTATGCTTAAAAATTCAATGCATTTTAGGCCTGCAGACTGTACAGACTATCAGACTATGCGTCGTAATACTCACGCAATTTTCAGCATATGCTGCACCAAATCCACGTCTGACCCCATGGCGACCCCTTTAAGTCCCAAGGAGTTGCTGTCAGGTTGGTCGTTGGTGAGTCGGTACCGGTACCGCGCACGCATACGGGGCGAGTTGTAGGTTGGCGTTGGGGTCACCTATGTCCCCATCCTCGGCCCGCGTTCAGGCTTGTCCTAAAGCCCTGTCTAAACACCGGTTCCTTCTATCCTAAACCATACATGTCCCTGTGAAAGTCTCGAGTAGATAAGCGTCCAAAATAGCCGTTTCAAGTTCGGCCGAAAACCTGAAGTGCTGAGCCCGTCAGCATCAGTCCCCTCCGACGCGCCGGTGAAACCTTTCTCTCTCGTCGACGCATAAAGGGGGTGGCCGTCAGACGGCCGGGGGCCGCCGGCCGCGCGCTGTACTTGTGTGAGCGAGTGCGGTTGCCAGGGGAGCCAAACACGGGCCCATGCTAGGACTCCGCACACTGCATGCATGGAGTGCTGCAAACCGACCTTCGTGAAACACACACGGCTGCCCCCCCCCCCAACCCTCGCTTTTTCACCAACCCTGCTGCAGTCCACTCAACGGTGGACAAACCGACAGAAATGTTGTCGCGTACTAGCAAGAACTATCGCGCTGAACTTGGTGCAATTTCGGCGTAGATTCAACGATTTCATTCCCCCCTCCGCGTCCATAACATACATGAGCGATTACAATGTACAGTGCCCTTAGAGGACAGTCTTTTCAGACTTTTCATTTTGTCGCAAGAGTGCTCTGAAGCGAAGCGAAATTACAGTGTACTCGGACAGGCCTTTCTAAACTTAGGGGCATTGCCTGCGGCGTACATGGAGAGTGCAGGGCACTATGTCGTTCGTGCCATTTTTGTTTTCTTCTGAGGAAAATAATCCCCCACCTCGGCAAACTTTGAGAGCGTTCTGTGTTTCTCAACAAGTGACTCGTTCGATGTGCTCCTGTTTTAATACTGCAATTAAGTTTGTGTTGAATAAAGATATTTTGCAATCAGGTTTATGAGGTATATTTCGCAGAAAATGTTAGCTTAACCCTAAACACTTCAGATATAAAACACGGCCAAGCATTCGGGTATTTTGAAGGTTCGGGTAGTGTTAGGTTGAATGCACATTTCTCCCAAAATTAGCCAGCGCTGGGTTGTGTTATTGATCAATGCTGGCTTCAATAATGGCTGACTCCCAACAAATGAGGGCGCTACACGCAAATGTTGATATCGGTGCCCAACAATCTTTCGGAGGCCACATTGGGTAAAAACTATACTAACACATGAAACCCTAACACTCTGACATCACACTTGCTGAGGAGACTATATTGTTTTGGTGCGTGATAATGCGATCACTTTTTAGATAAAGCTCGAATCTTCCTAAAGAGGCCTCCTTATTAGTAAACCATGTTGTCTACCATGTGCACACAGAGAGTGGGGGGGGGGGGGCAGATAGAAGGGGTAAAGGGAGTAGTGAAAAACAATGAAAGAAAACAGCGCAACCTCACCAGTTTATATACCGAAGTAGACGGTGAGATCAGTGTCACCGTTTAGCATTTTGCTCTTCTTTTATGCGCTTATATGATGTAGACTTTTGAACGATTTTTGTCGTTATCTAAAATTCATGATTGCCAGTGTCAGGGTATATAGGCAATATATGGATATCTTCAATAGAACTATATGAATAGGCCTGAAGATGTTCCCCTTTCTCTTGTGTGGAGGAAATAACCCCTGACGGACCACGGAGAAGAGTTAGCGCTCCTATAGCCGCTACTAGTTTCCTATCTTCTCGGTAGAGTTTTATCCAAGGATGTTTATGGTTCGAAAACTTTGTCATTGCATTGATTGTTTTTTATTCGTTTTTAATGAAAGAGAATATACGCATAGCTTCCGGGTCTAATTCAGTTTGGGTTCCCAAGGACCAGCGTTTAGTGTGCTTGGCGATGTTTTAAAGGATGTTACGGTGCTCGTAATCATATTTCGTTCATCAATCTTGCCCGTCACTCTGCATCGCTGCTACTCTTCATTTGATTTTCTCGCCCACAGCTAGCTCCGCATTATTATTTTTGATGAAATCCATCTGCAAATGATCCTTGGGGCTTGAGTTTTTATACAATAAGATTTTTTTTTTTTTACTGTTTAAGGAAAATGGAAGAAAACAAATATGTAAACCGTGTTGTCGGTAGAGTGTCGTGTTTTTTCTACTGGTCACGATTTCACATCACCAAGAATCACACAAAGGAGAAAAAGTATCATACACAAACTGCTTTCTTGAGTGACCAAAATGCAAATTTATTTACTCAAATGTAGAGGGCCAGGAGTTTTGAGGTGTCTTTCCTGAACTGCCTGCATCTCGTAGTTCTTCAATTTGAAGTGAATGAAAGACCTCTGTGTCAGACATATGACAATACGTTTCTGCATGTAAAGGTTCCCAGTTATTATTGTACGTCGTCTCAACATAATATTATACCCGACACCGTTGATACAAAACGTAGCTAAAGGCCACTTTCTTGTTGTCCTTGAGTGTCTTTTCAGATATAATGTAGGCCTATTAATAATTCTTCTTCTTCTTCTTCTTCTTATTATTATTACAATTGTACAATTGGTATAGGTGTACTGTGTTCATCTATCAACATTTCGCATTGCAGTGTGCTTGGTTTGCTGCGACCCGAATAGGCCTAACAAATGATGACCGGCCGAAAACTCTCGTCGTTTATTCTTGTATCCCTACCACACTGAGCTATCTGTACTTGAGAACGCAGGACGATTCACTGGGGAAGAGCCGTGGATTTGTGCACATGAGTGTAAAGCACATTTCGGTCCAGAGCCGGCCTCGGTATATGCATGTCGCCGACGTATAGCTGAGTTGTCTCTTTACGAGAAAATCGAACAGATGTGTGGTTTGTGGTTGCGGTAGATACATGCACTGCTTTAGGTTTGTAAGGAAGGATACATGTAGCGTCCGACCCGTCATCAGTCCGTGCTTAGTCCTAGGCCTATATGATACAGACCCTTTTTATCCAAGTGAGGATGTTCATATATAAAGAGCCCCTCCAACGCATATTCACTTTTCTAGCCAAAGCTTTATACGATAGTTGACATGACCATCTTAAAAGAAAGAAATACACAGGTTTGCCATATTTTATGGTAAAAAATGCCTTCCGTAAAACCCCTTTTCGCCGATTTCAGAAACCCTCGTTGTGTATTTTTTCTTTAATGCAAAATCGCTCAAAACAAGCTGAAAAGCCACTCAAGATAAGGGCTAAAGAAAGAAGGAGATAATGATGGACTCATGAAGGCTATATAGAGATAGGAATCAACACTTTAAAAAGGGCTACATCGTAGACAGTGGAAAAGCAGGGGGACATGTTAATGATCCCGATGGGCGATACGGCATTGAGAGAATCACAATGTACATACTGGCCACGAAATGAACACACTACACGTACAGTACAATACTTGGTCCTGTCCCGTTCGTTCCATCTCTCCAACTAATACTTTGTCGATTTGTTGAGTTCCCTAATGGTGTGAACACATGCCAGGGTCTTATGCAGTGGATGCACTGCAACAGAAATGCCACCAGAAACCCAGATTCGGTATTCTTTTGGTTTCCGCGGGACCAAAAAATTGAATCGCTCTTGGTCGAGGTTCGTCAGCATAACTATAGGGTGGATTTCAATGTTTCCCAGTGGTCACTGATCTAACAAAAGCATTTTACAGACGTTCTCGTAAACCGAGTCCACTGTTATTGTACAGAAACTTGGATTCTGGAGAAGGTTGCGAGTAAAACGTTGGGCTGTTCCCACCCTAAAAGATCTGTCAACTCCAAGTTCCAGCTCGGAGTTATCCCGTGCTCGCGCTGCCAGTCATTATCATGGCAGTGGCAGTACTTCCCATGATCGTACCGCAGCGACGACTGTGACTATGATCCGCACACCTCGGCGGCGGCTGCGGCGGCGGCGAAGGGGGCGTCGGCGATCCCATCGCAGGCTAGCCTTCCAGAAACGTGAACGTTTTTATATAAGTCAGTGCTCATTATAATCTTACTTAAGACGCTGGCGAGCTCAACATGTACCTTAATTCGTAAGTATACCGTCGACTGACCCGTATACGCGGTAGATTTCGGGAATTCTGATCAAAGAATTCACACTTGTTACTACCCGACCTTTTCACGATTAAGATTGGTATATCATAGAAATTTTTTCCGTTGCATTTTCTTAAATTTTCCCCCCGATAGGCCCTGTATCTATACGAGTTATCATATTTCAAAGCATGATTTGATTTTTAAACCTGAAAAATACAGAGGAACAATTCGTTATAATTGGAGGACCCGACTAGTTCCAGGGGGTCCAACATTTACAAATTCCCAAATTCGCGAGAGCTGACTTATTTGACCAGCGAGCGATAATACGCTGCGTGATTATCGGAGAGACCCACCGGGCATGCGAGTATAATTATAGGCGACCGGCTAACATGACTGTCGTGCACGGTTGCTTCGTGCTTACTTGCTGGGCCCCGGCCACGGGTTCAAAACGAAATGGCTCGGTACCACGCGTACACGAGCCGCAACAGCGGGCCCCCGTGTCGTCGTCCTCGACATCAAACGATTCTTCTTTACTGCTATCGTAAATGAGGGATTTTCCTCGCCACTTTCACTTGAAGAACTCGACATTTTAGCACTGAGGCAAAATCGCAAACGAGACGCGTACACAACTGTCCACCGGTAATGGATGTGTTAGTATGTTTTCCGTTCCCCAATGACATCACAACCCAGCGTAAACACAAGAGTTTCAGGAATCGGGGTTAAAAGAAAATGCCCCTTATTTCTTCCCCTGACATTTTCGGGGTTTTCTGTTTGGGTTTGTAGATGACCAATCTATCTATAATACCAAAAGTTAATGTCAACTTATCTAAAATCGTTGGAGTTGCTCTTTAACAACTGACGGTGGTTTATATCCCGATAAGTGCGATTACCATTATTTTTGAGTTCGGTTAGCATCCCGGGTCACTTCCCGGGTCATCCCGTGTCACAGCGGTCTGACGTCACTCACTATTCGTAACTTACCGGTGTCCGGCACCAAATCAGGTTCACTCGAAGGTAATCAATGTCATCCCAGGAAAGCTAATTGAACACGGCTTTGGATTCCCCGTGTCATCTGCGGTTTTATCGAATGTTTGTCTGATAATCGTGCCATATTTCGGTATTGACTTAAACAAGACTAGGACAGGAATGACTGAGACAGGCATGACTTAGAAATTGTGCACTTTACAATACAAACAAAAAGAAGCTTATCATTTTGTTCTACTCGCAACGTGGCTGTAAAAGACTTAATTTTGAGTAAAGGCCCAATTTTTAATTAATTGTTATGGGTCAAGTTCAGTGCATTTCATTATTTCAAATAATACTGTGCTGTCAGTGAGATACAATCATGCATTGACCCCAGGGAGGCTGTTCTTTGTGACGTCATCAGAGTACTATACCTGGTACACGACTCTCGTCGGAGAAGTGTTTTCATAATACATTCTAATATACAAATATTCAGAGCAGGTTTTTTATGAGAAACCATTTCTGGAGTAAATAATCAGAATAATGTGTCTGGACGATTCCTTGCTGACGATTGCAACAATACCACTTAGGATGGAATAAACCTGTATTTATTCTCTGACGATCCTAGAAAATGCCCCAGAAACGGCGCTGATAAGACCGAACTAATCAGGTCTGTCAAAGAGCTCAATGTCGTGCAGTTTATTGTCTATTTCAGTTGACAAAGTTTGCTTTCATAAGTGTGTGATTTTTTAAGATCATAAGTGTATGATTTTGTTCTGCATTCCCGTCTGTTGCCATCAGAAAACTATTTTCAAAATCTATGTTCTCGCTATCTATTGGGAGTTCATCGGATTCTGGAGAAAGAAGCTGGTTGAAAGGCGTTTCGGACAGCCACCTTTACATGTTTGTTTTCGTGAAAGGGAAAGACTGGCGCCGCTGGAAAGATATTCTTACTTGTGCATTACGCACTATAGGCCTATACGGTACGTCAGGGAACTACTTCGATGCAATTATGTAAGTGTATTCGTCCTATGTGGGGGGGGGGGGCTTCCCCCATAACGTAAAGAAAAGCACCACTAAGGACAATGATTTTAGTTAATTGAAAAGCAGTTTATGAAAGCCTGAAAACACAACAATTACATAAGGTTTGAGCTGGGAATTAGAATGTAGGCTACAAAGGAAAATTGCTAAATCAGGATTTCTTTTTATATACTTTTTGTTTTTACTTTAGCCGACCTTAAAAATTCTCCATTGTGCGCAACCAAAGCTCGCTAAGTGTAATAAGATTATACACGAATAATATTGTTTAAAGTTCTTCCTCAACCGCATGTCCACTTTACCCCCCCCCCCCCAAAAAAAAAAAAATAATAAAAAAATAAATAAATAAATAAAAAATAAATAAAAAATAAATAAATAATCAATACTCACTGGCGCAGATCAACACTCAACAATTGAGTACCGGTACCATTTCTGTCAAATGGAATGATATGTGCGCAAACTCATCTAAACCGGTCGCTAAGACTTTTCTTTTACTTTATAATTGTCGTCTAATCTACTGTAAATAAGTTAAAACGTCGGATTAGAACATCCGTGCTTTTTTGCTGCACACGTTCTATCAATTCTTGACCCCTAAAAAATTATCCTTGATCTATTCGTTTAAAACTAAAATCTACAAACTCGCAAGTTAATGCAATCACTTTATAATCAAACATTTTAACAACGACACAAAAAGCAAATGCCGTTAGCAAAGTCACGGCAATGCCGTTAGTGCATTTTTACTTAATTTTTTAAAAGATTTGATGCAACATAATAGCATGCTGTCTGAAGAAACACAAGCCCATACAACTACTGTTCTAAAGGCTTCGAAAGTGCATGCCTTCTTTACTAAGGTGTATGACCCGTCGTCGCTCGATCGAACGTAGGCCCTATACAGTCAAATAAACTTCACAGGTGAGAATAACCTATGTGTATGCCTATTGGGAAGTGTCGAGCAGATTATGCCTCAACGGGAAACAAATACGACGATGGTAACAAATAAGAAAGGAAATGGGCTCTTTGTCATAATCACAGAAAGTGGATGAGGGGGAATGGGGAAGTAGATGGAAAGTGTAAATTGAGAGAAGGGAACACATTTTGGGAAATCAAGCTGAAAGAACAAAGTGTGACGTCAACATGCAGATAAGATCTGTAATATATATGGCTGTTTCTTTTTATCATGAGAGGTTCACCATGTTGCATCCGTCCTTGCCTTCCGCCTCCTCACACGGCCCGTCACCCTCCTGAAGACTCCCAGGTAGCGGGGATTGGCCATCGCGTAACAAAAAGGATTCACGGCGCTGTTGCACATTGCAAGAAAGACAACAGTCTGTCCAAGACAAATGGGAAAATTTAAACAAAAAGTGAATATATTATTTTGTAAAAGTAAGCCAAACAATGCTACAAGTCAGAATTAAAAAGCTATTAATATGAGGGCTTCATGAATGGATCCTAGTTGTACCCTCAAAGTATGTTTTCTTTGAGGCGGGTCTTTCCAGAATACCCTTCTATGCAGTTTGTATGTTTGTATGTTGATATTGTCTACTTTACCTTGATGCATAAGGAGCAAAACATCAGGTTAGTCATAACTGTTACCTGGAAAAGTAGCAGGGGAATGCAAGTTGGGCACGATGTTCTGATGATGGTGATCAAGGTGTACGGTGTGCTTGTGATGAGCATCGAGAAGAAGATGAGGAGTAGAGTGCGGGTAGCGCGGTTGCTTTCCTTTGAGATCTTCGCCTTCTTGATCGCCTGGTCTTTGAGTTTGTTCATCGAGGTCGTTGAGGATGGCATTGGTGCCCGTCGGTCCGTCTTACCGCCTGACGATATCTTGCTTCTCATTGTACCTTGACGGTCACGGGTGTTGGCTTTGTCTTTCATTTCTTCAAGTTCTTGACTTGGTTGATCAGTGTGACGGGTCAAACTCACGAGACGCTGCTCTGGAACGTCTCCCTTTACAGCTGAGAAAGAGGTTATTTCACCTCCTACTTCCAGAATGCCTTTCCTCATTTGCCTTTTGCGCCTGATGGTGCTATGGATGCGCCAATTTAAGGCCGAAGTGAGAATCAGAGGAGCCCAGAAAACTACGATTTTGCTCGCTATGTTAGAAGTAACACTTTCAATACTATACTGGCCATAACAAAGGCCAGGGTGTATACGGCGGCTGCCGGCTATGTATGGCCACATGAAGATGAATGGAATCCACAATAGAATTGGAATGATGTAGGAGATGGAGATCATGAAGAGTGCGTGACGCAGAGTGCGCTGCTGAAGGTGCTTCAAGGGATGGCAGACCGCCTGGTAACGGTCAAACGATATTACGAGTACGCTCAGCTGTGAGGTATGGAGAAGAGTGTGGGAAAAATAAACTGTAATGTCACATAATAACTCATTGGTCGGCCAGTAGCCTAGTGACCAGTACGCGGTGTACAACGGCATGACGGTCATTCCATATAAAAGGTCAGCAGCTGAAAGGCCTATGATGTAGTAGTTGGTGTAGGTTCTCAGGCGGTGATCCGTACAAAACGAGTAGAGAATGAGGAGGTTGCCCAAAATGGTGAGGGATGATATGGTGCCGCCGACAGCAGCGAGACTGATTTGCAACGAGTCCGAAGACGAATCACTACCAAGGCTGGTTGGGCTTTGTGTCACAGTCATGTCGGATGAGTTGTCGTAAATAGTTGAGTTGAACTCCTCTATTGAGTGTTCCTCTTCAACCGATGTCCACCCAACGGAGCTGGTTGAAGGGCTCTGTGTTGTGTTCATGTTGACAGTTTCTGTATCCTTTAGCAGGACTATTGAAGATATCTCGTACAGAATGGCAGTCAAATCAAGCAGTGATGGCGTGTACCGTTGCCTTATGCCGGAGGCTTCTGATTGTTGCTCTGTGAAGTCAAGATTTGTTCTGTCAACTGCCCCTTGCCGTTGAACAATTTATAGCCAAACGTAGCTAGCCCGTGCAAACAATATTAGTGATTACATTTTGATTAGGGTAAATCACGTGATTGCTATCGAATGTCCCCTTTGCTGAAGATGCCAATTTGCTACGCGGTCACGCGTGCAATTATGAATGGTGTTGCATAATAAGCTTACGACTTGCGTGACTTGTGTATATAGCCTCATCTTGAGATTTGAATATTTTCATGATGAGAATAGCTGGAGTAATAAATATAGGTTTGCTGTGACATCAAGTAATTTCTCTATATGCATGTGTGGTTCTGAAAAGAACCGGAGGAACTCGACGTTTCGAACAGTGTACTCTGTTCGTCTCCTGAAGAACCACACATACTCACAAGAGAGAATTTACATGGTGTCACCGCAAACCTATTACTCCTAGCCTCATCTTATCGTAAAGTGGTTACCGTGCTTGAATGCCGCTATTGATTCAGTATAATACCTGTAAGAGAAGAGTTCGTACACTTGTAGCGGTGACCTGTGTCGCAGATTCGCAGGATACGTTTAGCCAAGGAGGTCTTGCACGTACTGCTCCTGCATTTGCATTAACGAATCTCTATTCCTTTTTAATGGAGGACAATAGATGCATATTTGGCATACATGCTGCGTATGTAACTAAATTTTAAATTTCCCGGTGAGTAGATTTCCGTGAGATTGGTAATGTACATGTACCTTTTTCAATGATGCTGCACTGCTTATAATTTCATCATTTTGTATCTGGGGTGTATGTGTTTAATGTCAGTGTTGATTTGATATTTTGCTCCTAACTCTACAAGATTCTTGATTGAAGGGGGGACGAGCAGTTTCTCGAGCTTGATTTTCGTTCGTGAAATACTATAAAACTGGCTGAGAATTTGTCGCAGTTGTTTGCACTCATCCAGCGGGAAACGTTTTCTAAACATGATAATAACCCACGAATAGGCACCATAGCCTCACCTGTTTGGTGGGATTAAAAGTAATATAGAGTTGAATATTATCTGCATACTTATGGAACTGAATTTTGTGATGTCTGATATCTGATAGCAACTGCTTGAGTATGCATTGTGAAAACCTCGGGCCAAGCTATAGACTACTGTGGTCCTCCATAATTTGAAACAATACAATCAGAATGTCGGCCACCAATTAGAAACTGAAAAGCACAACCTATACATGTCAAGTATGATTTATAGCTCTGTAGAGACTGTCGTCTGATGACGGGCAGAGTATACACACTGCCCGAAACGTGGAGTTACCGGCTTTTTTCAGAGCCAAACTCCGTCTGAAAAGGATGCTTTGTTACATGATGTATTTCCCCACGTAAACCTTCAAATCTTATATAGGTATATGTTAATGATTTCAGTTCAAGAAAGGCTTCTTTAATTTGACAGTTAGGCTTCATCGGTTTAGTGAATATGGCACTTGTTTCCAATGAATTGATAATATCGATCTTTGATGTTTGGGGTAAGAACCATCCAAAATGCTCTTTAGAAACCAAGAATGAAAATCATCCGGATCATATGACTTAATAGCACAACGCATCTCAACATGGCGTTCTTCATCATTCTCAAGCGCTCTGAATGAGAGAGGACCAGTTTCACCTGGGTCATTGTCATTCTCATCTTCAGAATCAAAACTTAACAATGAGGTATCAATGCCTTGCCTGATCTCAGACACTTCATCACTGAAATGGCGGACAAAGTGTTATACGTTGATGCGCAGCTGTGGTTGCGAGCTATTATGAAGAATACTGTGAGCAACATTATACTGAAATGTCTCAGATTATCTAAGTGGTCTGCCAGTTTCCAGTGCAGTATACATTGGCAAGACGTACATGCCATACAAAAGATCAACAACTACAAGTTGACATTACGTACCTGATTTTTGAATTTTGAAGTGATAACGATCGTCATTTTACAATTAAGGGCACTCAATATCTTCCACGCATTGTTATTTGTATCTAGTTCGGTTAACCTCCCTGCTACGGAAAGTTCTGACGTCACAACCTCTAACGCATACACGGCGTGAAACCACGGTCACTTGAAACATGCTTGAACGTAATCCGGGTCATTCCGAGAAAGCTAATAGGACCAGAACTTTGGAATTTATGTAGTTTGACCGAACGATAGTCTAATTTTAAATTGTGCGAAACTCAAGATAGGCAGATATCAAAAAACGACGCAACAGCGCAAATGCATGACGTGACAATGCGCCGTCACTGGCGGATGTGAGGGAGATCCAAGCATCAATGCCCAGCATGTGCCGCGTAACTTGCCATAGTCCTAAAATCACGCTATCTTTCGCCAGGGATTCTTGAAATATTTACAAGAGACTATAATTTTATGGCATGATTGAATGCTAAAAGGTAAGGCACTGAATGAAACAAAAGCATGACTGAGACAAGTGCCAAAGAACAAATTTATTCTACTCCCAAAATGTATCTTAAAAAGACTTAAATTTGAGTGTAATTTTTAAGTAATTGTTGAAATGCTCCACTGTGCGCAACCAAGTCTCCGTATGCATGAGGAATCTGATAAACGGACGCCGCAGCGCACATTCTTCAGTTGCCTGATGAAGGTTAGCAGTTAGCAACCAAAACGTTGCCACCAGCAACGACACATCGCGTGATTTTGATCACCCTTTCTACGAATCTGATTATCTATGAATAATGAAAATTTAAAACGCTGACATCATTACTAAACCAATGCAAATATCATGTTTCTTCCTCAACTGCATCTCCACTTCACAAATTTGAATAAAATTAATTCAGTACTCACTGGCGCAGTTCAACACTCTAATTGAGTCCTTGCTGTCAAATGGGATAATGTGTAAGGAAATTCAACAAATCTAGTCGTGAAGTATTTTCCCTATATTTGTATTGCCGTGTAATCTACTGTAATTAAGTTTAAACGTCGGATTAGAACATCAAGTGCCAAAGATATCCACAAAATCACAAAAGAACAAATTTATTCTACTCCCAAAATGTATCAAAAAGTGACTTAAATTTCTGTGAAATTTTTAAGTAAATGTTAAATGCTCAATTGTGCGCAACCAAGTCTCCTTATGCATGAGGAATCTGATTATCTATGAATAATGAAAATTGAAAACGCTGACATCATTACTAAACCAATGTAAATATCCAGTTTCTTCCTCAACTGCATCTCCACTTCACCAATTTGAAATAAATCAATTCAGTACTAGCTGGCGCAGGTCAAAAACTCCAATTGAGTCCTTGCTGTCAAATGGGATAATGTGTGAGGAAACTCACCTAAACCAATTAAAACGTCGGATTAGAACATCCGTGTATTATATTCTTCGCTCCACACTCTACCGCGTTCAACGACTCAGGCCTATACTTGATATGTTCGTTCAATATAAAATTCTACAAATTCACACATTACCGGTAATGCAATCACTTTATAATCAAATATTCTAATTCTAGGAATGACAAATAAGCAAATGCCGCTAGTAGAGCCACGGCAATGTAATTTGTGCATTTCTAATTGCTATGGATATGATTCCATGCAACATAATAGCATGTCGTCGGAAGAAACACTAGCAGCAACTGCTGTCCTAAAGGCTTCGAAAGTGCATGGCTTCTTTACTAAGGTGTATGACCCGTCGTCGCTCGATCGAACGTATGAATTCTAAACACCTCACAAGCAAGAATAATTGACGTATATTCGGATGAGAGTTAATGCAATATATGCCTTTACTAATAACTATGTATAATGCTCTGAAAATGCCTTGAAAATACATGCCTTTTCTTTTACTAGGATAAGGGGCACGCAAACGTACAATAATTCAATTCACATAAACTAAACAGTCAAGAATGGCTGACGGATTATTGGGAAGTGTCGAGCAGATTCCCTCTCATTCGGGGAACAAATACGACAAATAGGAAAGGAAAGGGGTGCTTTGACATATACAATCACAGAAGATGGAGGAGGGGGAATGGGGAAGCAGATGGAAAGGGTAAATAATTGAGGGAAGGGAACACATTTTGGGAAATCAAGCCTAAGGAACAAAGTGTGACGTCAGCATGCAGATAAGATCAGTGTCGCTGTCTATAGTCAGGTTTTCTTTTCATCATCTGAATGTGCTTGCATGTAATATACCAATCTTTATCTTAATCGACGGTTTCTTTTCATCGAGAGGGGTTCACCACGTGCTTCATCCGTCATTTTCTTTCGCCTCCTCACACGGCCCATCACCCTCCTGAAGACCCCCAGGTAGCGGGGATTGGCCATCGCGTAACAGAAAGGATCCACGGCGCTGTTGCACATTGCAAGGAAGGCACCAGTCTGTCCAAGACAAATGGGAAAATTTAAATAAAAAGTGATTACATTTGGAAAGCCGAAACAACAATACAACTCAGAAAAAAAGAAGCTGTTAGTTTGACGGCCTCGTATTTGATTCTATATAACTGTACCCTCTTCGAAGTATTTTTTTGAGAAAGGACTTTCCAGAATATCATTCTAAGCAGTTTGCATCTTTGCATCTTGGTTTTGAAATTTTATTGTAATTTATACGGCTGCCTTCATGCATCAGGTTAGTCATAAAACTGTTACCTGGTAAAGTAGTAGGGGAATGCAAGTTGGGCACGATGTTCCGATTATGCTGATCAAGGCGTACGGTGTGCTTGCGATGAGCATCGAGAAGAAGATGAGGAGTAGAGTGCGGGTAGCGCGGTTGCTTTCCTTTGAGATCTTCGCCTTCACGATCGCCTGGTCTTTGAGTTTATTCATCGAGGTCGTTGAGGATGGCATTGGTACCCGTCGGTCCGTCTTACCGCCTGACGATATCTTGCTTCTCATTGTACCTTGACGGTCACGGGTGTTGGCTTTGTCTTTAATTTCTTCAAGTTCTTGACTTGGTTGATCAGTGTGATGGATCGAACTCACGAGACGCTGCTCAGAAACGTCTCCCTTTACTGTCGAGAAAGAGGTTATTTCACCCTCTACTTCCTGAAGGCCTTTTCTCATGCGCCTTTTGCGCCTGATGGTGCTATGGATGCGCCAATTTAAGACAGAAGTCAGGAGCATAGGAGCCCAGAAAACTACGATCTTGCTCGCGATGTTGGAAGGAACACTTTCAATATTGTACTGAGGATAACATTGGCCCCTAGGCATACGGCGGCCGCCGGCTATTAATGGCCACAGGAAGATGAATGGAATCCACAGTACACTTGGAATGATGTAGGAGATGGAGATCATATAGAGTGCGTGACGCAGAGTGCGCTGCTGAAGGTGCTTCAAGGGATGGCAGACCGCCTGATAACGGTCAAACGATATGATGAGGATGCTCAGCTGTGAGGTATTAAGCAAAGTGTGGGCAGCATACACTGCAATATCACATAATATCTCATTGGTCGGCCAGTAGCCCAGAGTCCAGTAGGCTGTGTACATCGGCATGACGTACACACCGTATAGAAGGTCAGCAACTGAAAGGCCTATGATGTAGTAGTTGGTGTAGGTTCTCAGGCGGTGATCCGTACAAAATGCGTAGAGAATGAGGAGGTTGCCCAAAACGGTGAGGGATGTTATAGTGCCGCCGACAGCAGCGAGACTGATATGCAACGAGTCTGAAGACGAATCACTACCAAGGCTGGTTGGGCTTTGTGTCACAGTCATATCGGATGAGTTCTCGTAAATAGTTGAGTTGAACTCCTCTATTGAGAGTTCCTCTTCAACCGATGTCCACCCAACGGAGCTGGTTGAAGGACTCTGTGTTGTGTTCATGTTGACAGTTTCTGTATCCTTTAGCAGGACTATTGAAGATATCTCGTACAGAATGGCAGTCAAATCAAGCTGTGATGGCGTGTACCGTTGTCTTATGCCGGAGTCTTCTGATTGATACTCTGTGGAGTCAAGAATTGTTCAGAAAACTGCCCCTTGTCGTTGAACAATTTATAGCCAAACGTTCTGATTTTGGGAGATCACGTGATTACTAAATGGAGTCCCCCTTTTTTGAAGATGTCTATAGGGTAATTTTTTTCGTTGAGAGCTCATTGGATCACTCTCACCGGTCATGCGCACAACGATGAATGCTGTTTGGTTTGGGATCTACGATTTGTGTGACTTCACCTTATGCTAAAATCGGTTACCATGCACGTATAATGCATGCAAGAGAAGAGTCCGTACACTTGTAGCGGGAACCAGTGAGCCATATTTGAAGAATATAATTATGTTGCCAAGGATGTCTTTGACGTAAATTTCCTGTAATTGTATTATCGATTCTGCATTTTTTTTAATGAAAGAAAACATACGCATTCCTATACAATATATAACTAAGAATTTTAGATTTACCGGTGAGTAGAGATCTGTGAGGTTGGTACTGGTTTTTTTTAATTGATGTTGCATTGCATATAATGAAATTCTCTTATATCTGGCGTATATCAATGTCACATTTTATTTAATAGTTTGCTCCTAACTCAAAAGAATTATTGATTGAAGTGGGGGAGGGGCGACGAGTTCTTTTTCGGTCTTTACGCTTTGTTTTCTAAGTACTTAGATAAAGTTGCCTTGCTGAGAATTTCTGTGTTTGCCGCTATCCAGCGGTAAATGTTATCGCCATAATGATGATAAACTATATGAATACCAATTATAGCCTTAACTGTATGGTAGGATTAAGTGATACAGAGTTGAATATCATCTGCATGCACATGGAGCTGATTTTTGTGATGTCTGATATCCTATAGCAACTGCTTGAGTATACATTGTGGAAATCTCGGGCCAAATGTAGACTCCGGTGAAACTCCACAATTTGAAACAATACAATCAGAATGTTGGAACCAATGAGAACCTGAAAGATGCTACCCGTTACCCATACATGTCAAGTATGATTTATAGCTCCGTAGAGAGACTTCTAATGACGGGCAAGGTACACATTGCCCGAAACGTTGAGTTATCGGTTCTTTTCAGAGCCCCACTCCGTCTCAAAAGGGATATGTTACACGATGTCACCGGAAACATTCTCCAACTTTGTATTTCCTCCATGTATACCTTCAAATCTTATCTAGCTTTGTAGATTAATTTAGTCCAAGAAAAGCCTCTTCAATTCGAGAGTGAGGCTTCATGGGCCTTCAGGGAATATTCCACTTGCGTGTGATAAATTGACAATCTCGATTTTTGATGTTTGGGGATAAGAACTAACCAAAAATGGTCTTTAAAAGCCAAGAATGAAAATCATCCAGATCAAAAGACGTAATAGCACAACTCATCTCAACACGGCGCTTTTCATCACTCTCAAGTGCTCTGAATAAAGAGGTTCAATTGTAACTGGGTCGTTGGTTTTCTGATCTTCAGAATCAAAGGTGAACATTAAGTATCAATGAAATCAATCAGTGAAATGGCATGGCGTGCATCCTATGTTAATGTCGACAACTAAAAGCATATTAATGACGTAACATACAGTACCTAATTTTAATTCAGGTGATAAGGTTCGTTATTTTAAAATGGAGGGCGCTCTATATTTCCCATTACCATTTTTTTTATACTCAGTTCGTTTAATTTCCCGGATCTAACGGGGTCTGCTCGGGATAAATCTGACGTCTCAACCCTTAACTTATACCTGGCGTGAAACCACGGTCACGTGAAATTTGCTTGAACGTAATCCGGGTCATTTCGGGGAAGCTAATAATTGAACACAACTTTTGAATTCCTCTAGTTTGACCGAATTTTTGTTAGATATGGAATTCTCATTCTGCGAAACTCAAGATAGGGCAATTTAAAATTTTACCTTACGGCAGCAAGACCCGGCTATGCGGCGGCAGGACGCGACAATAGAGAGCATTCGTTTGATACGACGGATGATTCTTAGCGACGATGTCATTGAAGCATCGGTCCATCTGCGCATGCGGCGACTTCGAGCGATCTACGACAGTGCTCAGCATACGTCTGCGATGTGCTGAAAACGGCCAAGTCTTTCACCGTCGAAGACCCATGTGTGGTTCAAAACGAAAGCTCTCTGCCGTGCAACGGTGTTAGCGACGGCACAACAACGCGACAATGCGAATGCAATAAGGTAAACCACCGAATGAAACAAATATATAACTGAAACAAGTGCCAGAGATGTCTACTTTTCCAAACATAAAATCACTTAGGAAGCATATTTATTTAACTCGCCAAATAAATGTCTCTATAAGATTTAAATTTGTATGCAATTTTCAAGTAATTGTTGAAATGCTCCACTGTGCACAGCCTAGTCTCTATGTGGAAACTGATTATACATAATTGATAAAATTGGACGCTGGCATCATTACTAAACCAATGTAAATATACAAGTTCTTCCTCAACTGCATCCCACTTCCCACCAATTTGAAAGTAATCAATTTAATACTCACTGACGAGAATGAAACCCAGAGAAAATAGTTGGCTTATCTCTTTGGTTGATAAAACCAACCTACAATTACCCATGTGCAACTCACCTACGAGTTTCATAAAGAGGGAAAAATCATGGAATTCGGTGGTCGAATTCGCGTTCCCTGTACCCGCCATGTTTTCGAAATTCCCGGCAGGTCACTGCGGGGGGTATGACATAATGACGGGCTACCCCCGCATGGGCCAGGACGGACGTATCCCTACAAGTAACATGTGTGTACACAACACATGTATACTGCGTGCAGTTTGTATACACTCGCGAGCATGAACGATAGTGTACTGCCAGGCTTTTGGTTGTAACAATGCCAGCGGAAAAAAAGCTAGGGAAATCTGTCCATGCAGTTCCTAACAAGGCCAAGAGATCTGAGTTGTTTGGGAAGTGGGCTGCGGCCATAAAAGTAGAAACATTTCTCAATGTCGGCTACAAATATAGTCGAAATGACGTGATTTGTAGCGATCACTTCACGGAGGAGTTGGGATCGAGGTTGACTTGCGGGCCAAACTCACCGGCTCGAAGCCGAGAAATATACTGAAAGAACATGCCGTTCCTTCAGTATTTTCACATCGACCAGCGGTGGCATCACGTTCATCGACAGCTTCACGAATTGCCGCATTGGAATCCAGAAAGCTGAGTTAAGTTTGATGTTTTTCCTGTATGATACGATCGACTTTTGATGTATGTTTTCGTTTCGGTCCTAGCGTGATTTTTCTCACATGCACGTTCTGCCTAGTCTTTCTCGCAGACCGCTTATCTGTAACTCATGGAGGGTAAACTCCATGGATATACATGTATTGTACCAATTACCATGGAGGAAGAAGGGGGGATATACGTACCGTGCCGTATTTTTATTTGTGCTGCAACAAGAACATGGAGCTAGGCCTAATTTACACGTTATCGGAACGCGACTCCAGTCGGCCACACTGTTTATTCCCTGGTCGCTGACCGCAACTTCTGTCACCCAGCGCTATTGTGTGCATAGCATACGCTGGGAAGTGCATGACCCCTGACCCCCACTAAGCTCCACACAGCTTCGCTAACGTGTACAACTGAAATCTCTTCCAAAACATCGACCATCTCTTGAATCATTTATCGTATTTTCCTATTAAAATTACGCGAGCTGAAACAAAAGCCGGACACAGTGGGCTCCCAGTCATGGTTGTCGGACCTTTATTAAACTCAGCCCCTGGTGTATAAGTTATTTTAGGCCTACTTGTTTAGCTGTTATAACAGGGCGCCATTCGGCGAAGATCAAGAAAACAGAGAACCCAAATTGCGCAGCGTTTATTTTGTTACAGATACCAATGTAATGTACACGTGTACAGTAGTACATTACAAGTAGGACAACGTGTACATTGTACACGTGTACAGTACAGTAGTAGTGTGTACATGTACTGTACATTACATGTAGTGCACAACGTGTACATTGTACGTGCACTGTACATGTACAGTCCGTGCAACGTATGCAATCAGGAAGCCGTGAAAGTGTTTGTAGATCAAGACTATACGCAATCCCCAAGAATAATTCAAATAATGACCAAAGCGAAAAACAATAAATCTGCAAAGGATTATAAGATTATTTTCTCACACATTGAGGTATAATTCTTTTTTAAATGTTGATTAATATTTGTAGTTTAAATTAAAATGATTGAACAAGCCTAACTGACCAATCAGACAGGGTCGTCTCCGCCGTGATGTCATACCCCCGCAGTGACCTTCCGGGAATTTCGAAAGCATGGCGGGTTGAGGGAACGCGAATTCGACCACCGAATTCCATGATTTTCCCCTCTTTATGAAACTCGTAGGTGAGTTGCACATGGGTAATTGTAGGTTGGTTTTATCAACCAAAGAGATAAGCCAACTATTTTCTCTGGGTTTCATTCTTCTTTAAACAGTCTAATTGAGTATCCTTGCTGTCAAATGGGATAATATGTGTGGAAACTAATCTAAACCAATTTTCCTATACTTTATATTGTCGTGTAATCTACTGCAATGGAGTTAAAACGTCGGATTAGAACATCCATTTGTCATATCCTTTGCTCCACACTCTACGTCGTTCATTCATTTTTGACCTTTTAACGATTTATGCTTGATCTATTCATTTAAAAATTCTACAAACTTGCAACCACTTCATAAGCCAAACGGCTAGTTTGCCTTATGCCGGCGGCTTCTGATTGTTGTTCTGCGGAGTCAAGATTTGTTTTGTCAACTGCCCCTTGTCGTTGAACAATTTATAGCCAAACGTGGCTAGCCTGTGAAAACAATATCTTTCGCCAATTATATTTAAGGAGATCACGTGATTACTATTGAAAGCTCCCTTGGGTGAAGATGCCTGTTGTGTAAAGGTTTCGTTGATAGCCCATTTGATCGTCGCATTGACAATGACTCTCCTGCCGGTCATGAGTACAATGATTAATGTTGTTGTGTTTGGGTCTGATGACTTGGGTGACTTGTGTAGCTGAATGTTATTGTGAAGTGGTTACCATGCACGAATGCCGGCACCGACTCATGTAAGGGCAGAGTTCGTACACTTGTAGCGGGCACCAGTGCCGTAGATTTGCAGAATCCCTTTAGCCAAGGACGTTTTTCTTGTACGTTTCCTGCCATTGCATTAACGAGTCTGTATTCTTTTTAATGGAGAAAAATTTATGTGTTCCTACGGCGCATAACTGAATTTTAGATTTTTGCTTTATCCTGTGAGGGTGGCTGTTTACTGTTTCTAAATGACGTTGCATTGCTTATGTTCACATTTTTTGTTACCCCTGTCGTCTATCAATGTCATTGTTTATTTAATATTTTCCACCTAACTCAAACATAATTCTTCATTGATTGATTTTTGTTCATATAATAAGATAAAGCTGTCTGGCTGGGAACTTCTCAGAGTTGTTTGCACCCTTCCCGCCCTAAACCTTTCGACACATGATAATAACCCATAGGAATCATAGCCTCACCTGTAGCGCGGGATTAAAAGTAATATAGATTTTAATTTCATCTGTATACATGTGGAACTGAATGTTGTGATGTCTGCTATCCTTATAGCAACTGCTTGACTATATAATGATTTGGGGCCAAGTATAGACTCCTGTGGACCTTCACCATTTGAAATATTATCATCATAATGTCGGCCACCAATGAGAACCTGAAAAGTACGATCTGTACCTGTCAAGTATTATTTATAGCTCTGTAGAAACAGTCATCTAATGACGGGCATGCAGGGTACACCCTGCTCGAAACGTTGAGTTACCGGCTCTTTTCAAAGCCACACTCCGTCTCAAAAGGGATATGTTACATGATATCACCGCAAACCCTCTCCAACTTTGTAGTTCCCCCGTGTAAACCCTCATTTTTTTTTTAGCTCTGTATATTATTGTCGGGGTCCTGGTCTCCCGGATTTTGGATGAACAGTACTAGCGTAATGTGTTGTACCTGGGGACTTTCCCTATAACGTCAGGTATGTGGATCTGGTTTCCGTGTGATCCGAGGGCAATGAACTTCGTCCCCGTTCATTCATAGTCCTTTTGTTAACAGGTTCAATGATCACTGAAATTTACAGTTTTGATTTGCCTATTATATAGCTAATTTATGATCATTATGTAATCTAAAATTCTCTAAATCGACGGAGATTGGTCTTAGGATGGCTGCATGAACAACATTTCATACGGGTGATTTCACTGACCAGTATAACCTCCCGCGTCACTGTGGATCTCAACTAAAGCTACGCGAATGAATGGGAAGTGCAAACGGGCCTTTTGGCTTTTGCCCACAAGAAGATGGCGGCTACAAAGAAACACACTGGAAAGCGTCGGCGATCATGCGGCGTTGTAAACCGTTTCTCCCGTATTTTCCGACCCTTGTGGCCATAACAGACACTTTCGGATGATAGAGTGCGCAGACTCATCTAAACCGGTCGCGAAGAATTTTCTCTTACTTTATAAAATCTTATCTAATGTAATTAAGTTAAAACGTCGGATTAGAGCATCCGTGTTACTTTGCTGCACACTCTAAGACGTTCTATCAATTCTCGACCTCTAACAAATTATTGTCGTGTATTCTACTGTAATTAAGTTAAAATGTCTGATTAAAAACATCAATTTATTTCGCTCCACACTCTACGATGTTGTATTATTTGTTGACCCTCTTCAGGATTTTTGCTTATTCTATTCGTCTAAAACTAAATTCTACAAACTCACAAATTAATGCAATCACGTTATCCTCTAGGCCTAATAGTCTAGTTTGAGGAATAACACACTAAGCAAATTCCGTTAGTGAGGCCACAGCAATGCCATTTGTGCATTTTTAATTGATTTTTTCATATTTCATGCAACATAATAGCATGCCGTCTGAAGCAACACTAGCCTATGCAACTGCTGTCCTAAAGGCTTCGAAAGTGCATGCCTTCTTTACTAAGGTGTATGACCCGTCGTCGCTCAATCGAACGTATAATGTATAATAAACTTCACAGGTGAGAATAACATATGTGTATTAGGAAGTGTCGAGCAGATTATGCCTCAACGGGAAACAATACGACGGCGATAACAGATGGGAAAGGAAAGGGGCTCTTTGTCACAATCACAGAAGATGGAGGCGGGGAAATGGGGAAGCTGATGGAAAGGGTAAATTGAGAGAAGGAACACATTTTATGAAATCAAGCCCAAAGAACAAAGTGTAACGTCAACATGCAGATGAGATCGGTGTCGCAGTCTATAGTCATGATTCCATTTCATGTTATTGTTCCTATGTGATTACGTTTTTTTATCTGTAATAAGTGATTCTTTATCTTTATGTATAGTTTCAATTTATGGTGAGGGGTTCACCACGTGTGGCATCCGTCCTTGCCTTTCGCCTCCTCACACGGCCCATCACCCTCCTGAAGACTCCCAGGTAGCGGGGATTGGCCATCGCGTAACAGAAAGGATTCACGACGCTGCTGCACAGTGCTTAACAGGTAACCGTCTGTCCAAAATGATTTGGAAAATTAAAATAAAGTCTAATCCTTTTGCCAGTTTGAGGGCCTTGTGTTTTGATGATTTAGTTGTACCTTACTCATACCATTTTTTTTCTTTTTAGGGCGCTCTCTCCAGAATAGCATGTTATTATTGAAAGTTTCTATAATTTTCTATCTTACCTTATCTTCTTATGCATATGGAGCAAAACATCAAGTTAGTCATAACTGCATTTTTACCTGGTAAAGTAGCAGGAGAATGCAAGGTAAGCACGGTGTTAAGATAGAGTAGAGTGCGGGTAGCGCGGTTGCTTTCCTTTGAGATCTTCGCCTTCATGATCGCCTGGTCTTTGAGTTTGTTCATCGAGGTCGTTGAGGGTCGCATTGGTACCCGTCGGTCCGTCTTACCGCCTGACGATATCTTGCTCCTCATTGTACCTTGACGGTCACGGGTGTTGGCTTTGTCTTTCATTTATCCAAGTTCTTGACTTGGTTGATCAGTGTGACGGGTCGAACTCACGAGACGCTGCTACGGAACGTCTCCCTTTACAGCTGAAAAAGAGGTTTCACCACTGTCTACTTCCAGAAAACCTTTCCTCGTGCGCCTCTTGCGCCTGATGGTGCTATGGAAGCGCTTGATAGTGCTATGGATATGCCAATTTAAGGCAGAAGTGAGGAGCATTTGAGCCCATACGATTATACTGAGTATTATACTGAGCATAACACTGGCGATGTATGGCCACATTAAGATTATTGGTATCCACAATATAATTGGAATGTTGTAGGATAGGGAGATCATGAAGAGTGCGCATAGTGCGCTGCTGAAGGTGCTTCAAGGAATGGTGGACCGCCTGGTAACGGTCAAACGATATTCCGAGGACGCTCAGCTGTGAGGTATGGACAAGAACAAGCCCAACATACAACGTGATGTCACATAATATCTCATTAGGCCAGTAGCCTAGTGACCAGTAGGCGGTGTACATCGGCATAAGGTCATCCCATATATAAAAGATCTTAAACTGAAAGGTCTGTGAAACATGATGTAGTAGTTGGTGTAGGTTCTCAGGCGGTGATCCGTACAAAACGCGCAGAGAATGAGGAGGTTGCCCAAAACGGTGAGGGATGTTATAGTACCTCCGACAGCAGCGAAACTGATTTGCAACGAGTCTGAAGACGAATCACTACCAAGGCTGGTTGGGCTTTGTGTCACATGTCATGTCAGATGAGTTCTCGTAAATAGTTGAGTTGAACTCCTCTATTGAGAGTTCCTCTTCAACCGATGTCCACCCAACGGAGCTGGTTGAAGGACTCTGTGTTGTGTTCATGTTGACAGTTTCTGTATCCTTTAGCAGGACTATTGAAGATATCTCGTACAGAATGGCAGTCAAATCAAGTAGTGATGGCGTGTACCGTTGCCTTATGCCGGAGTCTTCTGATTGTTGCTCTGTGGAGTCAAGATTTGTTCTTTAAACTGCCCCTTGTCGTTGAAAAAAATACAGCCAAACATGGCTAGCTTCTGCGAACAATATTAGTGATCACTTTGATTGAATTTGGGAGGTCACCATAGTCCTATAATCGCGCCATTATTTGGTAGTGATTTGTGAAGTATTCAAAAGAATCTACATGCCGTGATCGAAAGCTAAAAAGTAAAGTATTAGATGAAGCAAAAGTAAGTGCCAGAGATGTTCACAAGATCAGAAAAGAAACTAATTTATTCTACTCCCAAATTGTCTCTATAAGAAAAATCCATTTTGAGTGCAATTTTCAAGTAATTTTTAAAATGCTCCACTGTGCGGATCAATGTGGAATCTTATTATACATGAATAATGAAATTGAACGCTGAGATCATTATTAAACCAAATTAAATATCTAAATTCTTCCTCAACTGCATCTCCACCAATTTGAAATTGATTAACTCAGTACGGTACTCACTGGTGCAGTTGAACAGTCCAATTGAGTATCATTGATGTGAAATGGGATGATATATGCGCAAACTCATCTAAACCAGCCGCGAAGAATTTCCCTTACTTTACATTGTCGTGTAATCTACTGTATTTAAGTTAAAATGTCGGATTAGAAAATCCATGTATACCATGATATTCTTTTCTCCACACTTTGTGGCGTGATATCTAATTTTGACCCCTTTACGAATTATGGTTGATCTATTCGTTTCAAACTAAATTCAAACTCGCAAACAATACAAACTCGCCAATCAACGCAATCCCTTCATAATCAAAAGGTCTAATTCAAGGTATGACACAAAAACAAAATGCCGTTAGTAAAGCCACGGCAATGTCATTAGTGCATTTATAATACATGTGTATAAGATTTGATACAACATAATAGCAAGCCGTCTGAGGAAACACTAGCCTATGCAGCTGCTGTCCTAAAGGCTTCGAAAGTGCTTTACTACGGTGTATGACCGGTCGTCGCTCGACCCATCCTAAGAAGTCAAATAATTTCACCGAAGAGAATGAGTGACGTTTATTCCTATACGTGTCGAACAGATATCTCATATGGGAAACAAATACGACGACGGTATCAAATAGGAAATGAAATTTAGGAGCGCTATGTCATAATCACAGGAGATGGACGAGGGGGAATGGGGAAGCAGATGGAAAGGGTAAATTGAGAGAAATTAAGAAATAAACTGCAACGTCAGCAAGATGAGATCAGTGTTGCGATCTATAGTCCCATTTTAATGTGTTTTTCTGATTACATTTTTTTTAATCTATAATTGATGTTCCTATTAATCGTGAGGCGTTCACCACGTGTTGCATCCGTCCTTGTCTTCCGCCTCCTCACACGGCCCATCACCTTCCTGAAGACTCCCAGGTAGCGGGGATTGGCCAGCGCGTAACAGAAAGGATTCACGGCGCTGTTGCACATTAGACAAAAAGCACCGGTCTGTTCAAGACAAATGGCAAAATTTAAATAATAAGTTAATACATTTGCAAAACCATACAACACTACTAATCAGAACAAAAATAAGCTGTTAGTTTGAGGGCCTCGTGTTTTGATCCTAGTTGAACCTTCCTCAATATGTTTTCATTGAGGAAGATTTTTCCAGAATATCATTCTATATAAACAGTTTCCATCTTGGAGTTGAACTGATACTGTTTTTTCTACGACTACTTTACCGTCATACATTAGGAGCAAAACATCAGGTTAGTTATAACTTAACTGTTACCTGGAAAAGTAGCAGGGAAATGCACGTTGGGCACGATGTTCTGATGATGGTGATCAAGGAGTATGGTGTGCTTGTGATGAGGGTCGAGAAGAAGATTAGGAGTAGAGTACGGGTAGCGCGGTTGCTTTCCTTTGAGATCTTCGCCTTCTTGATCGCCTGATCTTTGTTCATCGAGGTCGTTGAGGATGGCATTGGTGCCCGTCGGTCCGTCTTACCGCCTGACGATGTCTTGCTCCTCATTGAACCTTGACGGTCACGGGTGTTTTCTTTGTCTTTCATTTCTTTAAGTTCTTGACTTGGTCGATCAGTGTGACGGGTCGAACTCATGAGACGCTTATCCAGAACGTCTCCCTTTACAGCTGAGAAAGAGGTTTCTCCACTGTCTACTTCCAGAAGGCCTTTTCTCATTCGCCTCTTGCGCCTGATGGTGCTATGGATGCGCCAATTCAAGACAGAAGTGAGAAGCATAGGAACCCACGCAACTACGATCTTGCTCGCGATGTTGGAAGGAACACTGTCAACGTTATACTGCGAATAACACTGGCCAGGAGGTATACGGCGGCCCCCGGCTAGGTATGGCCATAGTAAGATGAATGGAATCCAAAGTAGAATTGGAATGATGTAGGAGATGGAGATCATGAAGAGTGCGTGACGCAGAGTGCGCTGCTGAAGGTGCTTCAAGGGATGGCAGACTGCCTGGTAACGGTCAAAAGATATGACAAGGATGCTTAGCTGTGAGGTATGGTGAAAAGTGTGGGTAGCGTACACTGTAATGTCACATATTATTTCATTGGTCGGCCAGTAGCCTAGTGTCCAGTAGGCGGTGTACAACGGCATAACGTACATTCCATATAAAAGATCTGAAACTGAAAGGCCTACGATGTAGTAGTTGGTGTAGGTTCTCAGGCGGTGATCCGTACAAAACGAGTAGAGAATGAGGAGGTTGCCCAAAACGGTGAGGGATGATATGGTGCCGCCGACAGCAGCGAAACTGATTTGCAACGAGTCTGAAGACGAATCACTACCAAGGCTGGTTGGGCTTTGTGTTACAGTCATGTCGGATGAGTTCTCGTAAATAGATGAGTTGAACTCCTCTATTGAGAGTTCCTCTTCAACCGATGTCCACCCAACGGAGCTGGTTGAAGGACTCTGTGTTGTGTTCATGTTGACAGTTTCCGTATCCTTTAGCAGGACTATTGAAGATATCTCGTACAGAATGGCAGTCAAATCAAGCAGTGATGGCGTGTACCGTTGCCTTATGCCGGAGTCTTCTGATTGTTGCTCTGTGGAGTCAAGATTTGTTCTCTCAACTGCCCGTTGTCGTTGAACAATTTATAGCCAAACGTGGCTAGCCCGTGCAAACACTTTTAGTGATTACTTTTTGATTTGGGGAGATCACGTGATTACTAACGAAAGCCCCCTTTGTTGATGATGCCCAGAGGATAAATGTTTACCCTAAGAGCTCATTGGATCACTCTTACAGTGACTTTCCTGTCGGTCATGCGCACAATGATGAATGGTGTTTGGTTTGGGATCTACGACTTGTGTGACATGTGTAACTTCACCCTATCGTAAACTGGTTACCATGCACGAATGGCAGCATTGACTCCGTATAATTCACGTAAGAGGAGTGTTCCTGTACTTCTAGCGGGAACCAGTGTGACATATACCTTCAGTATACCTTCAGCCAAGAAGGTCTTTTTATGAACAGATCCTGCAATTGCATTAACGAGTCTGCATTCGTTGTTAATGAAAGAAAACATATGCATTCTAACATTGCATAATTAGATTTTAGATTTCCCGTTGAGTAGAGTTCGGTTAGGTTGGTACTCTGCCATAGGATGTGGAGTCGCTTATAATTAAATTCTCTCATGTCTGCCGTCTATCAATGTCACTGTTTATTTAATACTTTGCTCCTAATTTGATAAACAATCTTTTTGGAGGGGATCCGACAATTCCTTCTTCTGTGTTGATGATTTGTTTCCTACGTAATAAGATACAATTTTCTTCCTGAGAAAGTGCTTGACGCCATGCATCCAGCAGTAAATGTTATCGTCATAATGATGATAAACATTCACTATGAATACCAATCATAGGCTCACCTGTATTATGGGATTAAAAGTAATACAGTATTGAATAACATCTGCATACATTATGGAGCTGGATGTTGTGATGTCTGATATCCTTAGCAACTGCTTGAGTATACATAGTGAAAACCTAGGGCCAAAGGTACACTGCATGTTATTGACCTCCACAATTGAAACATGAGAATGTCGGCCACCAATGAGAAACTGAAAAGTACTACCCGTAACTGTCAAGTGTATGATTTATAGCTCTGCAGAGACAGTCTTCTAGTGACGGGCAGAGTACACTCTGCCCGAAACGTTGAGTTACCGGCTCTTTTCAGAGCCACACTCTGTCTCAAAAGAGACGTGTTACATGATAATTATGACCGCAAACCTTCTCCATCTTTGTATTTCCCCATACAAACCGTCAAATCTTATCTTATCTAGCTTTTTAGATTGTTTTAATCAAGGAAGGCTTCTGCAATTAAAGATTTACGTTTCATGGGTTCAGGAAATATGCCACTTGTGGATGATGAATTGACAATAGCGATCTTTGATGTTAGGGGTAAGATCCATCTAAATTATTCTTTAGAAGCCAAGAATGAAAATCATCCAAATCACAGGACTTAATAACACAACTCATCGCAACATGGCGCTCTTCATCACTCTCACGCGCTCTGAATGGGAGAGTATGAATTGTACCTGGGTCATTGGCATTCTCATCTTGATAATAAACGCTGAGCAAGTGTCAAAGCCTGGCATTATCTCAGACACTTCATCACTGAAATGACGGTCAAAATGCACCCATGCAACATTATAGCACGCCGTCTGAAGAAACACTAGCCTATGCTACTGCAGTCCTAAAGGCTTCGAAAGTGCATACCTTCTTTGCCCGTCGTCGCTCAAGTGATGTGCCGAAAAGGACAACGTCCTTTTATTTGTCGCAGAACCATGTGAGGTACAAAACGACGCCACCATGTATGCAACGGTGCGCCGCGACGGCTCACAACGCGACAATGCGATTGCAAGACGCGACAATTCGCCTGTGGACGGTGGATGTGAGGGAGATCCAAGCATGAATGCCCAATATACATTGCGTATCTTGTCATAGTCCTATAATAGCGCCATCTTTCGTTGGGGATTCTTGAAATATTTACAAGAAACTATAATGGTGCGATCGAATGCTGTAAAAGGCAAGTCCACGAAATCACAAAACAGGGACATTGTTTTGTCCCAAATTGTCTCAAGAAAGACTTAAATTTGAGTCAAATTTTCAAGTAATTTAAAATCATTCTTAAACCAGTGTATATATCCACGTTCTTCCTTAACTGCATCTCCACTTCACCAATTTTAAAGAAATTAATTCAGTATTCACTGGCGCAGTTGAACAGTCCAATAGAGTAACCTTGCTTTAAAATGGGATGGTTTGTGCGCAAACTCATTTCACCGAGTGTTATACAAATTTTAAATGTAAAGAAAGGCAAACAGAAGTTGCAGAATAAGGAGACCCAAGGAGCGGTGTAATTCGTTGGCAAAAAGAACAGAGAGAATTTATTGCAGTCTAGTTGTTACACAAAATATTAATAGGGACTGGAAAATTACAAAAAGAAACGACAGTCAATCTGTGCCAGATTAACCTGAAGATTATAAATGGAAAGAAAATTCATTAACATTGTATGCAACCCTTAATTCTAATTTAGTTGAACCCTTAGCCAAAATGGCGTCTCGGTGTAATTTTCAACTTGAAAAACAAATCCCACTCTCCACACATTAAGATTACCTGAGTCATGCATTAAACATGTCCAGCGGGCCTCTAATATGGTCCATCAAATACCCCGTTTGTTAGAAATTGACTTAAGAATATATGCCTGTAATAAAATAATTGAACAAAAAACAACTACAGACTCCCGTTTATTTATAAGCGACGATCAAAAAATCACCTTTTTAACGGCGCGTCGTGGCCGAATCGAGAAAAGGATGAATGACGTCATAATGATACGCAAATTATCCCGTGACGTACATCTTGGGAGTCCCCGACTTCGACGCATGTACGCTAAAACAGGCGGCTATAATGAATACGCGCTGTAAATTGTAAAGCTTGTTCCAAGTCCCCTTTATAGTTTGTTGCTACAGCGTGATAACTATTTGTTTTCAATTAACACATTGCCAGCGCTATAGGCGGTCGGATCAACTGTAGAAATCGCCCAGAAAACAATTCCCGTTCCAGTAGTTGGGATCTAAGTGAACTTTACACTGGCGGTACATGAAATTCTGCAAATGTCAAATCTGAAAGGTTCAACTCATTTACATTGCACAAACAGCAGAAATCTAGACCGAAACTGTGAAAATTCCGACATAAAATAAGCGAACATGGCTGCACGGTTGTCGTGAGGATTAGACGTGCCTCAAGCCGCTAAAGTATGTACTCAGTAAAGAACGCCCTCTTGGTGGTATCGAAGTGTACTGTCAGTCCGTTTGCGGTTGGCGTATGGAAATTCTGCGACTTGAGTAAACTCTGTGTAGCATCAGCTAGGGATAGACTGGTATGCTGTCCCTTTGATACAGGCGCTGAAAATTACTTATTCACGTTCTACTTCTACTCAGAGAAGGGTTGTCCAACAACCGCAATTAATTTATGCTTACAATACATTACATAAATGGTTACATATTGTGAATTAGTCTGGATAATCTCAGTAGACTGATCCTCTAGAGTATCAATTATTTTCTTTCTGTGCAAATTGTAGACTCAGGTATTCCTACCCCCATGATTGAAATTTAAGCTTAAACTTTAAAGCAAGTTTTAAATATGCTCGACTAAATTCAGGACTGCTTCTGCTGTTAATGTTAGTACATGTACCAAAATACCAAAAGCAAGCCAAATAATGTCCACAGAGTCTTCTTTTAAGTTTCTACATAGTTTATTACATGTACATCACAATTCTCTCCACAACACCATCATCAAGCTTTCCAAGCTTTTCTTGTTTTGGGGATATATGTAATAGATTAATTTAATAAATAGAGGTAGATGTACATGTATATTAATCAATAAATAAGATGTCACTATGCATGCTGCCCGCCCTTGTCACCCTGCCAGCTTCCATTACTCCTCACGAACAAAGACATATACTTAGACTGAATTCAAATCAATTGCGATGACAACAATAATGGTTAAAAAGATCTATCAAGACAACAATATCAACTAAGAAGTCCGCCTGGCACTAAACAAAGAAAAATCTAACTCCATGTATGTCTTTTTGTGCTGTTGAAATATAATATTTTGCTTGGAATTGACTCTCTAAGAAAAGCTACGGAACAGGAAACACTGCAAACTAAAGAATGATCCAAAAGCAGCCTTGGAAAATTATGTTGAGGTGTCACAATCTTAAGAAATTGGTGGATGATAAAAAACATGTGCCCTTGGCCTTTATGTTCATTCATGTACATGTACATGTAGTCATGTACTAGCATAAAACCATTTTCTCTGAAATATTTTCCTGACCTGTCTTGCTAAAGGTAGAAACAAAAGCTTGCAGTCAGTACAGGCACTGGGCACGCCTAACCCATGTCAAGAGAAACCCGTACAAAATAATACACTGTCCATGGCAAACTTTTAAAAATAAATGTAAATACTGGCATGTTTCACTAAGTCAAATCAGGTAACATTAATCTTGCATTTCTCGTGTCAATATTTTCCAGCAATTCTATATCCAAATTGAAACATTAGCAAAGAAAACGTTGACAGGACCGGGACAGGCACAGACCACCCGGCCTTAGACTAGAGTTAGATGGTGGCCTGAATCTGCCTGAATGAAAGCGGGCTAGAAAAGCACTTGTACTTAATCCAGAGGTCTCAGGTTCAAGTCCTGAAGCCTATTTCATCAAACCCATCGTAACTTACGATCAATCGCAAGACGATGAGTTATGCACAAACCATACGGCCAATCACAACTTGCGATGGGTTATCCATCGTAAGTTGAGTTACGATGCATCGTAAGGCATTGTGAAATCCACCCCTGTCCAGTAAAAATATTCTTTGCCAATTTTTCTATTTTTTCAAAAGTTCCCAGTCAGCTTGAGTTGGTTACAGACTGAGTTGACCTGAAACCGAGGGGAAAAGAATTCCAAGTCAAACAGAGTCGGATAGTCGGATACCACTTTTAAATTTCCCTGAAGTATTTGTTATTGGCATGGTAGGCAAACTAGCAGATGGAAAGGGTGAATTGCCAGGGAACACATTTTGGGAAATCAAGCGCAAAGATCAGTGTCGCGGTCTATAGTCGTGTTTCCTTTTCATCTTAATGTGCTTGTGTGGTTACATGTTTTCATCTGTAATACACGTCAATCGTTGTCTTTATGGATGATTTCTTTTTATCGTGATGGGTTCACCACGTACGTGTTGCATCCGTCCTTGCCTTCCGCCTCCTCACGCGGCCCACCACCCTCCTGAAGACTCCCAGGTAGCGGGGATTGGCCATCGCGTAGCAGAAAGGATTCACGACGCTGCTGCACAGTGCTAAAAAGGTTACCGTCTGTCCAAAATGAATGGGAAAATGATTGAAATAAAGTTTAATCCTATTGCAAAATCAAGGTGAACAACGCTACAAGTCAAAACACATCAGAAGCTATCAGTTTGAGAGCCTTGTGTTTTGATCCTTTAGTTGTACCTTACTCATACCATTTTCCCCGGCGTTCTCTCGTGAATAGCCTGCTAAGCAGTTAGCATATTGATATTGAAAGGTACTGTCATTTCCATGACTCTTTTACCTTCAAGCATAAATAGCAAAACATAAGGTTAGTCATAACTGTTACCTGGAAAAGTAGCAGGGGAATGCACGTTGAGCACGGTGTTAAGATGATGGTAACCAAGCCGTACGGTGTGCTTGTGATGAGCATCGAGAAGAAGATGAGGAGTAGAGTGCGGGTAGCGCGGTTGCTTTCCTTTGAGATCTTCGCCTTCACGATCGCCTGGTCTTTGAGTTTATTCATCGAGGTCGTTGAGGATGGCATTGGTGCCCGTCGGTCCGTCTTACCGCCTGACGATATCTTGCTTCTCATTGTACCTTGACGGTCACGGGTGCTGGCTTTGTCTTTCATTTCCTGAAGTTCTTGACTTGGTTGATCAGTATGACGGGTCGAACTCACGAGACGCTGCTCCGAAACGTCTCCCTTTACAGCTGAGAAAGAGGTTTCTCCACTGTCTGCTTCCAGAAGGCTTTTTCTCATTCGCCTCTTGCGCCTGATGGTGCTATGGATGCGCCAATTCAAGACAGAAGTGAGAAGCATAGGAGCCCATAGTCCCACGATTTTGCTTGCTATGTTGGAAGGAACACTGTCAGTATTATACTGAGAAAAACACTGGTCATGAGGTATACGGCGGCCCCCGGCTATGTATGGCCACAGGAAGATGAATGGAATCCACAGTAGAATTGGAATGATGTAGGAGATGGAGATCATTTTAAGGGCATAGCGCATTGTGCGCTGTTGAAGGTGCTTCAATGGATGGCAGACCGCCTGGTAACGGTCAATTGATATAACGAGGACGATCAGCTGTGAGGTATGGAGAAGTGTATGGGCAACGTACACTAAAATGTCACATAATAAATCAGTTGTCGGCCAGTAGCCTAGTGACCAGTACGCGGTGTACATCGGAATGACGGTCATTCCATATAAAAGGTCAGTAACTGAAAGGCCTACAATGTAGTAGTTGGTGTAGGTTCTTAAGCGGTGATCCGTACAAAACGCGTAGAGAATGAGGAGGTTGCCCAAAACGGTGAGGGATGATATGGTGCCGCCGACAGCAGCGAGACTGATTTGCAACGAGTCTGAAGACGAATCACTAGCAAGGCTGGTTGGGCTTTGTGTTACAGTCATGTCGGATGAGTTCTCGTAAATAGTTGAGTTGAACTCCTCTATTGAGAGTTCCTCTTCAACCGATGTCCACCCAACGGAGCTGGTTGAAGGACTCTGTGTTGTGTTCATGTTGACAGTTTCCGTATCCTTTAGCAGGACTATTGAAGATATCTCGTACAGAATGGCAGTCAAATCAAGCAGTGATGGCGTGTAACGTTGCCTTATGCCGGAGTCTTCTGATTGTTGCTCTGTGGAGTCAAGATTTGTTCTCTCAACTGCCCGTTGTCGTTGAACAATTTATAGCCAAACGTGGCTAGCCCGTGCAAACACTTTTAGTGATTACTTTTTGATTTGGGGAGATCACGTGATTACTAACGAAAGCCCCCTTTGTTGATGATGCCCAGAGGATAAATGTTTACGCTAAGAGCTCATTGGATCACTCTTACAGTGACTTTCCTGTCGGTCATGCGCACAATGATGAATGGTGTTTGGTTTGGGATCTACGACTTGTATGACATGTGTAACTTCACCCTATCGTAAACTGGTTACCATGCACGAATAGCAGCATTGACTCCGTATAATTCACGTAAGAGGAGTGTTCCTGTACTTCTAGCGGGAACCAGTGTGACATATACCTTCAGTATACCTTCAGCCAAGAAGGTCTTTTTATGAACAGATCCTGCAATTGCATTAACGAGTCTGCATTCGTTTTTAATTAAAGAAAACATATGCATTCTAACATTGCATAACTAGATTTTAGATTTCCCGTTGAGTAGAGTTCGGTTAGGTTGGTACTCTGCCATAGGATGTGGCGTCGCTTATAATTAAATTCTCTCATGTCTGCCGTCTATCAATGTCACTGTTTATTTAATACTTTGCTCCTAATTTGATAAACAATCTTTTTGGAGGGGATCCGACAATTACTTCTTCTGTGTTGATGATTTGTTTCCTACGTAAAAAGATACAATTTTCTTCCTGAGAAAGTGCTTGACGCCATGCATCCAGCAGTAAATGTTATCGTCATAATGATGATAAACATTCACTATGAATACCAATCATAGGCTCACCTGTATGATGGGATTAAAAGTAATACAGTATTGAATAACATCTGCATACATCATGGAGCTGGATGTTGTGATGTCTGATATCCTTAGCAACTGCTTGAGTATACATAGTGAAAACCTAGGGCCAAAGGTACACTGCATTCTATTGACCTCCACAATTGAAACATGAGAATGTCGGCCACCAATGAGAAACTGAAAAGTACTACCCGTAACTGTCAAGTGTATGATTTATAGCTCTGCAGAGACAGTCTTCTAGTGACGGGCAGAGTACACTCTGCCCGAAACGTTGAGTTACCGGCTCTTTTCAGAGCCACACTCTGTCTCAAAAGAGACGTGTTACATGATAATTATGACCGCAAACCTTCTCCATCTTTGTATTTCCCCATACAAACCGTCAAATCTTATCTTATCTAGCTTTTTAGATTGTTTTAATCAAGGAAGGCTTCTGCAATTAAAGATTTACGTTTCATGGGTTCAGGAAATATGCCACTTGTGGATGATGAATTGACAATAGCGATCTTTGATGTTAGGGGTAAGATCCATCTAAATTATTCTTTAGAAGCCAAGAATGCAGATCATCCAAATCACAGGACTTAATAACACAACTCATCGCAACATGGCGCTCTTCATCACTCTCACGCGCTCTGAATGGGAGAGTATGAATTGTACCTGGGTCATTGGCATTCTCATCTTGATAATAAACGCTGAGCAAGTGTCAAAGCCTGGCATTATCTCAGACACTTCATCACTGAAATGACGGTCAAAATGCACCCATGCAACATTATAGCACGCCGTCTGAAGAAACACTAGCCTATGCTACTGCAGTCCTAAAGGCTTCGAAAGTGCATACCTTCTTTGCCCGTCGTCGCTCAAGTGATGTGCCGAAAAGGACAACGTCCTTTTATTTGTCGCAGAACCATGTGAGGTACCAAACGACGCCACCATGTATGCTACGGTGCGCCGCGACGGCTCACAACGCGACAATGCGATTGCAAGACGCGACAATTCGCCTGTGGACGGTGGATGTGAGGGAGATGCAAGCATGAATGCCCAATATACATTGCGTATCTTTTCATAGTCCTATAATAGCGCCATCTTTCGTTGGGGATTCTTGAAATATTTACAAGAAACTATATGGTGCGACCGAATGCTGTAAAACTAAAAGGTAAGTCCACGAAATCACAAAACAGGGACATTGTTTTGTCCGAAATTGTCTCAAGAAAAATTTGAGTCAAATTTTCAAGTAATTTTAAATCATTCTTAAACCAATGTATATATCCACGTTCTTCCTTAACTGCATCTCCACTTCACCAATTTTAAAGAAATTAATTCAGTATTCACTGGTGCAGTTGAACAGTCCAATAGAGTAACCTTGCTTTAAAATGGGATGGTTTGTGCGCAAACTCATTTCACCGAGTGTTATACAAATTTTAAATGTAAAGAAAGGCAAACAGAAGTTGCAGGATAAGGAGACCCAAGGAGCGGTGTAATTCGTTGGCAAAAAGAACAGAAAGAATTTATTGCAGTCTAGTTGTTACACAAAATATTAATAGGGACTGGAAAATTACAAAAAGAAACGACAGTCAATCTGTGCCAGATTAACCTGAAGATTATAAATGGAAAGAAAATTCATTAACATTGTATGCAACCCTTAATTCTATTTTAGTTGAACCCTTAGCCAAAATGGCGTCTCGGTGAAATTTTCAACTTGAAAAACAAATCCCACTCACCACACATTAAGATTACCTGAGTCATGCATTAAACATGTCCAGCGGGCCTCTAATATGGTCCATCAAATACCCCGTTTGTTAGAAATTGACTTAAGAATATATGCCTGTAATAAAATAATTGAACAAAAAACAACTACAGACTCCCGTTTATTAATAAGCGACGATCAAAAAATCACCTTTTTAACAGTGCGTCGTGGCCGAATCGAGAAAAGGATGAATGACGTCATAATGATACACAATTACCCCGTGACGTACATCTTGGGAGTCCCCGACTTCGACGTATGTACGCTAAAACAGGCGGCTATAATGAATACGCGCTGTAAATTGTAAAGCTTGTTCCAAGTCCCCTTTATAGTTTGTTGCTACAGCGTGATAACTATTTTTTTTCAATGAACACATTGCCAGCGCTGTAGGCGGTCGGCTGTCGAAAGCGCCCAGAAAACAATTCCCGTTCCAGTAGTTGGGATCTATGTGAACTTAACACTGGCGGTACTGAAATTCTGCAAATGTCAAATCTGACAAGTTCAACTCATTTACATTGCACAAACAGCAGAAATCTAGACCGAAACTGTGAAAATTCCGACATAAAATCAGCGAGGATTAGACGTGCCTCAAGCCGCTTAAGTATGTACTCAGTAAAGAGCGCCCTCTTGGTGCTATCGAAGTGTACTGTCGGTCCGTTTGCGGTTGGCGTATGTAAATTCTGCGACTTGAGTAAACTCTGTGTAGCATCAGCTAGGGATAGACTGGTATGCTGTCCCTTTAATACAGGCGCTGAAAATTACTTATTCACGTTCTACTTCTACTCAGAGAAGGGTTGTCCAACAACCGCAATTAATTTATGCTTACAATACATTTACATAAATGGTTACATATTGTGAATTAGTCTGGATAATCTCAGTAGACTGGTCCTCTAGAGTATTAATTATTCTCTTTCTGTGCAAATTGTAGACTCAGGTATTCCTACCCCCATGATTGAAATTTAAGCTTCAACTTTAAAGCAAGTTTTAAATATGCTTGACGAAATTCAGGACTGCTTCTGCTGTTAATGTTAGTACATGTACCAAAATACCAAAAGCAAGCCAAATAATGCCCACAGAGTCTTCTTTTAAGTTCCTACATAGTTTATTACATGTACATCACAATTCTCTCCACAACACCATCATCAAGCTTTCCAAGCTTTTCTTGTTTTTGGGATATATGTAATAGATTAATTTAATAAATAGAGGTAGATGTACATGTATATTAATCAATAAATAAGATGTCACTATGCATGCTGCCCGCCCTTGTCACCCTGCAAGCTTCCATTACTCCTCACGAACAAAGACATCTACTTAGACTGAATTCAAATCAATTGCGATGACAACAATAATGGTTAAAAAGATCTACCAAGACAACAATATCAACTAAGAAGTCCGCCTGGCACTAAACAAAGAAAAATCTAACTCCATGTATGTCTTTTTGTGCTGTTGAAATATAATAATTTGCTTGGAATTGACTCTCTAAGAAAAGCTACGGAACAGGAAACACTGCAAACTAAAGAATGATCCAAAAGCAGCCTTGAACAATTATGTTGAGATGTCACAATCTTAAGAAATTGGTGGATGATAGAAAAACATGTGCCCTTGGCCTTTATGTTCATTCATGTACATGTACATGTAGTCATGTACTAGCATAAAACCATTTTCTCTGAAATATTTTCCTGACCTGTCTTGCTAAAGGTAGAAACAAAAGCTTGCAGTCAGTACAGGCACTGGGCACGCCTAACCCATGTCAAGACAAACCCGTACAAAATAATACACTGTCCATGGCAAACTTTTAAAAATAAATGTACATACTGGCATGTTTCACTAAGTCAAATCAGGTAACATTAGTCTTGCATTTCTCGTGTCAATATTTTCCAGCAATTCTATATCCAAATTGAAACATTAGCAAAGAAAACGTTGACAGGACCGGGACAGGCACAGACCACCCGGCCTTAGACTAGAGTTAGATGGTGGCCTGAATCTGCCTGAATGAAAGCGGGCTAGAAAAGCACTTGTACTTAATCCAGAGGTCTCAGGTTCAAGTCCTGAAGCCTATTTCACCAAACCCATCGTAACTTACGATCAATCGCAAGCCGACGATGAGTTATGCACAAACCATACGGCCAATCACAACTTGCGATGGGTTATCCATCGTAAGTTGAGTTATACGATGCATCGTAAGGCATTGTGAGATCCACCCCTGTCCAGTAAGAATATTCTTTGCCAATTGTTCAATTTGTTCAAAAGTTCCCAGTCAGCTTGAGTTGGTTACAGACTGAGTTGACCTGAAACCGAGGGGAAATGACTTCCAAGTCAAACAGAGTCGGATAGTCGGATACCACTTTTAAATTTCCCTGAAGTATTTGTTATTGGCATGGTAGGCAAACTAGCAGTAGTCCGAGTAACTTGGATCTAGTTAAAGTCGCCCTTTTTGAAATTTTGGAGGGGTCGGGTGACTGTAGGCCGACCCCTCCAAAATTTAAACTAGGTCCAAGTTACTGTACATGTACTCGAACTAGCAAACTACTAATATTACTAACACTGTAACACATTGTGTATATCAGTACATGTAGTATAAATTACTCGCAATTTATTACTACTGTGCTACTTACTAGTAGTACTAGAACTAGTACTACTAGTACTAGTACTAGTTACTAGTAAAGTAGTAAAGTGGGCTGAGGCCAGGGTTGATTTTAAGCATTAGCGGCATCGGAACGTAGGTTTTATTTTGCCCCTTATCCATGATCCTAGGCTAAAGATAGTCCGAGTAACTTTGACCCGACAAGTCACCCTTTTTTATCGAATTTTGAAATTTGGAGTTTCGGGTGACTGTAGGGTCCAAGTTGATCAGTGTCCTAAAGCCGATTATCTGTACAAACCGCCAAAAAACATTTCGACCGAAAAACTACCCGACACAAACCCCCAGATTTACCGCCGAAAACACCCATATCACCGTCCTACGTGCCCATTTTTGGATTCAGTGAGAATCAAGGATTCTAATACTGGTCATTTGCTTTACTCACGTTTTGGAAAAAAGGGAAAAAATACCCTCAGTTGATCGAGAAGGTGTTTTGCCCGTGCGACAGCCAAAACAAGGCGGCCATCTTTTTTTTCTAAAAAGAGCATTCTGACAGTTCCGTGTGCGCAGTGGGTCTGCAACCGTTGAGCCCGCGACTGTTTCATGTTATCTGAGATATATCCATCAGCCTGTCCTGAAATTTGGCCACATGTCTCTCCCGGCAGCCGGTAGGCAAGTGCCCAACTCTGCCTCGTCAGGGAACACAAAATCTCTCATGACTATAAAGAGAGCCAACAATGCATGCACGATAATCGTCTGAGTGGTCAACTCCCCAAGTTTTGGCAGGAATCTTGATCGCGGGTAGATTTTCCAACAATACCAAACTTCGATGCTCAATAAAATCACTTCTAAGAAGTGCCACGGCGTGCCTGCGTGCCCCGCCTGCGAGGGGTACGGCAAATGTGCGGACGCTACTTTGCATAATGCCCTTTACTAAAGCGCGCATGCACGGCGACGTTTTGTCCAATGGCATAATGAGACGGTGTGGCAAGCAGCTATCGATGGTTAAAAAGAACGATACGAGGATAAAAGGAAGGTATAAAGGCAAATTTCTTGGACAGGAGTATAGCCTTTCCAGGCCTTTGCAGGAGAAAATGTAACGAAAAGGATAGCTATGTTAAAGATCGATTGTAACCAGCTTCAAACTTTCGTCAAGCTGCTAAAATAATTCGAAAATAATGGTAGGTTTCTTCCCGGAAAAAGACATGTTTTGAAGGTTAAGGGACCGGCAGACCAACGGAAGGATCGGGTCAAATGGTCACACTCAACTAATCTAGTCGTGAGGAATTTTTCCTTAATTTATAATTGTCGTCTAATCTATTGTAATTAGATCAAAACGTAGGGATTAGAACATCTATGTATAATGTTCTTTCATCCACACTTGATGGCTTTTACCTATTATTGGTCTCTTAACGATTAATTTAAGCCTGATCTAGACTATTTCTTTAAAGGGGAATGCAACCCAAGAAATAAGGTTTGCTTATCTGATTTGGTGTTAAAAAAAACCTACATTTACCTATGAGTCATGAGTCATTCACGTACGGTTTTCATAAAGAGATTGTCTCATAGGTAATTGTAGGTTGTTTTTAGCACCCATTCAGATAAGCAAACTTTATTTCTTGAGTTGCATTCCCCTTTAAAACTAAATTCTACAAACTTGCAATCACTTTATAGTCAAAAAGGCTACGACAAGTTACGACACAAAAAGCAAATGCCGTTAGTAAAGCCACGGCAATGTCATTAGTGCATTTTTAATACATTTGGATAAGATTTAATTCTACATAATAGCATGCCGTCTTAAAAAACACACTAGCCTGTGCAACTTCTGTACATGCCTTCTTTACTAAGGAGTATAACCCGTCGTCGCTCAATCAAACGTATATGAAGTCAAAAAAAATTCACAGGTGAGAATAACTTTTATGTTTTGGGAAGTGTCGTAACATAAAAGAATACGACGACGGTAACAACTAGGAGAGGAAATGGGCGCTCTATCATAATCACAGAAAATTGAGGAGGGGCAATGGGAAGCAGATGGAAAGGGTTAATTGCCAGGGAACACATTTGGGACATCAAGCGCAAAGATCAGTGTCGCGGTCTATAGTCGTGTTTCCTTTTCATCTTAATGTGCTTGTGTGGTTACATGTTTTCATCTGCAATACACGTCAATCGTTATCTTTATGGATGATTTCTTTTTATCGTGATGGGTTCACCACGTACGTGTTGCATCCGTCCTTGCCTTCCGCCTCCTCTCACGCGGCCCACCACCCTCCTGAAGACTCCCAGGTAGCGGGGATTGGCCATCGCGTAGCAGAAAGGATTCACGACGCTGCTGCACAGTGCTAAAAAGGTTACCGTCTGTCCAAAATGAATGGGAAAATGATTGAAATAAAGTTTAATCCTATTGCAAAATCAAGGTGAACAACGCTACAAGTCAAAACACATCAGAAGCTATCAGTTTGAGAGCCTTGTGTTTTGATCCTTTAGTTGTACCTTAATCATACCATTTTTCCCGGCGTTCTCTCTAGAATAGCCTGCTAAGCAGTTAGCATATTGATATTGAAAGGTACTGTCATTTCCATGACTATTTTACCTTCAAGCATAAATAGCAAAACATAAGGTTAGTCATAACTGTTACCTGGAAAAGTAGCAGGGGAATGCACGTTGAGCACGGTGTTAAGATGATGGTAACCAAGCCGTACGGTGTGCTTGCGATGAGCATCGAGAAGAAGATGAGGAGTAGAGTGCGGGTAGCGCGGTTGCTTTCCTTTGAGATCTTCGCCTTCATGATCGCCTGGTCTTTGAGTTTATTCATCGAGGTCGTTGAGGTTGGCATTGGTGCCCGTCGGTCCGTCTTACCGCCTGACGATATCTTGCTTCTCATTGTACCTTGACGGTCACGGGTGTTGGCTTTGTCTTTCATTTCCTGAAGTTCTTGACTTGGTTGATCAGTATGACGGGTCGAACTCACGAGACGCTGCTCCGAAACGTCTCCCTTTACAGCTGAGAAAGAGGTTTCTCCACTGTCTGCTTCCAGAAGGCTTTTTCTCATTCGCCTCTTGCGCCTGATGGTGCTATGGATGCGCCAATTTAAGACAGAAGTGAGGAGCATAGGAGCCCATAGTCCCACGATTTTGCTTGCTATGTTGGAAGGAACACTGTCAGTATTATACTGAGAAAAACACTGGTCATGAGGTACACGGCGGCCCCCGGCTATGTATGGCCAAAGGAAGATGAATGGAATCCACAGTAGAATTGGAATGATGTAGGAGATGGAGATCATTTTAAGGGCATAGCGCATTGTGCGCTGTTGAAGGTGCTTCAATGGATGGCAGACCGCCTGGTAACGGTCAATTGATATAACGAGGACGATCAGCTGTGAGGTATGGAGAAGTGTATGGGCAACGTACAACGTGATGTCACATAATAAATCAGTTGTCGGCCAGTAGCCTAGTGACCAGTACGCGGTGTACATCGGAATGACGGTCAATCCATATAAAAGGTCAGTAACTGAAAGGCCTACAATGTAGTAGTTGGTGTAGGTTCTCAGGCGGTGATCCGTACAAAATGCGTAGAGAATGAGGAGGTTGCCGAAAACGGTGAGGGATGATATGGTGCCGCCGACAGCAGCGAGACTGATTTGCAACGAGTCTGAAGACGAATCACTACCAAGGCTGGTTGGGCTTTGTGTCACAGTCATGTCGGATGAGTTGTCGTAAATAGTTGAGTTGAACTCCTCTATTGAGAGTTCCACTTCAACCGGTGTCCACCCAATGGAGCTGGTTGAAGGACTCTGTGTTGTGTTCATGTTGACGGTTTCTGTATCCTTTAGCAAGACTATTGAAGATATCTCGTACAGAATGACAGTCAAATCAAGATGTGATGTCGTGTCCCGTTGCCTTATGCCGGCGGTTTCTGATTGTTGTCAAGATTTGTTCCGTCAACTGCCCTTTGTCTATTCGCAATTTATAGCCAAACATGGCTAGCCCATGCAAACAATATTACTGATATCTTTTTGATTTGGGATATCACGTGATCACTAATGAAAGCCCCCTTTGTTGATGATACCCTTAGGGTAAATGTTTAAACTGAGACCTCATTGGATCACTCTAACGGTGATCATCCTACCGGTCATGCGCACAATGATGATTGGTTTTGGGTTTGGGATCTACAACTTGTGTGAGCTTCACCCTATTCTAAAGTGGTTACCGGGTACCATGCATGAATGCCGGGATTGACTCTGTATAATACATGTAAGAGAAGAGTGCGTACACTTCGCGGGAACCAGTGTGGCATATATTTGAAGAATACCTTTTGCCAAGGATGTCCTGTATGTACATTTCCTGTAATTGCATTAACGATTCGGAATTCTTTTTAATGAAAGAAAGCATATGTATTCATATACAATACTAACTAAATTTTATATTTCCAGGTGAGTATACTCCTCTATGAAGTTGGGACTGTGTTGTTTTGCTTATAATTAAATTCTTTTTATCTCTGGGGTCTATCAATGTCACAGTTTATTCTATACTTTTCTCATAATTCAATACAATTCTTGATCGAATGGGGCGACCAGTACTTCTTCGGATATGATGCTTTGTTTTCTAAGTAATAAGATAAAGTTGTCTTGCTGGGAATAAGATACAGTTTTCTTCCTGAGAAAGTGTTTGCCGCCATTCAGCGTTAACTCTTGTCGTCATAATTATTATGATAAACTATGAATACTAATCATAGACTCACTAGTATGGTGGGATTAAAAGTAATACAGAATTGAATATCATCTGCATTTATATGGAACTAAATGTTATGATATCTGATTACCGTGCAACTGCTTGAATATACATTGTGAAAACCTCTGTCCAAGTATGAATTGCTGTTGACCTCCAAAATTAAAAACAAATCATCAGAATGTCGGCCACCAACGAGAACCTTTCAATAATGTGTCTGTCAAGCATGCAAACCTTCGAAACTATTCCACAGCTGTGTAGATTGTCATTGTCCAAAAAAGACTTCTTCAATATGAGAGTAAGGCTTCGTGGCATCAGGGAATATGCAACATCTGTGTGATGAATTGAAAATACTGATTTCTGAATGTTGGGGTTAAAACCACCAACAAATTCCTTTAGGAACCAAGAATGAAAATCCTCCAGATCACAGGACTTATTAGCACAACTCATCGCAACATTGCGCTCTTCATCAGTCTCACGCGCTCTAAATGGGAGAGTATGAATTGTACCTGGGTCATTGGCATTCTCATCTTCATAATAAAAGCTGAGCAAAAAGGTATAAATGCCTGGCCTTATCTCAGACACTTCATCCCTGAAGTGGCGGGTAAAAATGTCAGACGAGGATGCTCTGCTATAGCTGTGAGTTATGGAGAATAGTGTGGGCAACATTTTATACTGCAATGTCACAAAATATCTTATTGGTCTGTTAAAATCCCAGTGTCTATTTATAGGGGGTGTGCATCGGCATGACGTACATCCCATATAAAAGGTGAACAACTAGAAGCATATTAATGGCATTACATGCCTAATTTCTTTCCAGTAATAACGAGCGTTATTACAATTATTGAGTGCTCGCTCTGTCTAAGATTAGCATTATTTTTTTTCTTTTTAGTTCGGTTATCTTCCCGGGTCTAACGGGGTCTACTCTGGATAGTTCTGACGTCACTACCTTTAACTTCAATCCGGGTCATCCCGGGAAAGCTAACTGAAGAAAACCCTTGAATTTCTTTGTCTACTGCGCTGGTTTGACCGAATGTTCGTCTAATATGGAATTCTCATATTTTGTCGAAACTCGAGATAGACCGGTATCAAAATGCGACGCTGCCACAATGTGACGGCACGGCACACTCTTTGCGACGACACGACGCGAGAAGCACCGTTGACGGTGGAAACGGCAATAGATACCCTAGAAATACAACATTAAAGTGCTACGACAGGACTTTCGTTTTGCTTGACGGATAAATCTGTGACAAATTGACGCATCCGGCCATCTACGCAAGCGTCGACTTTAAGTGATCGTCGGCCTGCGATTTCTGCGATTTCTGCATTAGTCTGTGCTTTGCCGAAAACGTCAAAGGACTTTTCACAGTTGCAGATCCCTGTGTAGTTAAAAACGAAAGCTCTCTTTTGCGATGGTAAGACGCTACAACGCGACGGCAGGACACAACAACGCTACCGCAGGCCAGGACGCCACAATGCGCCTGTCGACGGCGGATGTCGGGGAGATTCAAGTATGAATGCCCAACATCCGTCGTGTAACTTGGCAGGGACGGAACTCTATATATAGTCCTATAATCGCGCCATATTTTGGTAGTGATTCGTGAAATATTTAAAAGATAAGGCACTGAATGAAACGAAAGTAAGACTGAAACAAGTGCCAGAGATGTCCACAGAATCACCAAAAACTAATTTATTCTATATTCTCGCCAAATATTTCTCCAAAGACCTAATTTGGAGTGTAGTTTTTAAGTAATTGTTGTAATGCTCCACTGTGCAACCACGTTTCTCGATGTGGAATCTGATTATACATGAATAATAACATTTGACGCTTGCACATCATTGCCAATGTAAATACATGTATCCACGTGCTTACTGAACTGCATCTCCACTTCACCAACTTGAAAGAAGAACCTTTCCTGGGTCTCCCCCAAGAACCGTGTTCCAGCCCTTGAAACGTATGTGCAAGCAGTCAGTTCTCAAGTTTTCAACTCCTCTCATCTTACCCGTAAGCCCCACGACAATCTCCCTAGGGAAAAATGTCTTGCTCTCAACACTCTACGTTCCCGCGTTGACATCATTATCAAGCCAGCAGATAAAGGGTCAGCCGTAGTGATCATGAATCGCCAAAAATATATTGGTGAAGCCAATCGCCAACTCAACAATCCCCAGCACTATAAATGTCTGGACTCTTACCCCACTGGCAAATTTTCAGAGCAAATTCAGGGAGTTTTGGATGACATGCGATCACGTGATCATTTGAGTAAAAAAGCTCACAGATTTCTATCACCGATCAATTGTAGAACTGCCAGATTCTACCTTCTCCCGAAAACTCACAAAGCCAACAACCCAGGCAGACCCATCATCTCTGGCAATGGTTCACCTACGGAACACATATCTCTTTTCATTGACTCTTTTCTCAAACCCTTGGTTCCCCAATGATCCCCTCATACGTCCATGACACTACCGACTTTCTGCGAAAGTTGGAAAGTGTCAAGGATCAAATTCCTACCACTGCCATAATTGGTACTATTGACGTTTCCTCTCTATACACTAACATCCCCCAGGAAGAAGGCATTCAAGCTTGCTCCTCGGCCCTGTCCAAAGGAAAACAGTCCTCTCCACCCATCTCCGACATAACCACTCTCATGAGGCTAGTGCTGGCCAAGAATAATTTCTCCTTTCTTGGAAATTACTATCTTCAAGTGCATGGCACTGCCATGGGCATGCGCATGGCTCCTTCCTTTGCTTGCCTCTTCATGGGTGAACTTGAGGAACGCATGCTCAGTGAGGCTCCATGCCTTCCCTGGATTTGGTGGAGATACATAGATGATGTTTTCTTCATTTGGACTAGGGACGGTAGCAGCTTGAATGCTTTCTTTGACCACATCAATTCCTTCCATAGGACTATCAAATTCACATGGGAGCACTCTCTTCAGCAGACCCACTTTCTGGACGTCACCGTCCGAAAAGACCTCAATACACTCACTACTGACTTGTATTCTAAGCCCACCGACACTCATCAATATCTCCATTCCTCCAGTTGTCACCCCAGACACTGTAAGACTGGTATCGCTTACAGCCAGGCCCTCAGATTGAGGCGCATATGTTCCAATGAGTCTGACTTTCGCCGCCATACACATGTATTGGCCAGTAACTTGGTTGCTAGAGGCTATAGATCTCGCCAAGTGAAAAACTCCATTGCTAAAGTCTATTCCATTCCCCGAAGTTCGGCACTAAAACAAAAGCCACCAGGTCCCAATGACAAGCCCGAGGTTCCCTTAGTTACTTCCTACCACCCTTCTCTTCCTCCTCTCAGGAAGATAACTAAGGAAAACCACCATATTCTCCACACTTCAGATCATCTGGCTGATGCCATTCCAAATTCGCCTGTTTTGGCTTTCAGGCGCCCCGTAACCTGCGTGACTTAATTGTCCGAGCAGAGGTTTCCCCTTTGGACTCTTCACCTCCCACTAAATTTGGTACACTTAAGTGTACCTCGAAATGCATTGTTTGCAAGACACATGTCAAGGAAATACTCTTTCAATGGACATTCTTCTGGAACTACTCACACGACCTACGGCTCTATCACGTGCACTACCTCAAACATCATATACGTCATCTCTTGTAGAGTTTGCAATATTCAGTATTTTGGCGAGACCAAAAACACCCTCAAAAAACGGATCTATGGCCATAGGTCTACTATCAAAACCGGTTAAATGGACACCCCTGTTGGGTATCACTTCAATCTCCCTGATCATTCGATATCAGATATGAGTGTACGAGCATAGAATCACTTGGTCACCGTAGTAATGCTGTCCGTCTTAGCCGTGAGAAAATGTGGATGAAGCGTCTTCGGACTATTCAACCACATGGTCTCAACATCCAGGAGGGTAATGACTAACACCATGCAGCTTTCTGATAATCCTTCTTTTGTGTTCAGTTCTTCACACTTCTCTCTTTGATCTTTCCCCCTCTTCTCACTTATCCCTACCATACTCATTGCCCTTCCCTTTGATCTTTCCCTACCAGCTTTACTCTTTGTCCTTTGTTTCTAATCCGTGTCCTATTCACTCTCCCCCCCTTCCTGTGTTATCTGTGTTGTCCTTGTCACTCTGCCTTTGAGAAAGGTCCTGCTAGGATCGAAACGTCAGGCCCACTAAATTTTAAGATTTGCATTTTGGTAATTTTAGTCAGTAAGCAGTTTGCAACATTTTTGTATATCAACATCTAACCTATTCGCAAAGGATTTTCCCTAACTTTATAATGAAGGATAATCTACTGTTATTAAGTTAAATATCGGATTAGAACATCCATATACTGTATCACATTCTTTGCTCCACACTCTACTCCGTTATATTGTTTTGACCCCTTAAGGATTTCTGCTTGTTCAATTCGTTTAAAAATTAATTCTATACAAACTCACAAATTAATGCTATTACTTATGATGCTACTAATAATTGAACAGTCTAATTCAAGAAACTACACAAAAAGCAAATGCAGTAAGTAAAGCCACGGCAATGTCGTCAGTGCATTTTAAATGATTGGGACAAGATATGCCTATGCAACTGCTGTCTTAAAGGCTTCAAACGTGCATAGGCCTACCTTCTTTGCGAAGGTGTATGACCCGTCGTCTCAACGTGAAAGAAATACGACGACGGAAACAAATAGGAAAGGAAAGTGGCTCTTTGTCATAATCACAGAAGATGAAGGAGGGGGAATGGGGAAGTAGATTGAGTAAATAGTAGAAGTAGAAAGAGTAAATTGAGAGAAGGGAACACATTTTGGGAAATCAAGCTTCAAGATCATAGAGTGACGTCAACATGCAGATAATATCTGTGAATTTTTATCCTTATTTATAGTTTCTTTTCATCGTGAGTGGTTCACCACGTGTTGCATCCGTCCTTGCCTTCCGCCTCCTCACACGGCCAATCACCCTCCTGAAGACTCCCAGGTAGCGGGGATTGGCCATTGCGTAACAGAAAGGATTCACGGCGCTGTTGCAGAGTGTCAAAAATGTAATAGTCTGTCCAAAACAAATTGGTAAATTGAATTAAAAGATTCATCCTTTTAATAAGCAAAACATCGCTACAAGTCAGGAATATGAGGCTATCACTTTCGTGACCTGGTTTTTATCCTAGTTGTATCTTACTCAGAGTGTTTTCTGTCTTTTAGGGCGCTCTTTCCAGCATATCCTTCTAAGTAGTTTGTATGTGGATATTGACACGTTACTGTAATTTCTGCAACTACCTTACTTTAATGCATAACAAGGGAAACATTAAGTTAGTCATAAATATTACCTGGAAAAGTAGCAGGGGAATGCACGTTGAGCACGGTGTTACGATGATGGTAACCAAGCCGTACGGCGTGCTTGTGATGAGCATTGAGAAGAAGATGAGGAGTAGAGTGCGGGTAGCACGGTTGCTTTCCTTTGAGATCTTCGCCTTCATGATCGCCTGGTCTTTGAGTTTGTTCATCGAGGTCGTTGAGGTTGGCATTGGTACCCGTCGGTCCGTCTTACCGCCTGACGATATCTTGCTTCTCATTGTACCTTGACGGTCACGGGTGTTCGCTTTGTCTTTCATTTCTTCAAGTTCTTGACTTGGTTGATCAGTGTGACGGGTCGAACTCACGAGACGCTGCTCTGGAACGTCTCCCTTTACAGCTGATAAAGAGGTTATTTCACCCTCTACTTGCTGAGGGCCTTTTCTCATGCGCCTCTTGCGCCTGATGGTGCTATGGATTCGCCAATTTAAGACCGAAGTGATGAGCAGAGGAAGCCAGTAAACTACGACTTTGGTCGCGATGTTGGAAGGAACGCTGTCAACGTTATACTGCGAATAACACTGGCCACTATGTATACGGCGGCCGCCGGCTAGGTATGGCCACATTAAGGTGAAAGGAATCCACAGTAGAATTGGAATTATGTAGGAGATGGAGATCATAAAGAGTGCGTGACGCAGAGTGCGCTGCTGAAGGTGCTTCAAGGGATGGCAGACCGCCTGGTAACGGTCAAAAGATATTACGAGGACACTCAGCTGTGAGGCATAGAGAACAATGTGGGTAGCATAAACTGTAATGTCACATAATATCTCATTGGTCGGCCAGTAGCCTAGTGACCAGTACGCGGTGTACAACGGCATGACCGTCATTCCATTAAAAAGGTCAGCAACTGAAAGTCCTATGATGTAGTAGTTGGTGTAGGTTCTCAGGCGGTGATCCGTACAAAATGCGTAGAGAATGAGGAGGTTGCCCAAAACGGTGAGGGATGTTATAGTGCCGCCGACAGCAGCGAGACTGATATGCAACGAGTCTGAAGACGAATCACTACCAAGGCTGGTTGGGCTTTGTGTCACAGTCATGTCGGATGAGTTCTCGTAAATAGTAGAGTTGAACTCCTCTATTGAGAGTTCCTCTTCAACCGATGTCCACACAACGGAGCTGGTTGAAGGACTCTGTGTTGTATTCATGTTGACAGTTCCTGTATCCTTTAGCAGGACTATTCAAGATATCTCGTACAGAATGGCAGTCAAATCAAGCTGTGATGGCGTGTACCGTTGCCTTATGCCGCTACTTCTGATTGTTGCTCTGTGGAGTCAAGATTTGTTCTGTCAACTGCCCCTTGTCGTTGAACAATTTATAGCCAAACGTGGCTAGCCCGTACAAACAATATTGTTGATCACGTTTTGTTTTTGGAGATTACAATATTTTAAATTGAAGTCGCTTTTGTTGAAGATGCCCATAGGGTAAATGTTTTCGTTGATAGCTCATTGGATCACTCTGACAGTGACCATCCCACCGGACATGCGTACAATGATAATTGGTTTTCGGTTTTGATTTACGACTTTTGTGACTTATATATATAAAGTAGTTACTATGCAGGCATCCCGGCAGTGAGCCCTTCTAAAACACATAGAAGAAGAGCTCGCAGACCTGTATAGTATAGCAACCAGTATCGCAGATTTGCAAATACATTTAGCCAAGGACGTCTTTTACGTACGGTTCCTCTATTTGCAGTAACGAGTCTCTATTCGTTTTTAATGGAGAAAATATGTGCATTCCTACAGCGCATAACTAAATTTTAGATTTTCCGGTGAGTAGAATTCTGTAGGTTGATACGGTGCTGTTTTAAAATGTTTTTGCATTGCTCATAATTACATTCTCTTATCTCTGGCGTCTATCAATGTCACTGTTTATTTGATACTTTTCTCCTAACTCCATAGAATTCTTGATTGGTGGGAGGAGGGCAACGAGTACTCCTTCGGGCTTGATGTTTTTTGTTTTCTACGTAATAAGATAAAGTTGTTTTCCTGAGAATAATGTTGTACGGGTGCACGTCACTGAGAAACACACTTTGGCCCAGGGAAGTGAGTCGAGTCATTGTATACAAGGGGTCAAGCTGCGCATGCGCATTTGGGGGTCCACCAACTGCAAGTCAATTGCGTGAGCTGCGTTTGCTTTTGAGGAAACCCGTCACTTCCATTCGCGCTGTATCGCCGATAGGTTGTGAAAATCCCACCCTCTCACCCTAAATTAAAGGGGCATAGTCTGTTTTGTGTATAGTGAGTCGTTTTGTGTTAGGAACAGCAAGATATCTGTATCACATTATTTACTCCACACTCTAATCTGTTATATTTATTTTGACCCCTAAAGGATTTATGCTTGTTCTATTCGTATGAAAATGAATTCTACAAACTCACAAATTGATGCTATTACTTATAATTGAACAGTCTAACTCAAGGAACGACACAAAAAGCAAATGCAGTAAGGAAAGCCACGGCAATGTCGCCAGTGCGTTTTAAATGATTTGGACAAGATATGCCTATGCAACTGCTGTCTTAAAGGCTTCGAAAGTGCAGAGGCCTACCTTGTTTACTAAGGTGTATGACCCGTCGTCTCAACGTGAAAGAAATACAACGACGGTAACAACCAGGACAGGAAAGGTGCTGTTTGTCATAATCACAGAAGATGGAGGAGGGGAATGGGGAAGCAGGTGGAAAGGGTAAATTGCGAGAAGGGAACACATTTTGGGAAATCAAGCTGAAAGAGCAAAGTGTAACGTCAACATGCAGATGAGATCGGTGTCGCAGTCTATAGTCATGATTCCATTTCATAATAATGTTTCTCTGTGATTACGTTTTTTTATCTGTAATAAGTGATTCTTTATCTTTATGTATAGTTTCAATTTATCGTGACGGGTTCACCGCGTGTTCCATCCGTCCTTGCCTTCCGCCTCCTCACACGGCCAATCACTCTCCCGAAGACTCCCAGGTAGCGGGGATTGGCCATCGCGTAACAGAAAGGATTCACTGCGCTGTTGCAGAGTGCCAAAAATGTAACAGTCTGTCCAAAAAAAGGGGAAAATTGAATTAAAAGGTTAATCCTTTTAATAAGATAAGCAACGCTACAAGTCAGGAATATAAAACTATCAGTTTGATGCCTCGGTTTTTTTTATTCTAGTTGTACATTACTCATGAAATTTTCTTTTTTTAGGGTGCTCTTTTCAGAATATCCTTCTTAGTAGTTTGTATGTGGATATTGACATGTTACTGTAATGTGTGCAACTACCTTACTTTAATGCATAAGAAGGGAAACATCAAGTTAGTCATGAATATTACCTGGAAAAATAGCAGGGGAATGCACGTTGAGCACGGTGTTAAGATGATGGTAACCAAACCGTACGGTGTGCTTGTGATGAGCATCGAGAAGAAGATGAGGAGTAGAGTGCGGGTAGCGCGGTTGCTTTCCTTTGAGATCTTCGCCTTCATGATCGCCTGGTCTTTGAGTTTGTTCATCGAGGTCGTTGAGGATGGCATTGGTACCCGTCGGTCCGTCTTACCGCCTGACGATATCTTGCTCCTCATTGTACCTTGACGGTCACGGGTGTTGGCTTTGTCTTTCATTTCTTCAAGTTCTTGACTTGGTTGATCAGTGTGACGGGCCGAACTCACGAGACGCTGATCAGGAACGTGTCCCTTTACTGTTGAGAAAGAGGTTTTTTCACCGTCTGCTTGTTGAAGGCCTTTCCTCATGCGCCTCTTTCGCCTGATGGTGCTATGGATGCGCCAATTTAAGGCCGAAGTGAGGAGCAGAGGAGACCAGAAAACTAAGATTTTGGTCGAGATGTTGGAAGCAACACTTTCAGTGTTATACTGAGCATAACACTGGCCAGGAGGCAAACGGCGGCCGCCGGCTAGGTATGGCCACATGAAGGTGAAAGGAATCCACAGTAGAATTGGAATGATGTAGGAGATGGAGATCATGAAGAGTGCGTGACGCAGAGTGCGCTGCTGAAGGTGCTTCAAGGGATGGCAGACCGCCTGGTAACGGTCAAACGATATGATGAGGACGCTCAGCTGTGAGGTATGGAGAAGAGTATGGGCAAGGTACAGTGATATGTCACATAATACCTCATTTGTCGGCCAGTAGCCCAGTGACCAGTACGCGGTGTACAACGGCATGACCGTCATTCCATATAAAAGATCAGCTGTTGAAAGGCCTACGATGTAGTAGTTGGTGTAGGTTCTCAGGCGGTGATCCGTACAAAACGAGTAGAGAATGAGGAGGTTGCCCAAAACGGTGAGGGAAGTTATAGTGCCGCCGACAGCAGCGAGACTGATATGCAACGAGTCTGAAGACGAATCACTACCAAGGCTGGTTGGGCTTTGTGTCACAGTCATTTCGGATGAGTTCTCGTAAATAGTTGAGTTGAACTCCTCTATTGAGAGTTCCTCTTCAACCGATGTCCACCCAAGGGAGCTGGTTGAAGGACTCTGTGTTGTGTTCATGTTGACAGTTTCTGTATCCTTTAGCAGGACTATTGAAGATATCTCGTACAGAATGGCAGTCAAATCAAGCAGTGATGGCGTGTAACGTTGCCTTATGCCGGAGTCTTCTGATTGTTGCTCTGTGGAGTCAAGATTTGTTCTGTCAACTGCCCCTTGTCGTTGAACAATTTATAGCCAAACGTTAAACATGGCTAGCCCGTGCAAACAATATTGTTGATCACGGGGTTTTTTTTGAGATCACGTTATTTCAAATTGAAGTCCCCTTTGTTGAAGATACCCATAGGGTAAATGTTTACGCTGAGAGCTCATTGGATCACTCTGACAGTGACCATCCCACCGGTCATGCGCACAATGATGATTGGTTGTGTGTATTGATTTACGACTTTTGTGACTTGTAGTAAGTGGTTACTATGCAGGCATCCAGGCAGTGAGCCCATATAAAACATGTAAAAGAAGAGTTCGCAGACCTCCAGCGACCAGTGTCGCAGATTTGCAAAATACATTAAGCCAAGGACGTCTTTTACGTAAGGTTCCTGTATTTGCAGTAACGAGTCTCTATTAGTTTTTAATGGAGAAAATATATGCATTCCTACAGCGCATAACTGAATTTTAGATTTCCCGGTGAGTAGAATTCTGTAGGTTAGTACAGTGCTGTTTTAAAATCTTTTTGCATTGCTCATAATTACATTCTCTTATCTCTGGCGTCTATCGATGTCACTGTTTATTTGATACTTTCCTCCTAACTCCATAGAATTCTTGATTGGTGGGAGGAGGGCAACGAGTACTCCTTCGGGCTTGATGTTTTTTGTTTTCTACGTAATAAGATAAAGTTTTTTTCCTGAGAATGATGTTGTATGGGTGCTCGTCACTGAGAAACACACTTTGGCGCAGGGAAGTGAGTCGAGTCATTGTATGCCAGGGGTCAAGCTGCGCATGCGCATTTGGGGGTCCACCAACTGAAAGTCAATTGCGTGAGCTGCGTTTGCTTTTGAGGAAACCTGTCATTTTCGTTCGGGCTGTATCGCCGGTAGGTTGTGAAAATCTCACCCTCCCACCCCTTTAAAGGGGTAGTCTGTTTTGTGTATAGTGAGTCATTTTGTGTTAGGAACAGCAAGATATCTCAGAGTGAGAAGATGTGAAAAGGCCAGTTGTTCAATTGGGCTAATATTGGAGTGGTTGGCCTGGGCTATTCGGTTGCCCTGTTCCCGGGTAGTCCCAAAGCGACAAGCGGTTAAGACTGGGGCTCCTGCGTGTCTGATGGCAAGATAAGGGAGTCGTGGTGAGTCTGGGATGCTTAGCTGGGTTTCAATTTTTGGACAAGGGTCATGGGATAGAAATTTGATCAAGTGGCGTACAAATCGGTCCTAAATGGCAATTCTTTAGAAATTGGACACAGTCGGTCTTGGGTATCTTGATATTTGATTTTTTTTTCTTTTTTTCTGGAGATCTTGATGCGTGAGTGTTTTATGGAAGAAGTGACTCGTTCATAGCTCTGCGTGTCTGATGGCAAGATAAATGAGCGTGGTGAGTCAGGGGTGCTTAGCTGGGTTTCAATTTCTGGACAAGGGTCATGGGATAGAAATGGGACACAATCGGTCTTGGGTATCTTGACATGTAATTTTCGTTTTTTTCTGGAGATCTTGCTGAGTGTTTTTAATGGAAGGACTGACTCGTTCATAGCTCTTGGACTTATGGAGGGTGTGTGACGTAGAGTGCGCTGCTGAATGTGCGTCAAGGGATGGCAGACCGCCTGGTATTAACGGTCAAACGATATGATGAGGACACTCAGCTGTGAGTTATGGAGAAGAGTGTGGGAAGCATACACGACAATGAAACAAAAAATATCATTGGTCGGCCAGTAGCCCAGTCCAGTATTTGGTGTAGATCGGGAAGACGGTCATTCCATATAAAAGGTCAGTAACTGAAAGGCATACAATGTAGTAGTTGGTGTAGGTTCTCAGGCCGTGATCCGTACAAAACGCGTAGATAATGAGGAGTTTTGCTAACCCGTTCAAACGATCTTTCATCACTTTGATTTGGGGAGATCACGTGATTGAAATTGGGTATACAATTGGGTATACAAGTTTTCTTTGAGAGCCCATCGGATTGCCGAATTAACAATGACTTGCACGCCGGTCTTAAGTACAATGATAGACGTTGTTGTGTTTGGTACTTTCGTACCTTCGTGTTATTGTGAAGTGGTTATCATGCACAAATGCGGGCATTGACTCAGTATAAAACATGTAAGAGAAGAGTTCGTTCAATTGTAGCTGGCACCAGTGTCGGAGTTTTGCAGTTTATTTTTTGCCTGCCATTGTATTAGCGAGTTTGTATTCCGTTTTAATTGAGAAAAATATATGGATTCCTCTAGCGCAACTAAATTTTAGATTTACGGAGAGTAAGTTTTTAGAGGGTGGTTGTTTGCTGTTTTCAAATGATGTTAGAATGCTTATATTTACAGTTTTTGTATCCCTTTCGTCTATCAATGCCACTTTTGTTTTGTATATTGCTCCTAACTATACAAGATTCTTCATTGAATGGAGGACGAGCAGTTCTGAATGTTGTGATGTCTGATATCTAATAGCAACTACTTCAGTATACATTGTGAAAACCTCGGGCCAAGTATAGACTCCTATGGACCTTCAAAATTTGAAACAATATAATCAGAATGTTGGCCAATAATGAGAGCCTGAAATGTACTACCGGTACCTGTACCCAAATGTGAAGTATGATTTATCGCTGATGACGGGCAGAGTACACACTGCCTGAAACGTTGAGTTACTGGTACCGGATATTGGTAGTATTTAATTATACAGTCAAAAAAAGACTTCTTCAATATGAGTTACGCTTCTTGACATCAGGGAATATAACATTTGTGAGTGATCAATTGTCAATATCGATCTTTGATCAAGCGCTCTAAACGAAAGAGGATCGTTGTACCTGGGTCATTGTCATTCACATCTTCAAAAACAAAGCTGAACAATGAAGCTTTGGCTAAATTTAGACGCTTCATTACTGAAACGGCGATCAAAATGTGTGACATGATTTCTCAGCTGTAAATGTAAGGTATGGAGGAAAGTGTGGTCGGCATCTACTGCAATGTCACAGAATATCTCAATGGTATGCTTGTAGTCCACTGTCCTGTAAAGGTGTATATTAGCATGACGTACATCCAAAGAAAAGCTCGACAACTAAAAGCATATCGTACTTCATTTTACAATTGAGGGCGCTCTGTATCTTCGACTGGCATTAATTTTCTTTTTACTTCGGTGAGCTTCCCTGATTTAGCGGGCACTCTTATGGATAGATTTGCCATCACAACCCTTAACTTATACCCGCCGTGAAACCACTGTCACTCGAACCATGCTTGAATGTAATCCGTGTCATTTTGGGCAAGCTAACTAAACAAAACTTTGGAATTACTTTGTCCTCAGCGCCTGTTTGACCTAAAATTCGTCTGATATGGAATTTTCATTTGGTGAAACTCAAGATTCACCGATAGCAAAATGCGATGATTGGACAAGCGACGGCACGACGCATCTATGCGAATACATGACGCAAACATGTCGCAATAGAGAACTTTCGTTTGATACGACGGACGATTTAGCGACGCCGTTATTGACGCATCGGTCCATCTGCGCATGCGTCGACTTCAAAGCGCTCTGCATTAGTCTGCGATGCGCCGACAATGACAACGTTCTTTTCACAGTCGCAGAACCATGTGTGGTACAAAACGAAAGCTCTCTATTGCGACGGCACGACGCTACCGTACAATGGTGCGACGCGACGGCTCACAACGCGACTTTGCAACGGCAGGACACGACAATGCTCCTGTGCATGACGGATGTGAGGGAAATTCAAAAATGAATGCCCTCCTTGTGTCGCGTTACTTACATAATAAGGTAAGGCACTGAATGAAACGAAAGCATGACTGAAACAAGTGCCACAGATGTCCACAGAATCACAAATTTAATCTAATTTATTCTATATGCTCGTCAAAAATCTCTTCAACACTTAATTTTGAGTTAAATTTTCAAGTAATTGTTGAAATGCTACACTGTACAACCAAGTCTCTCCATGTGGAATCATATTATATATGAATAATAACATTTGATGCTTGCACATCATTGCTAAACCAATGTAAATACAATGTATCCAAGTTCTTCCTCAACTGCATCTCCACTTCACCAATTTTAAAGAAAAAAAATCAGTACTCACTGGCGCAGTTCAACACTTCAATTATATATCCTTGCTGTCAAATGGGATGATATATGCGGAAACCATAGAGCTCTATAAAAAAAACTAGAGTGCGCTCTCCCCTATCAACGCGCGGTACGAACGTCTGCCGACATGAACGCGCATCCGCCATTACCAAAGTGGTCAACTTCAGCTCAAAGTGCCCGGATGTCAGTAGCAATCGCGCGTAATATGAATGGGAAAGGTACAGCCGAAAGGTTGTGAAATTGGAAACTAAAATGTTTTACAAATGGTTTTTATTAATGAAAGGAAAGGCCATCAATACCTCAAGGGTTTGGCGAATTTGTCCTCCTTTTTTGTAAAAAAAATGGGATTAGTTTACCATGGTGTGCCCCATAGAGATCCTTGCATTTGCACCTCTTTGGTAATGGCGTCGCAGTCTCCTTGTCGGCACGCGTCACGCGATGAGTGCGCGCTCTAGTTTATTTTTTAGAGTGAAATGGCGGAAACTCATCTAAACGAGTCGTGAAGGATTTCCCCTTACTTTATAATGAAGGGTAACCTACTGTAATTAAGTTAAAATATTGGATTAGAACATCAATGTACTGTATCACATTCTTTACCTCACACTCTATTCCGTTATATTTATTTTGACCCCTAAAGGAATTATGCTTGTTTTATTCGTGTGAAAATGAAATCTACAAACTCACAAATTGATGCTATTACTTATAATTGAACAGTCTAATTCAAGGAACGACACAAAAACCAAATGCAGTAAGTAAAGCCACGGCAATGTCGTCAGTGCATTTTAAATGATTTGGATAAGATATGCCTATGCAACTGCTGTCTTAAAGGCTTCGAAAGTGCAGAGGCCTACCTTGTTTACTAAGGTGTATGACCCGTCGTCTCAACGTGAAAGAAATACAACGACGGTAACAACTAGGAAAGGAAAGGTGCTGTTTGTCATAATCACAGAAGATGGAGGAGGGGGAATGGGGAAGCAGATGGAAATAGTAAATTGAGAGAAGGGAACACATTTTGGGAAATCAAGCTTAAAGAACAAAGTGTGACGTAAACATGCAGATAATATCTGTGAATCTGTATCCTTATTTATAGTTTCTATTTATCGTGAGGCGTTCACCACGTGTTGTATCCGTCCTTGCCTTCCGCCTCCTCACACGGCCCATCACCCTCCTGAAGACTCCCAGGTAGCGGGGATTGGCCATCGCGTAACAGAAAGGATTCACGGCGCTGTTAGCCATTGCAAGAAAGGCAACAGTCTGTCCAAAATAAATGGGAAAATTGAATTAAAAGGTTAATCCTTTTAATAAGCTAAACAACACTAAAAGTCAGGAATATGAAGCTATCAGTTTGATGCCTCGGTTTTAGTTATCCTAGTTGTACATTACTCATGACATTTTCTTTCTTTTAGTGTGCTCTTTCCAGAATATCCTTCTAAGTGGTTTGTATGTGGATATTCAAACGTTTTATCGTAATTTCTGCAACTACCTTACTTTAATGCATAAGAAGGGAAACATCAAGTCAGTCATATATATTACCTGGAAAAATAGCAGGGGAATGCACGTTGAGCACGGTGTTAAGATGATGGTAACCAAACCGTACGGTGTGCTTGTGATGAGCATCGTGAAGAAGATGAGGAGTAGAGTGCGGGTAGCGCGGTTGCTTTCCTGTGAGATCTTCGCCTTCATGATCGCCTGGTCTTTGAGTTTATTCATCGAGGTCGTTGAGGTTGGCATTGGTGCCCGTCGGTCCGTCTTACCGCCTGACGATATCTTGCTTCTCATTGTACCTTGACGGTCCCGGATGTTCGCTTTGTCTTTCATTTCTTGAAGTTCTTGACTTGGTTGATCAGTGTGACGGGTCGAACTCACGAGACGCTGATCAGGAACGTCTCCCTTTACTGTTGAAAAAGAAGTTATTTCACCGTCTGCTTGCTGAAGGCCTTTCCTCATGCGCCTCTTGCGCCTGATGGTGCTATGGATGCGCCAATTTAAGGCCGAAGTGAGGAGCAGAGGAGACCAGAAAAGTAAGATTTTGGTCGAGATGTTGGAAGCAACACTTTCAATGTTATACTGAGCATAACACTGGCCAGGAGGCAAACGGCGGCCGCCGGCTAGGTATGGCCACATGAAGGTGAAAGGAATCCACAGTAGAATTGGAATGATGTAGGAGATGGAGATCATGAAGAGTGCGTGACGCAGAGTGCGCTGCTGAAGGTGCTTCAAGGGATGGCAGACCGCCTGGTAACGGTCAAACGATATGATGAGGACGCTCAGCTGTGAGGTATGGAGAACAGTATGGGCAAGGTACAGTGATATGTCACATAATACTTCATTGGTCGGCCAGTAGCCCAGTGACCAGTACGCGGTGTACAACGGCATGACCGTTATTCCATATAAAAGATCTGCAACTGAAAGGCCTACAATGTAGTAGTTGGTGTAGGTTCTTAAGCGGTGATCCGTACAAAATGCGCAGAGAATGAGGAGGTTGCCCAAAACGGTGAGGGAGGATATGGTGCCGCCGACAGCAGCGAGACTGATATGCAACGAGTCTGAAGACGAATCACTACCAAGGCTGGTTGGACTTTGTGTCACAGTCATTTCGGATGAGTTCTCGTAAATAGTTGAGTTGAACTCCTCTATTGAGAGTTCCTCTTCAACCGATGTCCATCCAAGGGAGCTGGTTGAAGGACTCTGTGTTGTGTTCATGTTGACAGTTTCTGTATCCTTTAGCAGGACTATTGAAGATATCTCGTACAGAATGGCAGTCAAATCAAGCAGTGATGGCGTGTAACGTTGCCTTATGCCGGAGTCTTCTGATTGTTGCTCTGTGGAGTCAAGAATTGTTCTGTCAACTGCCCCTTGTCGTTGAACAATTTATAGCCAAACGTTAAACATGGCTAGCCCGTGCAAACAATATTGTTGATCACGTGTTTTTTTTGAGATCACGTTATTTCAAATTGAAGTCCCCTTTGTTGTAGATACCCATAGGGTAAATGTTTACGCTGAGAGCTCATTGGATCACTCTGACAGTGACCATCCCACCGGTCATGCGCACAATGATGATTGGTTGTGTGTATTGATTTACGACTTTTGTGACTTGTAGTAAGTGGTTACTATGCAGGCATCCAGGCAGTGAGCCCATATAAAACATGTAAAAGAAGAGTTCGCAGACCTCCAGCGACCAGTGTCGCAGATTTGCAAAATACATTAAGCCAAGGACGTCTTTTACGTAAGGTTCCTGTATTTGCAATAACGAGTCTCTATTAGTTTTTAATGGAGAAAATATATGCATTCCTACAGCGCATAACTGAATTTTAGATTTCCCGGTGAGTAGAATTCTGTAGGTTAGTACAGTGCTGTTTTAAAATGTTTTTGCATTGCTCATAATTACATTCTCTTATCTCTGGCGTCTATCGATGTCACTGTTTATTTGATACTTTCCTCCTAACTCCATAGAATTCTTGATTGGTGGGAGGAGGGCAACGAGTACTCCTTCGGGCTTGATGTTTTTTGTTTTCTACGTAATAAGATAAAGTTGTTTTCCTGAGAATGATGTTGTATGGGTGCTCGTCACTGAGAAACACACTTTGGCGCAGGGAAGTGAGTCGAGTCATTGTATGCCAGGGGTCAAGCTGCGCATGCGCATTTGGGGGTCCACCAACTGAAAGTCAATTGCGTGAGCTGCGTTTGCTTTTGAGGAAACCTGTCATTTTCGTTCGGGCTGTATCGCCGGTAGGTTGTGAAAATCTCACCCTCCCACCCCTTTAAAGGGGTAGTCTGTTTTGTGTATAGTGAGTCATTTTGTGTTAGGAACAGCAAGATATCTCAGAGTGAGAAGATGTGAAAAAGGGCAGTTGTTCAATTGGGCTAATATTGGAGTGGCAGGCCTGGGCTCTTCGGTTGCCCTGTTCCCGGGTAGTCCCAAAGCGACAAGCGGTTAAGACTGGGGCTCCTGCGTGTCTGATGGCAAGATAAGGGAGCGTGGTGAGTCTGGGATGCTTAGCTGTGTTTCAATTTTTGGACGAGGGTCATGGGATAGAAATTTGATCACGTGGCGTACAAATCGGTCCTAATTGGCAATTCTTTAGAAATTGAACACAGTCGGTCTTGGGTATCTTGATATTTGATTTTTTTTTCTGGAGATCTTGATGAGTGAGTGTTTTATGGAAGAAGTGACTCGTTCATAGCTCTGCGTGTCTGATGGCAAGATAAATGAGCGTGGTGAGTCAGGGATGCTTAGCTGGGTTTCAATTTCTGGACAAGGGTCATGGGATAGAAATGGGACACAATCGGTCTTGGGTATCTTGACATGTAATTTTCGTTTTTTTCTGGAGATCTTGCTGAGTGTTTTTAATGGAAGGACTGACTCGTTCATAGCTCTTGGACTTATGGAGGGTGTGTGACGTAGAGTGCGCTGCTGAATGTGCGTCAAGGGATGGCAGACCGCCTGGTATTAACGGTCAAACGATATGATGGGGACACTCAGCTGTGAGTTATGGAGAAGAGTGTGGGAAGCATACACGACAATGAAACAAAAAATATCATTGGTCGGCCAGTAGCCCAGTCCAGTATGTGGTGTAGATCGGGAAGACGGTCATTCCATATAAAAGGTCAGTAACTGAAAGGCATACAATGTAGTAGTTGGTGTAGGTTCTCAGGCCGTGATCCGTACAAAACGCGTAGATAATGAGGAGTTTTGCTAACCCGTTCAAACGATCTTTCATCACTTTGATTTGGGGAGATCACGTGATTGAAATTGGGTATACAATTGGGTATACAAGTTTTCTTTGAGAGCCCATCGGATTGCCGAATTAACAATGACTTGCACGCCGGTCTTAAGTACAATGATAGACGTTGTTGTGTTTGGTACTTTCGTACCTTCGTGTTATTGTGAAGTGGTTATCCTTTACAAATGCGGGCATTGACTCAGTATAAAACATGTAAGAGAAGAGTTCGTTCAATTGTAGCTGGCACCAGTGTCGGAGTTTTGCAGTTTATTTTTTGCCTGCCATTGTATTAGCGAGTTTGTATTCCGTTTTAATTGAGAAAAATATATGGATTCCTCTAGCGCAACTAAATTTTAGATTTACGGAGAGTAAGTTTTTAGAGGGTGGTTGTTTGCTGTTTTCAAATGATGTTAGAATGCTTATATTTACAGTTTTTGTATCCCTTTCGTCTATCAATGCCACTTTTGTTTTGTATATTGCTCCTAACTATACAAGATTCTTCATTGAATGGAGGACGAGCAGTTCTGAATGTTGTGATGTCTGATATCTAATAGCAACTACTTCAGTATACATTGTGAAAACCTCGGGCCAAGTATAGACTCCTATGGACCTTCAAAATTTGAAACAATATAATCAGAATGTTGGCCAATAATGAGAGCCTGAAATGTACTACCGGTACCTGTACCCAAATGTGAAGTATGATTTATCGCTGTTGACGGGCAGAGTACACACTGCCTGAAACGTTGAGTTACTGGTACCGGATATTGGTAGTATTTAATTATACAGTCAAAAAAAGACTTCTTCAATATGAGTTACGCTTCTTGACATCAGGGAATATAACATTTGTGAGTGATCAATTGTCAATAACGATCTTTGATCAAGCGCTCTAAACGAAAGAGGATCGTTGTACCTGGGTCATTGTCATTCACATCTTCAAAAACAAAGCTGAACAATGAAGCTTTGGCTAAATTTAGACGCTTCATTACTGAAACGGCGATCAAAATGTGTGACATGATTTCTCAGCTGTAAATGTAAGGTATGGAGGAAAGTGTGGTCGGCATCTACTGCAATGTCACAGAATATCTCAATGGTATGCTTGTAGTCCACTGTCCTGTAAAGGTGTATATTAGCATGACGTACATCCAAAGAAAAGCTCGACAACTAAAAGCATATCGTACTTCATTTTACAATTGAGGGCGCTCTGTATCTTCGACTAGCATTAATTTTCTTTTTACTTCGGTTAGCTTCCCTGATTTAGCGGGCACTCTTATGGATAGATATGCCGTCACAACCCTTAACTTATACCCGCCGTGAAACCACTGCCACTCGAACCCTGCTTGAATGTAATCCGGTTCATTTTGGGAAAGCTAACTGAACAAAACTTTGGAATTACTTTGTCCTCAGCGCCTGTTTGACCTAAAATTCGTCTGATATGGAATTTTCATTTGGTAAAACTCAAGATCACCGATAGCAAAATGCGATGATTGGACAAGCGACGGAACGACGCATCTATGCGAATACATGACGCAAAAATGTCGCAATAGAGAGCTTTCGTTTGATACGACGGACGATTTAGCGACGCCGACATTGAAGCATCGGTCCATCTGCGCATGCGTCGACTTCAAAGCGCTCTGCATTAGTCTGCGATGCGCCGACAATGACAACGTTCTTTTCACAGTCGCAGAACCATGTGTGGTACAAAACGAAAGCTCTCTATTGCGACGGCACGACGCTACCGTACAATGGTGCGACGCGACGGCTCACAACGCGACTTTGCAACGGCAGGAAACGACAATGCTCCTGTGCATGACGGATGTGAGGGAAATTCAAAAATGAATGCCCTCCTTGTGTCGCGTTACTTACATAATAAGGTAAGGCACTGAATGAAACGAAAGCATGACTGAAACAAGTGCCACAGATGTCCACAGAATCACAAATTTAATCTAATTTATTCTATATGCTCGTCAAAAATCTCTTTAACACTTAATTTTGAGTTAAATTTTCAAGTAATTGTTGAAATGCTACACTGTACAACCAAGTCTCTCCATGTGGAATCATATTATATATGAATAATAACATTTGATGCTTGCACATCATTGCTAAACCAATGTAAATACAATGTATCCAAGTTCTTCCTCAACTGCATCTCCACTTCACCAATTTTAAAGAAAAAAAATCAGTACTCACTGGCGCAGTTCAACACTTCAATTATGTATCCTTGCTGTCAAATGGGATGATATATGCGGAAACCATAGAGCTCTATAAAAAAAACTAGAGTGCGCTCTCCCCTATCAACGCGCGTTACGAACGTCTGCCGACATGAACGCGAATCCGCCATTACCAAAGTGGTCAACTTCAGCTCAAAGTGCCCGGATGTCAGTAGCAATCGCGCGTAATATGAATGGGAAAGGTACAGCCGAAAGGTTGTGAAATTGGAAACTAAAATGTTTTACAAATGGTTTTTATTAATGAAAGGAAAGGCCATCAATACCTCAAGGGTTTGGCGAATTTGTCCTCCTTTTTTTGTAAAAAAAAATGGGATTAGTTTACCATGGTGTGCCCCATAGAGATCCTTGCATTTGCACCTCTTTGGTAATGGCGTAGCAGTCTCCTTGTCGGCACGCGTCACGCGATGAGTGCGCGCTCTAGTTTATTTTTTAGAGTGAAATGGCGGAAACTCATCTAAACGAGTCGTGAAGGATTTCCCCTTACTTTATAATGAAGGGTAACCTACTGTAATTAAGTTAAAATATTGGATTAGAACATCAATGTACTGTATCACATTCTTTACCTCACACTCTATTCCGTTATATTTATTTTGACCCCTAAAGGAATTATGCTTGTTTTATTCGTGTGAAAATGAAATCTACAAACTCACAAAGTGATGCTATTACTTATAATTGAACAGTCTAATTCAAGGAACGACACAAAAACCAAATGCAGTAAGTAAAGCCACGGCAATGTCGTCAGTGCATTTTAAATGATTTGGATAAGATATGCCTATGTAACTGCTGTCTTAAAGGCTTCGAAAGTGCAGAGGCCAACCTTGTTTACTAAGGTGTATGACCCGTCGTCTCAACGTGAAAGAAATACAACGACGGTAACAACTAGGAAAGGAAAGGTGCTGTTTGTCATAATCACAGAAGATGGAGGCGGGGTAATGGGAAAGCAGGTGGAAAGGGTAAATTGAGAGAAGGGAACACATTTTGGGAAATCAAGCTTAAAGAACAAAGTGTGACGTAAACATGCAGATAATATCTGTGAATCTTTATCCTTATTTATATTTTCTATTTATCGTGAGGCGTTCACCACGTGTTGTATCCGTCCTTGCCTTCCGCCTCCTCACACGGCCCATCACCCTCCTGAAGACTCCCAGGTAGCGGGGATTGGCCATCGCGTAACAGAAAGGATTCACGGCGCTGTTAGCCATTGCAAGAAAGGCAACAGTCTGTCCAAAATAAATGGAAAAATTGAATTAAAAGGTTAATCCTTTTAATAAGCTAAACAACGCTAAAAGTCGGGAATATGAAGCTATCAGTTTGATGCCTCGGTTTTAGTTATCCTAGTTGTACATTACTCATGACATTTTCTTTCTTTTAGTGTGCTCTTTCCAGAATATCCTTCTAAGTGGTTTGTATGTGGATATTCAAACGTTTTATCGTAATTTCTGTAACTACCTTACTTTAATGCATAAGAAGGGAAACATCAAGTCAGTCATAAATATTACCTGGAAAAATAGCAGGGGAATGCACGTTGAGCACGGTGTTAAGATGATGGTAACCAAACCGTACGGTGTGCTTGTGATGAGCATCGTGAAGAAGATGAGGAGTAGAGTGCGGGTAGCGCGGTTGCTTTCCTTTGAGATCTTTGCCTTCATGATCGCCTGGTCTTTGAGTTTGTTCATCGAGGTCGTTGAGGTTGGCATTGGTGCCCGTCGGTCCGTCTTACCGCCTGACGATATCTTGTTTCTCATTGTACCTTGACGGTCCCGGGTGTTCGCTTTGTCTTTCATTTCTTCAAGTTCTTGACTTGGTTGATCAGTGTGACGGGTCGAACTAACGAGACGCTGATCAGGAACGTCTCCCTTTACTGTTGAAAAATAAGTTATTTCACCGTCTGCTTGCTGAAGGCCTTTCCTCATGCGCCTCTTGCGCCTGATGGTGCTATGGATGCGCCAATTTAAGGCCGAAGTGAGGAGCAGAGGAGACCAGAAAAGTAAGATTTTGGTCGAGATGTTGGAAGCAACACTTTCAATGTTATACTGAGCATAACACTGGCCAGGAGGCAAACGGCGGCCGCCGGCTAGGTATGGCCACATGAAGGTGAAAGGAATCCACAGTAGAATTGGAATGATGTAGGAGATGGAGATCATGAAGAGTGCGTGACGCAGAGTGCGCTGCTGAAGGTGCTTCAAGGGATGGCAGACCGCCTGGTAACGGTCAAACGATATGATGAGGACGCTCAGCTGTGAGGTATGGAGAACAGTATGGGCAAGGTACAGTGATATGTCACATAATACTTCATTGGTCGGCCAGTAGCCCAGTGACCAGTACGCGGTGTACAACGGCATGACCGTTATTCCATATAAAAGATCAGCAGTTGAAAGGCCTACGATGTAGTAGTTGGTGTAGGTTCTCAGGCGGTGATCCGTACAAAACGAGTAGAGAATGAGGAGGTTGCCCAAAACGGTGAGGGATGATATGGTGCCGCCGACAGCAGCGAGACTGATATGCAACGAGTCTGAAGACGAATCACTTCCAAGGCTGGTTGGACTTTGTGTTACAGTCATGTCGGATGAGTTCTCGTAAATAGTTGAGTTGAACTCCTCTATTGAGAGTTCCTCGTCAGTCGATGTCCACCCAATGGAGCTGGTTGAAGGACTCTGTGTTGTCTTCATGTTGACAGTTTCTGTATCCTTTAGCAGGACTATTGAAGATATCTCGTACAGAATGGCAGTCAAATCAAGCTGTGATGACGTGTACTGTTGCCTTATGCCGGCGGCTTCTGATTGTTGCTCTGCGGAGTCAAGATTTGTTCTGTCAACTGCCCTTTGGCGTTGAACAGTTTATAGCCAAACATGGCTAGTCCGTGCAAGCAATATTGTTGATCACGTTTTGTTTTTTTGAGATCACGTGATTACTAACTGCAGATGCCCAGATGCCCAGATGCAATATCACATATTATTTCGTGATGCCCTAAAGATGCCCAGAGGATAAATGTTTTCGTTGAGAGCTCATTGGATCACTCTGACAGTGACCGCCCTACCGGTCATGCGCACAATGAGGAATACTGTTTGAATTGGGATCTACGACTTGTGTGACTTGTGTGACATCTCCCTATCGTAAACTGGTTACCATGCACGAATGCCGGCATTGACTCCGTTTAATTCATGTAAGAGGAGTGTTCCTGTAATTCTAGCGGGAACCAGTTCGACATTATTTGCAGTATACCTTCAGCCAAGGATGTTTTTCATGGATCCCGCAATTGCATTAACGAGTCTGCATTCCTTTTTAATGAACGAAAACAAGCATTCCTATACAGTGTATAACTAGATTTTAGATTTCCCGTTGAGTAGACTCTTGTGAGGTTGGTACTGTACTGTTTCCATAGGATGTTGCATTGTCTATAATTACATTCTCATATCTCTGTCGTTTTTCAATGTCACTGTTTATTTGATATTTTGCTCCTAACTCCATACAATTGAAGAGGGGGTGGGGGCGAAGAGTACTTTTTCGGGTTTGATGTTTTGTTTTCAACGTTTTCAATGAAGTGTCAATGCCTGGCCTCATCTCAGAGACTTCATCCCTGAATTGGCAGTCAAAATGTCTGACGCAGATTCTCAGCTGTATATGTGTGAGCTATATACATGTATAGCCGTGGGCACCATACACTGCAGTGCCACCAAATAACTACCGGTATTGGTCTGCCAGTAGCCCAGTGCCCTGTGTAGAAGGTGTTCATCGGCATGACGTACATCCCATGTAAAATAGCAATAACTAATAATAATGAAATTACATATGCCTAACTAATTTCATTCCATTCATGACATTCGTCATTTTACAGTGGTGGGCGCTCTTTATATCTTAGATTAGCATTATGTTTACATTTAGTTCTGTTAACTTTCTGCATTTAAAGCGGTCTGTTCGGGATAATTCTAACCTCACAACCCTTAACAACCCTTAACATACCCGGAAGAAAAAGGACCATGCTTGAACATTATCTGGCCCATTCCGGGAAAACTAATTGAACACAACTTTGGAATGTCTGTGGTTTGACCAAATGATCGTTTGATATCGAATTCTCATTCTGCGAAACTCAACTTAGGCCTATATCATAATGCAACGACGCGACAATGCGACGGCACAACGCAACTATATAATGCGACGGCAGGACACGACAATGCGCCTCTGGACGGTGGATGTGAGGGAGATCCAAGCATGAATATCTAACATGCGTCGCGTAACGTAGCATGGATGGAACTGCAATAATAAATGAAGCTATGAAGCGTGATTGAATGCTAAAATGTAAGGTACTGAATGAAGAAAAAGTATGACTGCGACAAGTGACAAAAGAAGCTAATTATTTCATTATACTTCTAAATTGTCTCTAAAGGATTTAAATTTGAGTGTAGTTTTCAAGAAATTGTTGAAATGCTCTATTGTGCGCAACCAAGTTTCTGTAATTATGTGAAATCTGATTATTACACATGAATAATTAAATTGAACGCTCACATCATATTTATACCAATGTAAATACATGTATCCAGTTTCTTTATCAACTGCATCTCCACTTCACCAATTTGTAATTAATTAATTAAGTACTTACTGGAGCAGTTCAACACTCCAATTTAGTCCTTGCTGTCAAATGGGATGATATATGTGCAAACTCATCTAAACCAGTCGTGAAAAATTTCCCCTTACTTTAAAATGGTCGTCTAATCTTCTTTATCAAAACTCAAAATTTAGTTGGTCTGACGTTTCGAGCCTAGCAGCTGGACCTTTCTCAAAGGCAGAGTTACAAGGACAAAACAGATACATGTACACGAAGAAAGGGGGAAGAGAGTGAATAGGACACGGATGACAAACAAAAGACAGAGTAAAGCTGGTAGGGTGAGATCAAAGGGAAGGGCAAGGAGTAGGGTAGTGATTGGTGAGAAGAGGGGGAAAGATCAAAGAGAGAAGTGTGGAGGAGTGAACACAAAAATAGGATTGTCAGAAAGCTGCATGGTGTTAGTCATTACCCTCCTGGATGTTGAGCTGAGACCATGTCGTTGAATAGTCCTAAGACGCTTCATCCACATTTTCTCAGGGCTAAGACGGACAGCATTACTACGGTGACCAAGGGATTCTATGCCAAATACACTCATATCTGATATCGAATGATTAGGGAGATTAATGTGATACCCAACAGGGGTGTCTATTTTACCGGTTTTGATTGAAGACCTATGGCCATAGATACGTTTTTTGAGGGTGTTTTTGGTCTCGCCAACATACTGAATATTGCAAACTCTACAAGAGATGACGTATATGATGTTTGAGGTAGTGCACGTGATAGAGCCATATGTCGTGTGGGTAGTTCCAGAAAAATTTCCATTGAAAGAGTCTATTTCCTTGACATGTGTCTTGCAAACAATGCATTTCGAGGTACACTTAAATGTGTCAAATTCCATGGGAGGTGAAGTGTCCAAAGGGGGAACCTCTGCTCGGACAATTAAGTCACGCAAGTTACGGGGCGCCTGAAAGCCAACGCAGGCGAATTTGGAATGGCATCAGCCAGACGATCTGAAGTGTGGAGAATATGGTGGTACTGTAGTTCAGTAAAAACGCCAGATTAGAACATCCGTGTGTCATATTCGATCCAAATTCTACGGCGTTGGGGCCTATCTATTTTTTACCTGAACTATTTAATTTTGATATATTCGTTTTAAAACTAAATTATACAAACTTGGAAACACTTAAAACCAAAATACTGAATTACAGTTAGGACACAAAAAGCAAATGCCATTAGTAACGCCACGGAATGTCGTTGGTGCATTTTTGTAATCTATGTGGATAAGATTTAATGCAACATAATGGCATGCCGTCTGTAGAAACACTAGACTACATGACTGTAATTTTTTATCTTAATTGATAGTTTCTTTTTTTCGTGAGGGGTTCACATGTTCCACCCGTCCTTGCCTTCCGCCTCCTCACACGGCCCATCACCCTCCTGAAGACTCCCAGGTAGCGGGGATTGGCCATCGCGTAACAGAAAGGATTCACGGCGCTGTTGCATAGTGATAGAAAGGCAACCGTCTGTCCGAAATGAATGGGAAAATTGAAATGAAACGTTCACTTTGAGGGCCTCGTGCTTTGATCCGAGGTACTCAAAACATTTTCTTGATTGAGGAAGCTCTTTCCTGAAATGTTACTGCAATTTCTTCGATTACTTTACCTTCATACATAAGGATCAAAACATTAGGTTAGTCATAACTGTTACCTGGAAAAGTAGCAGGCGAATGCACGTTGAGCACGGTGTTAAGATGATGGTAACCAAGCCGTACGGTGTGCTTGTGATGAGCATCGAGAAGAAGATTAGGAGTAGAGTGCGGGTAGCGCGGTTGCTTTCCTTTGAGATCTTCGCCTTCTTGATCGCCTGGTCTTTGAGTTTGTTCATCGAGGTCGTTGAGGATGACAATGATGCCCGTCGGTCCGTCTTACCGCCTGACGATATCTTGCTCCTCATTGTACCTTGACGGTCACGGGTGTTGGCTTTGTCTTTCATTTCTTCAAGTTCTTGACTGGGTTGATCAGTGTGACGGGTCGAACTCACGAGACGCTGCTCCGGAACGTCTCCCTTTACAGCTGAGAAAGAGGTTTCACCATTGTCTACCTCTAGAAGGCCTTTTCTCATTCGCCTCTTGCCGTGATGGCGTATACGGTTGCGTTATAGGCAGGCGGCTTCTGGTTGTTGCTCTGTGGAATCGAGTAGTTCTGTCAACTTCCCCTTGTACACAAACGTGGCTAGCCCGTGCAACCAATGTCTTTCATTCCTGTCATTTGGGAGATCACGTGATAACTATAGAAATATGTTGAAGATGCCCACTGGCTACAAGTTTTCGTTTAGAGCCCTTAGGATCGTGCAAATGACAATGACTTTCCTGGTCGTGAGTACATTGATGAATAATGATGTGGTTGGGACTTACGACTTGTGTGACTTGTATAGCGTCATGTTATTGTAAAGTGGTTACCATGCACGAGTTTCGGCATCGACTATGAACTATGAACTATGACTTCAATGAACTTTTCGTCGCAGAACGATGTGTCTTACTGTCTATTTTTATAATTCTTTATTCCTACGACATCTTGTGCACATGCACATCATTATACACAGGAAACATTCACATTTTTCTGGGTAATAGCATGCCGGTAGTCCAGTCAGATGGAGCTGGCTCGGAGTTTATTAATCATAACATTTATTTTAATGGCACATTTCTGTTCTTGTACATTCAAAGAAATTTACTGTTGTAATTCACCTGACCATACACCCGCATGATTAAAAACCAGAGATAAAACTCAATGAGCAAAATCTCTGGAAAACCGAGGTTGCAAGGTAGAATAGAAGCCCCTGGAAAACCCTATTGCCTTTTAAACGTCCTTCCCAATCCACCCTCCCAACGCTTCATTATTATGCACATTTGCAATGAACGCACATACATTGAATCTGCCCCTTTTCGCGGACGGCATTCATTAAACGACAGGACAACTTTTGCCTGCTATGCGACCGTAACGCAGGCAAAGTAAACAAACGAAAACTCTCCATGGCGACGGCACGACGCTACCGTGCAACCGCACGACGCGACAATGCAACGGTATGTCGACGGCGAATGTGAGGGACATTAAAGCATGAATGCCCAACATGCGTCGCGTAACTTAGCAGGGATGGAACTCCATAGTCCTATAATCGGGCCATTATTTGGTAGTGATTCGTGAGATATTTACAAGAGGCTATATGGCTTGATCGGATGCTAAAAGGTAAGGTACTTAATGAAACAAATAATATAACTGTGATAACATGCCAGAGATGTCTACTTTTCCAAATACAAAATCGCAGAAAGAAGCAATTTTTTTTTACTCGCCAAATGTGTCTAAAAGATTTAAATTTGAACGTAATTTCATGTAATTGTTGAAATGCTCCACTCCATGTGCACAACGAAGTCTCACTATGTGGAATCTGATAACGCATTAATAATAAGATTAGATGCCCATAATTATCATTAAACAAATGTAAATACATGTATACAAGTTACTCTTTAACCGCATCTCCACTTCACTCATTTTGAATTGATTAATTCAGTACTCACTTGCGCAGTCCTTTCTGACAAAATAATGGGATGGTGTGCACGCAAACTCATCTAAACCAGTCGCGAAAAAATTCCCTTATTTCATATTGTCGTCTAATATTCTATAATTAAGGTCAAATAAATCATTAGAAAACTGAATGGAAAACTTAGAATACATCAGGGATTTGAACCAGAGACCTCTGGTTTTGCGTATCCGGCCACAATTTGTTGACTTCTGTAAGTAAGTGAACATGTCGGATTATAAGATCCATGTATCAGATTCTTTTCTCAACACTCCTGGGCGTTGTTTGATACGTTTGATCGATTCGTTCAAACGTATCAAACAACGTATCAAACAAGCGGGGATTGGCCATCGCGTAACAGAAAGGATTCACACCACTGTTGCACATTCCAAGAAAGGTAACAGTCTGTCCAAGAAAAAAAGAACGTATGAAACAAAATATTAACCCTTTGGCAAAATCAACCTAAACAATGCTACAAGTCAGAACAACAAAGAAGCTATCAGTTTGAGAGCCTCGTGTTTTGATCCTAGTTGTACCTTACTCACAATTTTTTTTTCTTTTACGTAGGTCTTTCCAGAATATCCTTCTAAGAAGTTTCAATGTTGATGTTGAAGTATTATTTCAATTCCTATGACCACTCTCTACCTTTATGCACGAGGAGCAAAACATCAGGTTAGTCATAACTGTTACCTGGAAAAATAGCAGGCGAATGCACGTTGAGCACGGTGTTAAGATGATGGTAACCAAGCCGTACGGTGTGCTTGTGATGAGCATCGAGAAGAAGATGAGGAGTAGAGTGCGGGTAGCGCGGTTGCTTTCCTGTGAGATCTTCGCCTTCATGATCGCCTGATCTTTGAGTTTATTCATCGAGGTCGTTGAGGATGGCATTGGTACCCGTCGGTCCGTCTTACCGCCTGACGATATCTTGCTTCTCATTGTACCTTGACGGTCACGGGTGCTGGCTTTGTCTTTCATTTCTTCAAGTTCTTGACTTGGTTGATCAGTGTGACGGGTCGAACTCACGAGACGCTGCTCCGGAACGTCTCCCTTTACTGCTGAGAAAGAGGTTTCTCCACTGTCTACTTCCAGAAGGCTTTTTCTCATGCGCCTCTTGCGCCTGATGGTGCTATGGATGCGCCAATTTAAGACAGAAGTGAGGAGCATAGGAGCCCAGAAGATTAATATTTTGTTCGCTATGTTGGAAGGAACACTGTCAACGTTATACTGCGAATAACACTGGCCAGGAGGTATACGGCGGCCCCCAGCTAGGTATGGCCATAGTAAGATGAAAGGAAACCACAGTAGAATTGGAATGATGTAGGAGATGGAGATCATGAAGAGTGCGTGACGCAGAGTGCGCTGCTGAAGGTGCTTCAAGGGATGGCAGACCGCCTGGTAACGGTCAAAAGATATGACGAGGACACTCAGCTGTGAGGTATTGAGAAGAGTGTGGGAAAAAAACACCGCAATGTCACAGAATATTTCATTGGTTGGCCAGTATCCCAGTGTCAAGTAGGCGGTGTACATCGGCATAACATACATCCCATATAAAAGATCAGCAACTGAAAGGCCTATGATGTAGTAGTTGGTGTAGGTTCTCAGGCGGTGATCCGTACAAAACGCGTAGAGAATGAGGAGGTTGCCCAAAACGGTGAGGGATGATATGGTGCCGCCGACAGCAGTGAGACCAATGGGCCCATTTACCGGATATTTTCAGTGATATACACAAATGTTGCAAACTGCTAACTGACTAAAATTACTAAAATGCAAATCTCAAAATTTAGTGGGCCGGATGTTTCGATCTTAGCAGGACCTTGCTCTGCCTTTGAGAAAGGTCCTGCTATGATCGAAACGTCAGGCCCACTAAATTTTGGGATATTTGCAGTATTTTATTACATAGTCCAAAAAAGACTTCTTCCATATAAGTTAAGCTTCGTAACATCAGGAAGTCTCAACGCCATGGCTTATTGCGGACGCCTCATTACTTAAATGGCCTGATGTTTGAACGTATTCCGGGTCATTTTGGGAAAGATAACTGAACAAAACTTTGGAATTCCTGTGTCCTTCGCGTCTGTTTGACCGATTATTCGTCTGATATGGAATTTTCATTTGGTGAAACCCAATTACGCCGATATCAAAATGTGACTATTGGACAATGCGACGGCAAGACGCATCTATGCGAATGCATGACGCGAGAGAGCTTCGTTTGATACGACGGACGATTCTGCGACGACGACATTGACGCATCGGTCCATCTGCGCATGCGTCGACTTCAAAGCGCTCTGCATTAGTCTGCGATGCGCTGACAATGACAACGTTCTTTTCACAGTCGCAGAACCATGTGTGGTACAACACGAAAGCTCTCTATTGCGACGGCACGACGCTACCGTACAATGGTGCGACAATGGTGCAACACGACAATGCGACGGCAGGACACGACATTGCTCCTGTAGATGGCGAATGTGAGGGAGATTCATAGATAAATGCCCTCCATGTGTCTCGTAACTTGGCAGGGACGGAACTACATAGTCCTCCAATCGTGCCATATTTTGGCAGCGATTCGTGAAACATTTAAAAGAAGCTATGAGGCGCGTTCAAATGTTAAATGTAAGGTACTGAATGAAATTAAAGTGTGAAAGAAACAAGTGCCAGAGATATGTACTTTTCTAAACACGAAATCACAAAAGAAGCAAATGTATTCTACTCAACAAATGTCTTCCAAGCATTTTAAATTGTATTATTTTGAAACAACTGTTGAATGTTCTACAGTGCGGAACCAAGTCTCTCTAAGAATGTGAAAACTGATTATACATAAATAATACAATTGGACGCTTACGTCATTTCTAAACCAATGTAAATATCCATCTGTAAAGTTATTCCTATCATCTTTCGGTAGCGATTCGTGAAATATTTAGAAGAAACTCTATTGCGTGATTGAATGCTAAAAGGTAAGGTACTCATTACTAATACTGAACGAAACAAAAGTATGACTGGGACAAGCGCCAAAATGTCCACAAAATCACAAAAGAAGCTAATTCATTCTACTCCAAATTTGTCTCAAAAGAGACTTAATTTTGAGTGAAATTTTCAAGTGATTTTTGAAATACTCCAAGTTTCTATATTTATGTAGACGATGATCTGATTATTATACATGAATAATAAAATTGAACGTTCACATCGTTATAATACTATTATGTAAATACATGTATCCAAGTTCTTCCTCAACTGCATCTCCACTTCACCAATTTGAAAGAAATTAATTCAGCACTCACTGGCGCAATTCAACACTCCAGTGGAGTATAATTGTTGTCAAGTGGGATGATATAATTATGCGCAAACTAGTCGTTAAAAAAACAACCTTACTTTCAAATGGTCGTCTAATCTACTGTAATTAAGTTAAAACGTCAGATTAGAACATCCATGTATCATATTCTTCTATCGAAACTCTACGGCGTTGAGGCCTATCTATTTTTCATCTCAACGATTTATTTTTGATCATTTTCGTTTCAAACTAAATTATACAAACTTGGAAACACTTAATAAGCCAAATAGTTAATTACAGTCAGGACATAAAAAGCAAATGCCATTAGTAAAACTACGGCAATGTCGTTGTGCATTTTTAAATTAATGTGGATAAGATTTAATGCAACATAATAGCATGTCGTCTGTAGAAACACTAGCCTATGCAACTGCTGCCCTAAAGGCTTCGAAACTGCATGCTTTCTTTACTAAGGTGTATGACCCGTCGTCGCTCAATCAAACGTATGATGTCAAATAAACTTCACAGGTGAGAATAACTTATGTGTATAGGGAAGTGTAGAGCCGATTATGCCTCAAACGTGAAACAAATACGACGACGGTAACAAATAGGAAAAGAAAGGGGTGCGTTGTCATAATCACAGAAGATTGAGGAGATGTATACAACCATAATACAAAATACCGAAACTTCCCCTAGCCTTTGCACGCTGATAACATTTTTTCACAAGTTTACATTTGTCCTGAATTGTGTTCTGTGACGGAAAGTGGTACTGACTTGCTGTTGCTGTTGCAAACGATACAGAAGAGATTTGGGACGAACACTTTTCCGTTTCCCTGAATCCGAGGCCCATAAGCCTACTGTACAAATCATCGTCTTGTTTCGTTCTGAAATATAACCATCGGTTTGTCGTATCTCTCTCTTGAAAATCTGTCTTGTTGGTGGGAATGAGAGGATGTCAACGATCTTCGGTAATTTGGGTAATATCAGACAACACCGGGGTCTCATACCGTAGTTTATGGTTATCCATTTTTTAGAGCAGACGGAAATCTTGCCAACCAAAGAGTGCGCGTGCGTGGGCTTCCGGTCAATGTTTGTGAACAAAGGAAAGGTCTTTAGTCATGTTTCCTTTTCATCTGAATGTGCTTGTGTGATTACATTTTTATCTGCAATATACTTCAATCTTTATCTTAATTAATGGTTTCTTTTCATCGTGAGGGGTTCACCACGTGTTGCATCCGTCCTTGCCTTCCGCCTCCTCACACGGCCCATCACCCTCCTGAAGACTCCCAGGTAGCGGGGGTTGGCCATTGCGTAACAGAAAGGATTCACGGCGCTGTTAGCCATTGCAAGAAAGGCAACAGTCTGTTCAAGACAAATGGGAAAATTGAAACAAAAAGTTGATATATTTGCAAAACCAAGCCAAACAACAGTAGAAAACAGTTTCAAATTAGTTTGAGGGCCTCGTTATTTTTTCATCCCGTATTTCTTTCTTTGTATGAGGAAGGTGTTTCCAGGATAGACCGTGTAAGTTGGTTTCGAGAATGTACGAATTATCGCGAGATTCCTGACTTGCGGGCTCCTCGTGTAGGAGGTAAAGCGTGGAGCGTCGAACATTTTTGTTGATATATTTTGTATCAAGCCGATTGAATCAGTTTAAACTATTAGAATAGTCTTTTAGGATTAAATATCAAAATACAATGTATAAAGTACGTGATTTTTTACGTTTTACTCACAAAAATATTTGGGGTGATATACAAAAATGTTGCAAACTGCTTACTGACTAAAATTACCAAAATGTAAATCTAAAATTTAGTGGGCCTGACGTTTCGATCCTAGCAGGACCTTTCTCAAAGGCAGAGTGACAAGGACAAAACAGATACATGTACGCGAAGGAAGGGGGGAGAGTGAATAGGACACGGATGAGAAACAAAGGACAAAGAGTGAAGCTGGTAGGGAGAGATCAGAGGGAAGGGCAAGGGGTAGGGTAGGGATTAGTGAGAGGAGGGGGAAGATCAAAGAGAAGGGCAAGGAGTTGGGTAGGGATTAGTGACAAGAGGGGGAAAGATCAAAGAGTGTGAAGGACTGAACACAAAAGAAGGATTATCAGAAAGCTGCATGGTGTTAGTCATTACCCTCCTGGATGTTGAGACCATGTGGTTGAATAGTCCGAAGACGCTTCATCCACATTTTCTCACGGCTAAGACGGACAGCATTACTACGGTGACCAAGTGATTCTATGCCCAGTACACTCATATCTGATTTCGAATGATCAGGGAGATTGAAGTGATACCCAACAGGGGTGTTCATTTTACCGGTTTTGATAGTAGACCTATGGCCATAGATCCGTTTTTTGAGGGTGTTTTTGGTCTCGCCAACATACTGAATATTACAAACTCTACAAGAGATGAGGTATATGATGTTTGGGGTAGTGCACGTGATAGAGCCATAGGTCGTGTGGGTGGTTCCAGAAGAATGTCCATTGAAAGAGTCTATTTCCTTGACATGTGTCTTGCAAACAATGCATTTCGAGGTACACTTAAGTGTACCAAATTTGGTTTGAGGTGAAGAGTCCAAAGGGGGAACCTCTGCTCGGACAATTAAGTCACGCAGGTTACGGGGGCGCCTGAAAGCCAAAACAGGCGAATTAGGAATGGCTTCAGCCAGACGATCTGAAGTGTAGAGAATATGGTGGTTTTCCTTAGTTATCTTCCTGAGAGGAGGAAGAGAAGGGTGGTAGGAAGTAACTAAGGGAACCTTGGCCTTGTCCTTGGGACCTGGTGGCTTTTGTTTTAGTGCCGAACTTCTAGGAATGGAATAGACTTTAGCAATGGAGTTCTTCACTTGGCGAGAACTATAGCCTCTAGCAACCAAGTTACTGGCCAATACACGTGTATGGCGGCGAAAGTCAGACTCATTGGAACATTATACGCCTCAATCTGAGGGTCTGGCTGTAAGCTATACCAGTCTTACAGTGTCTAGGGTGACAACTGGAGGAATGGAGATATTGATGAGTGTCGGTGGGCTTAGAATACAAGTCAGTAGTGAGTGTATTGAGGTCTTTCCGGACGGTGACGTCCAGAAAGTGGGTCTGTTGAAGAGACTGCTCCATGTGAATTTGATAGTCCTATGGAAGGAATTGATGTGATCAAAGAAAGCATTCAAGCTGCTACCGTCCCTAGTCCAAATGAAGAACACGTCATCTATGTATCTCCACCAAATCCAGGGACGGCATGGAGCCTCACTGAGCATGCGTTCCTTAAGGTCACCCATGAAGAGGCATGCAAAGGAAGGAGCCATGCGCGTGCCCATGGCAGTGCCTGCACTTGAAGATAGTGCTTGCCAAGAAAGGAGAAATTATTCTTGGCCAGCACTAGCCTCATGAGGGTGGTTATGTCGGAGATGGGTGGAGACTGTTTTCCTTTGGCCAGGACCGAGGAGCAAGCTTGAATGCCTTCTTCCTGGGGGATGTTAGTGTATAGAGAGGAAACGTCAATAGTACCAATTATGGCAGTGGTAGGAATTTGATCCTTGACACTTTCCAACTTTCGCAGAAAGTCGGGAGTGTCATGGACGTATGGGGGGATCATTGGGGAACCAAGGGTTTGAAGAAAGAGTCAATGAAAAGAGATATGTGTTCCGTAGGTGAACCATTGCCAGAGATGATGGGTCTGCCTGGGTTGTTGGCCTTGTGAGTTTTCGGGAGAAGGTAGAATCTGGCAGTTCTACAATTGATCGGTGATAGAAATCTGTGAGCTTTTTTACTCAAATGATCACGTGATCGCATGTCATCCAAAACTTCCTGAATTTGCTCTGAAAATGTGTCAGTGGGGTTATAGTCCAGACATTTATAGTGCTGGGGATTGTTGAGTTGGCGATTGGCTTCATCAAAAATATTTACAATAAATTTACGTGTTCACGTTTGAAACCGCAGAACCTATGCAACAAGAGGTGGAAGTCGTGTTCCGAGATGAGCGAACTTGTTACATTAGGCTTGTAAATGTATGTACATACGTGTACTGGCTAACGTAGTCGCGCGTTACGTTGATTGTGTTTTGATTTTGTATTATTTTGTTTACATGTACAGTATCCTCATGTACAGTACAGTACAAGACGCTTTTCTGGCCCGAATGTGAACCACACCAACTTCGGCACGATACAAGTAGTAATGATCACTTCGCATACCACAGTCGGGCCGTATTCGCAACTCTGTACTTACAACCTGAAAATGAAGGTCAGGTTATATTTATTTGTTTTCTCTCCCGTATTCTCATTGTTTTTAGGTTTTGTTTTGCTCATTCTTATATTTTTAATATACTTAATCCATAAACCTAGGTTTTTAGTAGGAAAGAGGCTTTCTTAATTTTGTAATAATGCATTCAAAATTTGGCACGCCTTAATCTCCTATAGCAGGCGGCGCGGAGGTTCCCGGAAGTGTACGGATACCCTTTTCACCACGAGAGTTACACGGTCTATATCAGTCAATCAGCAGTTTATATCTTTGCATCTTGGTGTCGAAAAGTTGTTATAATGTGTATAACTAATTTACCTAAATGCATAATAAGTAGAATATGATGTTAGTCATAACTGTTACCTGGAAAAGTAGCAGGGAAATGCACGTTGGGCACGATGTTCTGATGATGGCGATCAAGGCGTATGGTATGCCGGTGATGAGAGCCGAGAAGAAGATGAGGAGTAGAGTGCGGGTAGCGCGGTTTGTTTCCTTTGAGATCTTCGCCTTCTTGATCGCCTGGTCTCTGAGTTTGTTCATCGAGGTCGTTGAGGATGGCATTGGTGCCCGTCGGTCCGTCTTACCGCCTGACGATATCTTGCTCCTCATTGTACCTTGACGGTCACGGGTGTTGGTTTTGTCTTTCATTTCTTCAAGTTCTTGACTTGGTTGATCAGTGTGACGGGTCGAACTCACGAGACGCTGCTCCGGAACGTCTCCCTTTACAGCTGAGAATGAGGTTATTTCACTGCCTACTTCCAGAAGGCCTTTTCTCATTCTCCTTTTGCGCCTGATGGTGCTATGGATGCGCCAATTTAAGGCCGAAGTGAGAAGCATAGGAGCCCAGAAGATTAATATTTTGTTCGCGATGTTGGAAGGAACACTGTCAACGTTATACTGCGAATAACACTGGCCAGGAGGTATACGGCGGCCCCCGGCTATGTATGACCACATGAAAATGAATGGAATCCAGAGTGGAATTGGAAAGATGTAGGATATGGAGATCATGAAGAGTGCGTGGCGCAGAGTGCGCTGCTGAAGGTGCTTCAAGGGATGGCAGACCGCCTGGTAACGGTCAAAAGATATGACGAGGACACTCAGCTGTGAGGTATGGTGAAGAGTGTGGGAAGCATACACTGCAATATCACATATAATTTCATTGGTCGGCCAGTAGCCCAGAGTCCAGTAGGCGGTGTACAACGGCATGACGGTCATTCCATATAAAAGATCAGCAACTGAAAGGCCTACGATGTAGTAGTTGGTGTAGGTTCTCAGTCGTTGATCCGTACAAAACGAGTAGAGAATGAGGAGGTTGCCAAAAACGGTGAGGAATGTTATAGTGCTGCCGACAGCAGCGAGACTGATATGCAACGAGTCTGAAGACGAATCACTACCAAGGCTGGTTGGGCTTTGTGTCACAGTCATGTCGGATGAGTTCTCGTAAATAGTTGAGTTGAACTCCTCTATTGAGAGTTCCTCGTCAGTCGATGTCCACCCAAGGGAGCTGGTTGAAGGACTCTGTGTTGTCTTCATGTTGACAGTTTCCGTATCCTTTAGCAGGACTATTGAAGATATCTCGTACAGAATGGCAGTCAAATCAAGCAGTGATGGCGTGTACCGTTGCCTTATGCCGGCGGCTTCTGATTGTTGCTCTGTGGAGTCAAGATTTGTTCTGTCAACTGCCCCTTGGCGTTGAACAATTTATAGCCAAACATGGCTAGTCCGTGCAAGCAATATTGTTGATCACGGGGTTTTTTTTGAGATCACGTGATTACTAACTGCAGATGCCCAGATGCCCATATGCAATATCACATATTATTTCGTGATGCCCTAAAGATGCCCAGAGGGTAAATGTTTTCGTTGAGAGCTCATTGGATCACTCTGACAGTGACCGTCCTACCGGTCATGCGCACAATGAGGAATATTGTTTGAATTGGGATCTACGACTTGTGTGACTTGTGTGACATCTCCCTATCGTAAACTGGTTACCATGCACGAATGCCGGCATTGACTCCGTTTAATTCATGTAAGAGGAGTGTTCCTGTAATTCTAGCGGGAACCAGTGACATAGTAAACCTTCAGCCAAGGATGTTGTTCATGGATCCTGCAATTGCATTAACGAGTCTGCATTCATTTTTAATGAACGAAAACAAGCATTCCTATACAGTGTATAACTAGATTTTAGATTTCCCGTTGAGTAGACTCTTGTGAGGTTGGTACTGTACTGTTTCCATAGGATGTTGCATTGTCTATAATTACATTCTCATATCTCTGTCGTTTTTCAATGTCACTGTTTATTTGATATTTTGCTCCTAACTCCATACAATTGAAGAGGGGGTGGGGGCGAAGAGTACTTTTTCGGGTTTGATGTTTTGTTTTCAACGTTTTCAATGAAGTGTCAATGCCTGGCCTCATCTCAGAGACTTCATCCCTGAATTGGCAGTCAAAATGTCTGACGCAGATGCTCAGCTGTATATGTGTGAGCTATATACATGTATAGCCGTGGGCACCATACACTGCAGTGCCACCAAATAACTATTGGTCTGCCAGTAGCCCAGTGCCCAGTGTAGAAGGTGTTCATCGGCATGACGTACATCCCATGCAAAATAGCAATAACTAATAATAATGAAATTACATATGCCTAACTAATTTCATTCCATTCATGACATTCGTCATTTTACAGTGGTAGGCGCTCTTTATATCTTAGATTAGCATTATGTTTACATTTAGTTCTGTTAACTTTCTGCATTTAAAGCGGTCTGTTCGGGAAAGTTCTAACCTCACAACCCTTAACAACACTTAACATACCCGGAAGAAAAAGGACCATGCTTGAACATTATCTGGCCCATTCCGGGAAAACTAATTGAACACAACTTTGGAATGTCTGTGGTTTGACCAAATGATCGTTTGATATCGAATTCTCATTCTGCGAAACTCAACTTAGGCCTATATCATAATGCAACGACGCGACAATGCGACGGCACAACGCAACTATATAATGCGACGGCAGGACACGACAATTCGCCTCTGGACGGTGGATGTGAGGAAGATCCAAGCATGAATATCTAACATGCGTCGCGTAACGTAGCATGGATGGAACTGCAATAATAAATGAAGCTATGAAGCGTGATTGAATGCTAAAATGTAAGGTACCGAATGAAGAAAAATATGACTGCGACAAGTGACAGAGATGTCCAAATAATCACAAAAGAAGCTAATTATTTCATTATACTTCCAAATTGTCTCTAAAGGATTTAAATTTGAGTGTAGTTTTCAAGAAATTGTTTAAATGCTCTATTGTGCGCAACCAAGTTTCTGTAATTATGTGAAATCTGATTATTACACATAAATAATTAAATTGAACGCTCACATCATATTTATACCAATGTAAATACATGTATCCAGTTTCTTCATCAACTGCATCTCCACTTCACCAATTTGAAATTAATTAATTAAGTACTTACTGGAGCAGTTCAACACTCCAATGTAGTCCTTGCTGTCAAATGGGATGATATATGTGCAAACTCATCTAAACCAGTCGTGAAAAATTTCCCCTTACTTTAAAATGGTCGTCTAATCTACTTTATCAAAACTCAAAATTTAGTTGGCCTGACGTTTCGATCCTAGCAGGACCTTTCTCAAAGGCAGAGTGACAAGGACAAAACAGGTACATGTACACGAAGGCAGGGGGAAGAGAGTGAATAGGACACGGATGACAAACAAAAGACAGAGTAAAGCTGGTGGGGTGAGATCAAAGGGAAGGGCAAGGAGTAGGGTAGTGATTGGTGAGAAGAGGGGGAAAGATCAAAGAGAGAAGTGTGGAGGAGTGAACACAAAAATAGGATTATCAGAAAGCTGCATGGTGTTAGTCATTACCCTCCTGGATGTTGAGCTGAGACCATGTCGTTGAATAGTCCTAAGACGCTTCATCCACATTTTCTCAGGGCTAAGACGGACAGCATTACTACGGTGACCAAGGGATTCTATGCCCAATACACTCATATCTGATATCGAATGATTAGGGAGATTAAAGTGATACCCAACAGGGGTGTCTATTTTACCGGTTTTGATTGAAGACCTATGGCCATAGATACGTTTTTTGAGGGTGTTTTTGGTCTCGCCAACATACTGAATATTGCAAACTCTACAAGAGATGACGTATATGATGTTTGAGGTAGTGCACGTGATAGAGCCATATGTCGTGTGGGTAGTTCCAGAAGAATGTCCATTGAAAGAGTCTATTTCCTTGACATGTGTCTTGCAAACAATGCATTTCGAGGTACACTTAAATGTGCCAAATTTCATGGGAGGTGAAGTGTCCAAAGGGGGAACCTCTGCTCGGACAATTAAGTCACGCAAGTTACGGGGCGCCTGAAAGCCAAAGCAGGCGAATTTGGAATGGCATCAGCCAGACGATCTGAAGTGTGGAGAATATGGTGGTACTGTAGTTCAGTAAAAACGCCAGATTAGAACATCCGTGTGTCATATTCGATCCAAACTCTACGGCGTTGGGGCCTATCTATTTTTTACCTGAACTATTTAATTTTGATATATTCGTTTTAAAACTAAATTATACAAACTTGGAAACTCTTAAAGAAGAATGAAACCCAGAGAAAATAGTTGGCTTATCTCTTTGGTTGATAAAACCAACCTACAATTACCCATGTGCAACTCACCTACGAGTTTCATAAAGAGGGAAAAATCATGGAATTCGGTGGTCGAATTCGCGTTCCCTCAACCCGCCATGCTTTCGAAATTCCCGGAAGGTCACTGCGGGGGTATGACATCACGGCGGAGACGACCCTGTCTGATTGGTCAGTTAGGCTTGTTCAATCATTTTAATTTAAACTACAAATATTAATCAACATTTAAAAAAGAATTATACCTCAATGTGTGAGAAAATAATCTTATAATCCTTTGCAGATATATTGTTTTTCGCTTTGGTCATTATTTGAATTATTCTTGGGGATTGCGTATAGTCTTGATCTACAAACACTTTCACGGCTTCCTGATTGCATACGTTGCACGGACTGTACAACATGTACATGTACAGTACAGTGCACGTACAATGTACACGTTGTGTACTACATGTAATGTACAGTACATGTACACACTACTACTGTACTGTACACGTGTACAATGTACACGTTGTCCTACTTGTAATGTACTACTGTACACGTGTACATTACGTTGGTATCTGTAACAAAATAAACGCTGCGCAATTTTGGTTCTCTGTTTTCTTGATCTTCGCCGAATGGCGCCCTGTTATAACTGCTAAACAAGTAGGCCTAAAATAACTTATACACCAGGGGCTGAGTTTAATAAAGGTCCGACAACTATGACTGGGAGCCCACTGTGTCCGGCTTTTGTTTCAGCTCGCGTAATTTTAATAGGAAAATACGAGAAATGATTCAAGAGATGGTCGATGTTTTGGAGAGATTTCAGTTGTACACGTTAGCGAAGCTGTGTGGAGCTTAGTGGGGGTCAGGGGTCATGCACTTCCCAGCGTATGCTATGCACACAATAGCGCTGGGTGACAGGAGTTGCGGTCAGCGACCAGGGAATAAACAGTGTGGGCGACTGGAGTCGCGTTCCGATAACGTGTAAATTAGGCCTATCTCCATGTTCTTGTTGCAGCACAAATAAAAATACGGCACGGTACGTATATCCCCCCTTCTTCCTCCATGGTAATTGGTACAATACATGTATATCCATGGAGTTTACCCTCCATGAGTTACAGATAAGCGGTCTGCGAGAAAGACTAGGCAGAACGTGCTTGTGAGAAAAATCACGCTAGGACCGAAACGAAAACATACATCAAAAGTCGATCGTATCATACAGGAAAAACATCAAAATTAACTCAGCTTTCTGGATTCCAATGCGGCAATTCGTGAAGCTGTCGATGAACGTGATGCCACCGCTGGTCGATGTGAAAATACTGAAGGAACGGCATGTTCTTTCAGTATATTTCTCGGCTTCGAGCCGGTGAGTTTGGCCCGCAAGTCAACCTCGATCCCAACTCCTCCGTGAAGTGATCGCTACAAATCACGTCATTTCGACTATATTTGTAGCCGACATTGAGAAATTTTTCTACTTTTATGGCCGAAGCCCACTTCCCAAACAACTCAGATCTCTTGGCCTTGTTAGGAACTGCATGGACAGATTTCCCTAGCTTTTTTCCGCTGGCATTGTTACAACCAAAAGCCTGGCAGTACACTATCGTTCATGCTCGCGAGTGTATACAAACTGCACGTAGTATACATGTGTTGTGTACACACATGTTACTTGTAGGGATACGTCCGTCCTGGCCCATGCGGGGGTAGCCCGTCATTATGTCATACCCCCCGCAGTGACCTGCCGGGAATTTCGAAAACATGGCGGGTACAGGGAACGCGAATTCGACCACCGAATTCCATGATTTTTCCCTCTTTATGAAACTCGTAGGTGAGTTGCACATGGGTAATTGTAGGTTGGTTTTATCAACCAAAGAGATAAGCCAACTATTTTCTCTGGGTTTCATTCTTCTTTAAAACCAAAATACTGAATTACAGTTAGGACACAAAAAGCAAATGCAATTAGTAAAGCCACGGAATGTCGTTGGTGCATTTTTGTAATCTATGTGGATAAGATTTAATGCAACATAATGGCATGCCGTCTGTAGAAACACTAGACTACATGACTGTAATTTTTTATCTTAATTGATAGTTTCTTTTTTTCGTGAGGGGTTCACATGTTCCACCCGTCCTTGCCTTCCGCCTCCTCACACGGCCCATCACCCTCCTGAAGACTCCCAGGTAGCGGGGATTGGCCATCGCGTAACAGAAAGGATTCACGGCGCTGTTGCATAGTGATAGAAAGGCAACCGTCTGTCCGAAATGAATGGGAAAATTAAAATGAAACGTCCATTTTGAGGGCCTCGTGCTTTGATCCGAGGTACTCAAAACATTTTCTTGATTGAGGAAGCTCTTTCCTGAAATGTTACTGCAATTTCTACGATTACTTTACCTTCATACATAAGGATCAAAACATTAGGTTAGTCATAACTGTTACCTGGAAAAGTAGCAGGCGAATGCACGTTGAGCACGGTGTTAAGATGATGGTAACCAAGCCGTAAAGTGTGCTTGTGATGAGCATCGAGAAGAAGATGAGGAGTAGAGTGCGGGTAGCGCGGTTGCTTTCCTTTGAGATCTTCGCCTTCTTGATCGCCTGGTCTTTGAGTTTGTTCATCGAGGTCGTTGAGGATGGCATTGGTGCCCGTCGGTCCGTCTTACCGCCTGACGATATCTTGCTCCTCGTTGTACCTTGACGGTCACGGGTGTTGGCTTTGTCTTTAATTTCTTCAAGTTCTTGACTTGGTTGATCAGTATGACGGGTCAAACTCACGAGACGCTGCTCCGGAACGTCTCCCTTTACAGATGAGAAAGAGGTTTCACCATTGTCTACCTCTAGAAGGCCTTTTCTCATTTGCCTCTTGCCGTGATGGCGTATACGGTTGCGTTATAGGCAGGCGGCTTCTGGTTGTTGCTCTGTGGAATCGAGTAGTTCTGTCAACTTCCCCTTGTACACAAACGTGGCTAGCCCGTGCAACCAATGTCTTTCATCCCTGCCATTTGGGAGATCACGTGATATGTTGAAGATGCCCACTGGGTACAAGTTTTCGTTTAGAGCCCTTAGGATCGTCCAAATGACAATGACTTTCCTGGTCGTGAGTACATTGATGAATAATGATGTGGTTGGGACTTACGACTTGTGTGACTTGTATAGCGTCATGTTATTGTGAAGTGGTTACCATGCACGAGTTTCGGCATCGACTATGAACTATGAACTATGACTTCAATGAACTTTTCGTCGCAGAACGATGTGTCTTACTGTCTATTTTTATAATTCTTTATTCCTACGACATCTTGTGCACATGCACATCATTATACACAGGAAACATTCACATTTTTCTGGGTAATAGCATGCCGGTAGTCCAGTCAGATGGAGCTGGCTCGGAGTTTATTAATCATAACATTTATTTTAATGGCACATTTCTGTTCTTGTACAATCAAAGAAATTTACTGTTGTAATTCACCTGACCATACACCCACATGATTAAAAACCAGAGATAAAACTCAATGAGCAAAATCTCTGGAAAACCGAGGTCGCAAGTTAGAATAGAAGCCCCTGGAAAACCCTATTGCCTTTTAAACGTCCTTCCCAATCCACCCTCCCAACGCTTCATTATTATGCACATTTGCAATGAACGCACATACATTGAATCTGCCCCTTTTCGCGGACGGCATTCATTAAACGACAGGACAACTTTTGCCTGCTATGCGACCGTAACGCAGGCAAAGTAAACAAACGAAAACTCTCCATGGCGACGGCACGACGCTACCGTGCAACCGTACGACGCGACAATGCAACGGTAGGATGTCGACGGCGAATGTGAGGGACATTAAAGCATGAATGCCCAATATGCGTCGCGTAACTTAGCAGGGATGGAACTCCATAGTCCTATAATCAGGGCCATTATTTGGTAGTGATTCGTGAGATATTTACAAGAGGCTATATGGCTTGATCGGATGCTAAAAGGTAAGGTAGGCCTACTTAATGAAACAAACATATAACTGAGATAACATGCCAGAGATGTCTACTTTTCCAAATACAAAATCGCAAAAGAAGCAAATTTTTGTTACTCGCCAAATGTGTCTAAAAGATTTAAATTTGAGCGTAATTTCATGTAATTGTTGAAATGCTCCACTCCATGTGCACAACGAAGTCTCACTATGTGGAATCTGATAACACATTAATAATAAGATTAGATGCCCATAACTATCATTTAACAAATGTAAATACATTTATACAAGTTACTCTTTAACTGCATCTCCACTTCACTCATTTTAAATTGATTAATTCAGTACTCACTTGCGCAGTTCAACACACAAATTGAGTATCCTTTCTGACAAAATAATGGGATGGTGTGCACGCAAACTTATCTAAACCAGTCGCGAAAATATTCCCTTATTTCATATTGTCGTCTAATATTCTGTAATTAAGGTCAAATAAATCATTAGAAAACTGAATGGAAAACTTAGAATACATCAGGGATTTGAACCAGAGACCTCTGGTTTTGAGTATCCGGCCACAATTTGTTGACTTCTGTAAGTAAGTGAACATGTCGGATTATAAGATCCATGTATCAAATTCTTTTCTCAACACTCCACGGCGTTGTTTGATACGTTTGGTGCCCGTCGGTCCGTCTTACCGCCTGACGATATCTTGCTCCTCATTGTACCTTGACGGTCACGGGTGTTGGCTTTGTCTTTCATTTCTTCAAGTTCTTGACTTTGTTGATCAATGTGACGGATCGAACTCACGAGACGCTGCTCCGAAACGTCTCCCTTTACTGCTGATAAAGAGGTTTCTCCACTGTCTACTTCCAGAAGGCTTTTTCTCATGCGCCTCTTGCGCCTGATGGTGCTATGGATGCGCCAATTTATGACAGAAGTGAGGAGCATAGAAGCCTAGAAGAGTAATATTTTGTTCGCTATGTTGGAAGGAACACTGTCTACGTTATACTGCGAATAACACTGGCCAGGATGTATACGGCGGCCCCCGGCTAGGTATGGCCATAGTAAGAATAAGATGAAAGGAAACCACAGTGGAATTGGAAAGATGTAGGAGATGGAGATCATGAAGAGTGCGTGGCGCAGAGTGCGCTGCTGAAGGTGCTTCAAGGGATGGCAGAGCACCTGGTAACGGTCAAAAGATATGACGAGGACGCTCAGCTGTGAGGTATGGAGAAGAGTGTGGGAAAAAAACATCGCAATGTCACAGAATATTTCATCGGTTGGCCAGTAGCCCAGTGACCAGTACGCGGTATACAACGGCATGATGTACACCCCATATAAAAGATCAGCAACTGAAAGGACTACGATGTAGTAGTTGGTGTAGGTTCTCAGGCGGCGATCCGTACAAAACGCGTAGAGAATGAGGAGGTTGCCCAAAACGGTGAGGGATGTTATAGTGCCGCCGACAGCAGCGAGACTGATATGCAACGAGTCTGAAGACGAATCACTAGCAAGGCTGGTTGGGCTTTGTGTCACAGTCATGTCGGATGAGTTCTCGTAAAAAGTGGAGTTGAACTCCTCTATTGAGAGTTCCTCTTCAATCGATGTCCACCCAACGGAGCTGGTTGAAGGACTCTGTGTTGTGTTCATGTTGACAGTTTCTGTATCCTTTAGCAGGACTATTGAAGATATCTCGTACAGAATGGCAGTCAAATCAAGCATTGATGGCGTGCACCGTTGCCTTATGCCGGAGTCTTCTGATTGTTGCTCTGTGGAGTCAAGATTTGTTCTGTCAACTGCCCCTTGTCGTTGAACAATTTATAGCAAAACATGACCAACCCGTGCAAGCGATATTGCTGATCATGTTTTTTTTGGGGGATCACATGATTTCTAATTGAAGTCCCCTTTGTTAAGGATGCCCAGAGGGTAAATGTTTACTTTGAGAGCTCATTGGATCGCTCTGACAGTGACCGTCTTACCTGTCATGCGCACAATGATGATTGGTGTTGGGTTTGGAATCTACGACCTGGAATGGAATTTTCATTTGGTGAAACCCAAGATACGCCGATATCAAAATGTGACTATTGGACAATGCGACGGCAAGACGCATCTATGCGAATGCATGACGCAAGAGAGCTTCGTTTGATACGACGGACGATTCTGCGACGCCGACATTGACACATCGGTCCATCTGCGCATGCGTCGACTTCAAAGCGCTCTGCATTAGACTGCGATGCGCCGACAATGACAACGTTCTTTTCACAGTCGCAGAACCATGTGTGGTACAAAACGAAAGCTCTCTATTGCGACGGCACGACGCTACCGTACAATGGTGCGACAATGGTGCAACACGACAATGCGACGGCAGGACACGACAATGCTCCTGTAGATGGCGGATGTGAGGGAGATTCATAGATAAATGCCCTCCATGTGTCTCGTAACTTGGCAGGGACGGAACTACATATAGTCCTTTAATCGCGCCATAGTTTGGCGGTGATTCGTGAACAATTTAAATGAAGCTATGAGGCGCGATCAAATGTTAAAGGTAAGGTACTGAATGAAACAAAAGTATGACTGAAACAAGTGCCAGAGATGTGTACTTTTCTAATCACAAAATCACAAAAGAAGCAAATTTATTCTACTCAACAAATGACTCCAAAAAGATCTCAATTTGTATGTTGTTTTGAAACAACTGTTGAATGTTCTACAATGCGCAACCAAGTCTCTCTAAGAATGTGAAAACTGATTAAACATAAATGATACAATTGGACGCTGACATCATTACTAAACCAATGTAAATATCTAAGTTCTTCCTATCATCTTTCGGTAGCGATACGTGAAATATTTAGAAGAAACTATATGGCGTGATTGAATGCTAAAAGGTAAGGTACTCACTACTGAACGTAACAAAAATATGACTGGGACAAGTGCCAAAGATGTCCAGAAAATCACGAAAGAAGCTAATTCATTCTACTCCCAAATTGTCTCTTAAAAAGACTTAAATTTGAGTGCAATTTTCCGGTAAGTTATTTAATGTTCCATTGTGCGCAACCAAGTCTCTATGATTATGTGGAATCTGATTATTATACATGAATAATAAAATTGAACGCTCACATCAATATTATACCAATGTAAATACATGTATCCAAGTTCTTCCTCAACTGCATCACTAATTTGAAAGAAATTAATTCAGTACTCACTGGTGCAGTTCACACTCCAATTGAGTATCCTTGCTGTCAAATGGGATGATATATGCGCAAACTCATCTACACCAGTCGTGAATAATTTCCCCTTACTTTAAAATGGTCGTCTAATCTACTGTAATTAAGTTAAAACGTCAGATTAGAACATCCATGTATCATATTCTTCGATCCATACTCTACGGCGTTGAGGCCTATCTATTTTTTACCTCGACGATTCATTTGGGATCTATTCGTTTAAAACTAAATCATACAAACTTGGAAACACTTAATAACCAACATAGTTAATTGCAGTTACGACACAAAAAGCAAACGTTGGTAGTAAAGCCACGGCAAAGTCATTTGTTCATTTCTAATCTATGTGGATAAGATTCAGTGCAACATTATAGCATGCCGTCTGTAGAAACACGAGCCTATGCAACTGCTGTCCTAAAGGCTTCGAAAGTACATGCCTTCTCTACTTAGGTGTATGACCCGTCGTCGCTCAATCGAGTCGTCGCTCAAGTCAAATAAACTTCAACGGTGTACATGTATTGGGAAGTGTCTATCAGATTCTGCCTCAATGTAAAACAAATACGACGACGGTATAGGAAAGGAAATGTGCGTTATGTCACAATCACAGAAGATTAAGTAAAGCCACGGCAATGTTGTCAGTGCATTTGAAATGATTTGGATAAGATATGCCTATGCAACTGCTGTCTTAAAGGCTTCGAAAGTGCAGAGGCCTACCTTGTTTACTAAGGTGTATGACCCGTCGTCTCAACGTGAAAGAAATACAACGACGGTAACAACCAGGAAAGGAAAGGTGCTGTTTGTCATAATCACAGAAGATGGAGGAGGGGGAATGGGAAAGTAGATTGAAAGAGTTAATTGAGAGAAGGGAACACATTTTGGGAAATCAAGCTTCAAGATCATAGAGTGACGTCAACGACATGCAGATAATATCTGTGAATCTTTATCCTTATTTATAGTTTCTTTTCATCGTGAGTGGTTCACCACGTGTTGCATCCGTCCTTGCCTTCCGCCTCCTCACACGGCCCATCACCCTCCTGAAGACTCCCAGGTAGCGGGGATTGGCCATCGCGTAACAGAAAGGATTCACGGCGCTGTTAGCCATTGCAAGCATGGCAAAGGTCTGTTCAAGACAAATGGGAAAATTTAAATAAAATGTTAATTCCTTTTGCAAAGGTCAGCACAAAAAGAAGCCATCAGTTTGAGGTTCTCGTTTTTTGATCCCAGCTGTACTCTCCTCAATTTTTTTTTTCTTTGAGGAAGGTCTTTCCAGAATATTATTCCAAGTAGTTTACATCTTTACATCTTGGTGTTGAAATGTTATTGTAATTAATACGACAAATTTACCTGAATGCATAGGGAGTAGAATATTATGTTAGTCATAAATGTTACCTGGAAAATTAGCAGGGGAATGCAACTCGGGCACGGAGTTCTGATGAGGTTGATCACGCCGTACGGTGTGCTTGTGATGAGGGTCGAGAAGAAGATGAGGAGTAGAGTACGGGTAGCGCGGTTGCTTTCCTTTGAGATCTTCGCCTTCTTGATCTCCTGATCTTTGAGTTTGTTCATCGAGGTCGTTGAGGATGGCATTGGTGCCCGTCGGTCCGTCTTACCGCCTGACGATATCTTGCTTCTCATTGTACCTTGACGGTCACGGGTGTTGGCTTTGTCTTTCATTTCTTCAAGTTCTTGACTTGGTTGATCAGTATGACGGGTCGAACTCACGAGACGCTGCTCCGAAACGTCTCCCTTTACAGCTGAGAAAGAGGTTTCTCCACTGTCTACTTCCAGAAGGCTTTTTCTCATTCGCCTTTTGCGCCTGATGGTGCTATGGATGCGCCAATTTAAGACAGAAGTGAGAAACATAGGAGCCCAGAAAATCAATATTTTGCTCGCTATGTTGGAAGGAACACTTTCCGCATTATACTGCGAATAACACTGGTCGGGAGGTATGCGGCGGCCGCCGGCTATGTATGGCCACAGAAAGATGAATGGAATCCACAGTAGAATTGGAATGATGTAGGAGATGGACATCATGAAGAGTGCGTGACGCAGAGTGCGCTGCTGAAGGTGCTTCAAGGGATGGCAGACCGCCTGGTAACGGTCAAACGATATGACGAGGACGCTCAGCTGTGAGGCATGGTGAACAATGTGGGCTGAATACACTGTAATATCACAAATTATTTCATTGGTTGGCCAATAGCCTAGTGTCCAGTAGGCGGTGTACAGCGGCATAATGTACATCCCATATACAAGATCAGCAACCGAAAGGCCTACGATGTAGTAGTTGGTGTAGGTTCTCAGTTGTCGATCCGTACAAAACGCGTATAGAATGAGGAGGTTGCCCAAAACGGTGAGGGATGTTATAGTGCCGCCGACAGCAGCGAGACTGATTTCCAACGAGCCTGAAGACGAATCACTACTGAGGCTGGTTGGGCTTTGTGTCACAGTCATGTCGGATGAGTTCTCGTAAATAGTTGAGTTGAACTCCTCTATTGAGAGTTCCTCTTCAACCGATGTCCACACAACGGAGCTGGTTGAAGGACTCTGTGTTGTGTTCATGTTGACAGTTTCTGTATCCTTTAGCAGGACTATTGAAGATATCTCGTACAGAATGGCAGTCAAATCAAGCAGTGATGGCGTGTAACGTTGCCTTATGCCGGAGTCTTCTGATTGTTGCTCTGTGGAGTCAAGATTTGTTCTGTCAACTGCCCCTTGCCGTTGAACAATTTATAGCAAAACGTGACTAGCCCGTGCAAAACAATGTTGGTGATCACGATTAGTTTTTGGAGATCACATGATTTCTAATTGAAGACCCGTTTGTTAAGGATGCCCAGAGGGTTAATGTTTTTACGCCGGGAGTTCATTGGATCGCTCTGACAGTGACCATCCTAGCGGTCATGCGCAGAATGATGATTGGTGTTGGGTTTGGGATCTAAGACTCGTGTGACTAAATTGTGTAACTTCACCCATCGTAAACAGGTTATCGTAAACTGCACGAATGGCGGCATTGACTCCGTATAGCTCACGTAAAAGGAGTGTTCCTGTACCCCTAACGGGTATCAGTGTAACATATTTGAAGAATGCCTTTAGCCAAGGAGGTTTTTTTATGTACAGATCCTGCAATTGCATTAACGAGTCTGCGATCGTTTTTAATGAAAGAAAGCACATGCATTCCTATACAGCATATAACTAGATTTTAGATTTCCCGTTGTGTGGAATTCTGTTAGGTTGGTACTGTACTGTTTCCATATGATGCTGCATTGTTCATAATTACATTCTCATATCTCCGTCGTTTTTCAATGTCACTGTTTATTTAATACTTTGCTCCTAACTCCATAAAAGTCTGGATTGAAGGAGATGGGACGAAGAGTACTTCTTCGGGCTTGATGTTTTGTTTTCTACGTAATAAGATAAAGTATTCTTGTTGAGAATTCATGCGGTAAAAGTTTTCGTCATAATTATGATGATAAACTATGAACTCCAATCATATAGGCTCACCAGTATGGTGGGATTAAGAGTAATACTGTACAGTATTGAATATCATCTTCATACATATGGAACTGAATGTCGTGATGTCTGATAACGGTGCAACTGCTTGAGTATACATTGTGAAAACCTAGGGCCGAGTTTAGATTGACAATTCCACAATTTGAAACTATACAATCAGAATGTTAGCCACCAATGACAACCTGAAAAGTAGAGCACGTACCTGTGAATTTTGATTCATAGCTCTTTAGAGACAGTCTCACGACGACGGGCACTCCCTGAAGCGTTCAGTTACCGGCTGCTTTCAGAGCCACACTCCATCTCAAAACTGATGTTTTACATTGTGTATCAACGCAAAACCTTCCACTTTGTATTTCCAGCAAGCAAACTTTCAAACTTTAACTAGCTCCGTTGATAATCATAGTCCAGAAAGTCTTCTTCAATATTTATTAGAGTTACATTTACGCTTCGTGACATCAGGGAACATGCCACTTGTTAGTGATGATTGACAGTGTCGATCTTTGATGTGTGGAGTTAAAAACTCCCAAAATGTTCTTAGAAACCAAGAATGGAAAACATCAAGACCACAAAACTGAAATAGCACAACTTATCGCAACATGGCATCTTCTTCACTGCCAAGCGCTCTGAATGAGAGAGGATCAATTGAACACATGTACCTGGGTCATTGCCATTCTGATCTTCGGAATCAACGAAGTGTCAATGCCTGGCCTTATCTCAGAGACTTCATCCCTGAAATGGCTGTCAAAATTTCTGATCACGTGGATGCTCAGCTGTATAGCTGTGAGCTAGCTGTGGGAAGCATATACTGCAGTGTCACCGAATACCTCATTGGTCTGCCAGTAGCCCATTTTCCAGTAGGGGTGTACATCGGCATGACGTATATACATCCCATGTAAATTAGCAATAACTGAAACCATTATTAACGACATTATATATATAGGCCTAACTAATTTCATTTATTTCATGACGTTCGTTATTTTACAATGGTGGGCGCTCAATAGATCAATTAGCATTGTTTTTAGTTCGGTTAACTTCCCGCATATAACGGGGTCTTCGGGAAAAGTTCAGACGTCACTACCATCAACTGATACCCTCCGTGAAACCACGGTCACTTAAACTTAATCCGGGTCATTGGCCTCAAAGGAAGATGACTCAGAAACCTGCCAATTCTGCTCGCGGCTTATCACCGGATTTATTTCAACACAGTTATCCAAAACCCAACCAAATCTGGCATGAGATCAATCACACAATTGTTACGGCAGTACGTATAATAAGGCACGCATGTGAATGCGTGTACCTCCTGTCGAGCGATGACAAAAGGAAACGTCACCATGCAGTGCTGTCTCAAGAGTCAAATTCCCAACAGCTCAAAGTCTGAATTTCAGAGACAGATCGCCACCCAGATCGGTAGCAGAGACCCCGGCAATACCAAAGATGTGGCCCATATAACCCAATATGGGCCTAATTAAATTGTTAACTGTTTTTCAGCTTGTGACGAAACTGAAACAAAGTTACTGTGGATCAGTCAGCCTGTACACAATAATTACAGTTTGAACATTTGTCAAAGAACTTTGACTGGCTTGGGACATGAACCCGAGACCTCTAGACTAACATACCATGCAGTGCTCTTCCATATGAGCCATCCAGCGCAGTCTTTGCTGGGGTGGGGCGCCAGTCAGAAGCAATTCACCCATCAACTGCCGTATATCTCCAGGGATCGCACAGTTGCGAATTGTTTACAAAAGTTGCGTAATATTGCACACAACCCGGCTTACTATATGAACCTAGCAACCGTGAAATTAATGTTTGCCAGAAATAAGAATTTGTATAGCATCTAATTTTTTTTTCACAACTTAATATTAGGCCTAGCACTTCTTGGATTTAATCGCTGAACCTTGTTCCATAAACACAGAATTTGAAAAATTTGCCAATTTATCGAGATTTAGTGCAAAACAGGAATCAAAGGACGAGGCCATGGCATTATGCTCCACCGATACCTCAATAAGGAGAATGATTTCACTCGAGATGGCTTTTCCCCTGATGTTGGGGGTAGTTGCACCAATTATTGGCTAACAAACGGAAAGTAAAGGGCCCTTGCCACCCCAGACGCATACGCCTGTGTAACGTGACCCATGCCCCTATTCCCCACCACTGGAACACGGAATCAGAGAAGAGAATCGCACTACACTCGGCCATGATCATTGTACATGACTCACCCGGGGGACGATAACTTGGCCTTACTCCCACATGGCCAGGATGGTTGGAAGAATCTGCCTGTCCGACCGTCTTCTCCTCAGGAACCTGTTCGCGGACCGCTGACTGTCGTCCTCGCCAGCTGTTCAGATGCTGTCGTGAACCGAATTCTTGCTGAATTCGGCCGCAATTCGTCGGGTGTCGGGACTGGTGGAATACTCAGCGCTCTCCGCGCCTGCATGGCCCAAAACTTGGGCGCGGGTACGCCTCGATTCTTGCAATATTTCACCCCTTCGAGCCCGAGAATTTACCGCAGTCCCGTATTTCTCTTGCACCATCGCATGTTCCCACGCTGTTTCGGCATCCCAACAATAAGATAATAATTCCAAATTTTGAGAATCAGGAATCGCACAAACCAATTTTGTGATATCAGAATGTTCACAACCATGTTCAGCAGTTGGTGGATCCCCAAAGGCGCCTGCGCAGCGTGACCCTTCGCAACAATGACCCGACTGACTTCCCTGGGGCCAAAGGGTTTTTCTCGGTGACGCGCACCTTATCGTAAAGTGGTTACCATGCACAAATGCCGGCGTTGACAGAATACATACATAAAAAAGTCCGTAGCACTTGTAGCGGGGACCAGTGTGGCATATTCGTTGCGTATATACCTTTAGCCAGGCATGTCTGTTACGATTCCTTGCAATTACATTAACGAGTCAGTATGTCTTTTTGAATGAAATAAAACATATGCAACCCTATAGACTTAACCATTTCCTTCCGATGAGTATAGTTCTGTTAGGTCGGTACTGTGCTGTCTCTAATCGATGTTGCATTGCTCATAATTGAATTATCTCATCTCTGGCGTCTATCAATGTCACTGTTTATTTAATACGAAATTTATTTGCTAGTAAAATGCCCAGGATCCCCTTGGTCACCAGCTTTCATCCTTGTCTCCCTCTCCTCCGGACAACTATTAATGACAATCACCACATTCTTCACACCTCAGACCGTCTGGCCAGTGCTGTTACGGACACCCAACTCCTGGCATACAGACGTCCTCGCAACCTACGAGATCTGATTGTTCGCGCTGAGGTCCCCTCAGTTACGTTTCGTGGCATCGGGGAATATGCCACTTGTGTGTGATGAATTGACAGAACCGATCTTTGATGTTTGAGGTAAGAACCACCCAACAATGTTTTTATTGTAGAAAAAATAATGAAAAACATCCAGATCACAGGACTTATTAGCACAACTCATCGCAACATGGCGCTCTTCACCACTCTCTGGCGCTCTGAATGAGAGAGGATCCTTGTACCTGGGTCATTGACATTCTCATCTTCATAATAAAAACTGAGCAAAAAAGTGTCAAAGCCTGGCATTATCTCAGACACTTCATCCCTGTAATGATGGTCAAAATGTCAGACGAGGATGCTCAGCTTTAGCTGTGAGCTGTGGAGAATAGTGTGGGCAGCATACTGCAATGTCACGTAATATCTCATTGGTCGGACAGTAGCACATTGTGCAGTAGGGCATGTATATCATCCCATGCTAGAAGTCAACAACTAAAAGCATATTAATGACATTACATAACTAATTTTATTAAAGTGATAACGTTCGTCATTTTACAATGTTGGGCGCTCTATATCTTTGATTAGCATTATGTTAATATCTACTTCGGTGAACTTCCCGGATCTAACTGGGTCTTCAGGGGTAGCTCTGACGTGACAACCATGCTTGAACGTTTGGCCTATTCTGCTCATTCCGGGAAAGCTAATTGAACAAAACTTTGTTATTTCTGTGGTTTGATTGAATGATCGTTTGATTTCGAGTTCTCTTTCTGCGAAACTCAAGTTAGCCCTATATCAAAATGCGACGATGTGACTATGCGACGGCACAACGCAATTATTTGCGACGGCACGACGCGACAATGCGCCTCTCAACGATGGATAGGCCTATGAGGGACATTCAAGATCGAATGCCTAACATGCGTCGCGTAGCTTCGCAGAGACGCAACTCCGTAGTCCTATAATCTTTCGGTGGTGATATCTAGAAGAATATATATGGCATGATTGAATGCTAAAATGTAAGGTACTGAATGAAACAAAAGTATGACTGAGACAAGTGCCAAAGATGTCCACAAAATCACGAAAGAGGCTAATTTATTCTACCACCAAATTCTCTCTAAAAGACTTAGATTTGAGTACAATTCTAAAGTGTTTGTTGAAATGCTCCATCGCAACCAAGTCTCTCTATGTGGATTCTGGTCTTACATGTGTGAGGAGGCTAACGAGTAACTTTGCGTTTTCCCTTGTTGTGTTTCCCACTATCTCTCTCTCTCTTAAAAGTTGCATTGTTAAATTGAGTATCTCTCCGCTGGGTGGCGAATGAGGGCGCCCTTCCACATTGGATTGTTTTGTAAAAGTTTGTTGACCCCGGGCTTCTCACCGCCCGCACAATCTGTTTCACAGCCTCGTGCAGGTCGGTCACCCATAGCCAGCCCTCAACTTATAAACCCTGCCCGACAGCGAGAGTTCCCAAAGAATCTGCGTGCCCGTCTCCCTGTCATCCTCCCGTGTCTCCCCCATCCCCTTGTACCTCCAACCCTACTACCACCCCCTTACACATGAATAATACATTACGCTGGCATCATTACTAAACCAATGTGAATATCCAAATTCTTCCTCTACTGCATCTCCGCCTCGGCAATTTGAAAGAAATTTATTTAGTACTCACTGGCGCAGTTGAACACTCCAATAGAGTATCCTTGCTGTCAAATGGGATGATAATGTGCACAGACTCATCGAAACCAGTCGTAAAGAATGTTCGCTTACTTTATAATAAGGGTAATCTACTGTAATTATGTTAAAACGTCGGATAACAACATTCATGTGTCATATTATTTGCTACATGCACACTGTCGTATTAATTTTGACCCCTTAAGGAATAATGCAGATTTATGCTTGATCTTTTCGTTTAAAACTCAATTCTACAAACCCAGAAATTAACGCGATCACCTCATAATCGAAAAGTTCAATTCAAGGAATGACACGAAAAGTAAATGCCGTTGGTAAAGCCACGGCACTTTTGTTAGTGCATTTTTAATATATTTTTTATGAGATTTGATGAAACATGATAGCATGCCGTCTGAAGAAACACTATCCTATGCAACTGCTGTCCTAGAGGCTTCGAAATTACATGCCTTCTTTACTAAGGTGTATGACCCGTCGTCGCTCAATCGAACGTATGATGTCAAATAAACTTCACAAGTAAGAATAACTTATGTGTATTGGGGTATTGTGTCGAGCAGATTCTGCCTCAAACGTGCAACAAAATTACGACGACGGTAACAAAATAGAAAAGGAAAGGGGTGATTTGTCATAATCACAGAAGATGGAGGAGTGGGAATAGGGAAGCAGATGGAAAGGGGAAATTGAGAGAAGGGAACACATTTTGGGAAATCAAGCCCAAAGAACAAAATTTGACGTCAACATGCAGATGAGATCAGTGTTGCTGTCTATAGTCAGGTTTTCGTTTTATCTTAAAGTGCGGTGTGATTACATTTTTTATCTGCAATATACGTCAATCATTATCTTCATTGATGGTTTCTTTTCATCGTGAGTGGCTCACCACGTGTTGCATCCGTCTTTGCCTTCCGCCTCCTCACACGGCCCATCACCCTCCTGAAGACTCCCAGGTAGCGGGGATTGGCCATCGCGTAACAGAAAGGATTCACACCGCTGTTGCACATTCCAAGAAAGACAACTGTCTGTCCAAGACAAAAAAATTCAAATTAACCATTTGGCAAATTCCACCTAAACAATGCTACAAGTCAGAACAACAAAGAAGCTATCAGTTTGAGAGCCTCGTGTTTTGATCCTAGTTGTACCTTACTCACTTTGTACAGACAGTCTCCCTACGACGAACACTGCATGAAGCTACCCGTTAAGTTACCCTGATGAATTGACAGTATCGATCCTTGATGTGTGGGGTGAAAAACACCCAACTCAGCTGGCGCTCTTCATCACTCTTAAGCGCTCTGAATGAGAGATGATCATTGTACCTGGGTCATTGGCATTCTGATCTTCAGAATCAAAGCTGAACAATGAAGTATCAATGCCTTGCATGATCTCAGACACTTCTTCACTGAAATTTGCGGTCAAAACGTCAGATTTGAATGCTCAGCTGTAGCTGTGAGCTATGCAGAATATTGTGGGCAGCATATACTGCAATGTCACAGTATATCTTATTGGTCTGCCAGTAGCCCAGTTTCCAGTACATTGATATGACGTACATCTCATGTAAAATATTAACAACTAAAAGCATATTGGTGACATTACATAGTACCTAATTTCATTCAAGAGATAACATTCGTTATTTTACAATTGAGGGCCCTCTATGTCTTCGATTTACATTATTTTTATAATTAATCTAGTTCGTTTCACTTCCTGGATATAACGGGTACTGCTCGGGATAGTTCTGACGTCACAACCCTTTAAGGGGAATGCAACCCAAGAAATAACGTTTGCTTATATGATTGCATGGAATCATATGCATACATGGAAAGTGTTTTCCAGCTTTTTCCCGATGGAATTTTTACAGTCAAATGCCTCCCAGTGCACTATCGTTTAGCTCGAGGGTGTACACAAACTGCACGCATTCCCGCAATCAGCGGCGGCTTTTTCGAAAAGATGGCTACGTACGGGAACGCAAACTCGACCTACAAATCCATGAATTTTCTATCTTCATGAAAATTGTAAAAGTTTTTTTTAACACCCACTCAGATAAGCAAACTTTATTTCTTGGGTTACATTCCCCTTTCAATTATACCCGGCTTGAAACCACGGTCACCTGAAACGTGCTTGATCGTAATCTGGCTCATTCTGTGAAAGCTAATTGAACAAAGCTTTGGAATTTCGGTAGTTTTGATCGAATGATCGTCTTTGGAATTCTCATTCTGCGAAACTCATGAGAGGCTGATATCATAGTACGACAATGCGACAGTGTGACGGCACGACGCGACAATGTGCCGTCATTGAAGAATATTAGTGAGATCCAAGCATGCATATACCCAACATGACCGTGACGAGTAACTTGCCATAGTCCTATACTCGCGCCATCTTTCGTCAGGGATTCGTAACAAATTTGCAAGAGACTAGGCCTATATATGGCGTGATAGAATACTAAGAGGTAAGACACTGAATGAAACAAAAGTATGACTGAAAGAAGTGACAGAGATGTCCACAAAATCAAAAAGAAACTTAATTTTATTCAAGTAATGTTGTTGAAATGCTTCACTTTGCTCAACCAAATCTCTACTATGTGCAATCTGATTATTATACATATTATATATAAAATTGGACACTGATATCATTATTAAACTAATGTAAATATCCAAGTTCTTAAACTGCATATCCACTTCACCAATTTGAAATAAATAAATTTAATACTCAGTGGCGCAGTTCAACACTCCAGTTGAGTATATTTCCTGTCAAATTGGATGATAAGCGCGCAAAATCATCTAAAAATAAAACCAGTTGCAAAGAAATTTCATCACTTACTTTATATTGTCGGATAATCTATTGTAATTCAGATTTACCGTGTGACTAGAACATTTATGTATCATAAAATTCTTCCCTCTCTAACGCATTATATTTATTTTTGACCATTTATTTTAAGGAATTATGCTAGATCTATTTGTTCCAACAAAAAATCTACAAACTCGCAAATTAATGAAATCACTTCATAATCAAAAGTCTAATTCAAGGAACGACACAAAAAGCGAATGCCGTTAGTAAAGCCACGGCAATGCCACGCGTTGGTGAATTTTTAATTGATTTTGATAAGATTTGATGCAACATAATAGCATGCAGTCTGAAAAAAACACTAGCCTATGCATCTGCTGTCCTAAAGGCTTCAAAAGTGCATGCCTTCCTTACTAAGGTGTATGACCCGTCGTCGCTCGATCGAACTCATGATGTCAAATAAACTTAACAGGTGAAAATAACTTATGTGTATTAGGAAGTGTCGAGCAGATTCTGCCTCAAACGTGCAACAAAAGTACGACGACGGTAACAAATAGGAAAGGAAAGAGGCTCTTTGTCACAATCACAGATGATGGAGGAGGGGGAATGGGGAAGCAGATGGAAAGGATAAATTGAGAGAAGGGAACACATTTTGGGAAATCAAGCCGAAAGAACCAAGAGTGAAGTCAACATGCAGATGAGATTATTGTCGCTGTCTATATCCAGGTTTTAGTTCCATCTTAATGTGCTGTGTGATTACATTTTTTATCGGTAATATATGTCAGTCTATCTTCATTGGTGGTTTCATTTCATCGTGAGGGGTTCACCACGTGTTGTATCCGTCCTTTTCTTCCGCCTCCTCACACGGCCCATCACCCTCCTGAAGACTCCCAGGTAGCGGGGATTGGCCAGCGCGTAACAAAAAGGATTAACGGCGCTGTTGCACTGTGCTAAAAAGGCCACTGTCTGTCCAAAACAAATGGGAAAATTGAAATGAAATGTTAATCTTTAAAAACAAAATCAAGCTGAACGACGCTAGTCAGAACAAAAAAGAAGCTTTTAGTTTGAGGGCCTTGTGTTTTTATCCCAGTTGTACTCAAAACACTGGGGTTTTTTTAGGGAGGTCTTTCCAGAATATCCTTCTTAGCAGTTTGTAAGTTTATATTTAAATGTTACAACAACTTTTACGACTACTTTACCTTTATGCATAAGCAGCAAAACAGAAGGTTAGTCATAACTGTTACCTGGAAAAGTAGCAGGGGAATGCACGTTGAGCACGGTGTTAAGATGATGGTGATCACGGCGTACGGTGTGCTTGTGATGAGGGTCGAGAAGAAGATGAGGAGTAGAGTGCGGGTAGCGCGGTTGCTTTCCTTTGAGATCTTCGCCTTCATGATCGCCTGGTCTTTGAGTTTGTTCATCGAGGTCGTTGAGGTTGGCATTGGTGCCCGTCGGTCCGTCTTACCGCCTGACGATATCTTCCTTCTCATTGTACCTTGACGGTCACGGGTGTTGGCTTTGTCTTTCATTTCTTCAAGTTCTTGACTTGGTTGATCAGTGTGACGGGTCGAACTCACGAGACGCTGCTCCGGAACGTCTCCCTTTACAGCTGAGAAAGAGGTTATTTCACGGCCTACTTCCAGAATGCATTTTCTCGTGCGCCTCATGCGCCTGATGGTGCTATGGATGCGCCAATTTAAGACCGAAGTGAGGAGCAGAGGAGCCCAGAAAAGTACGATTTTACTCGCGATGTTGAAAGGAACACTTTCAGTATTAAACTGGGCATAACAGAAGCCAGGGTGTACACGGCGGCCGCCGGCTATGTATGGCCACAGTAAGATGAATGGAATCCACAGTAGAATTGGAATGATGTAGGATATGGAGATCATGAAGAGTGCGTGACGCAGAGTGCGCTGCTGAAGGTGCTTCAAGGGATGGCAGACCGCCTGGTAACGGTCAAACGATATGATGAGGACACTCAGTTGTGAGGTATGGATAAGAGTATGGGCAACGTAAAGTGAAATGTCACAGAGTATATCATAGGTCGGCCAGTAGCCCAGGACCCAGTAGGCGGTGTACATCGGCATGACGTACATCCCATATAAAAGATCAGCAACCGAAAGGCCTACGATGTAGTAGTTGGTGTAGGTTCTCAGGCGGTGATCCGTACAAAACGAGTAGAGAATGAGGAGGTTGCCCAAAACGGTGAGGGATGATATGGTGCCGCCGACAGCAGCGAGACTGATTTGCAACGAGTCTGAAGACGAATCACTACCAAGGCTGGTTGGGACAGTCATGTCGGATGAGTTGTAGTAAATAGTTGAGTTGAACTCCTCTATTGAGAGTTCCTCTTCAACCGTTGTCCACCCAACGGAGCCGGTTGAAGGACTCTGTGTTGTGTTCATGTTGACAGTTTCTGTATCCTTTAGCAGGACTATTGAAGATATCTCGTACAGAATGGCAGTCAAATCAAGCTGTGATGGCGTGTACCGTTGCCTTATGCCGGCGGATCTGATTGTTGCTCTGTGGAGTCAAGATTTGTTCTGTCAACTGCCCCTTGCGGTTGAACAATTTATAGCCAAACGTGGCTAGCCCGTGCAAAAATACTACTGATCATGTTTTTTTTTTGAGATCACATGATTTCTAATTGAAGTCCCCTTTGTTAAGGATGCCCAGAGGGTAAATGTTTACTTTGAGAGCTCATTGGATCGCTCTGACAGTGACCGTCTTACCTGTCATGCGCACAATGATGATTGGTGTTGGGTTTGGGATCTACGACTTGTGTGACTTGTGTAACTTCACTTAAATTTTTTGGTTTTTGGAGATCACGTGATTACAAATTGAAGTCCCTTTATTAAGAATGCCCCTATGGTAAATGTGTACGCTGAGAGCCCATTGGATCACTCTGACAGTGACCATCCTGCCGGTCATGCGCACAATGATAAATGGTGTTGCTTCATCACCGGCCTATCGTTAAGTGGTTACCGTGCAGAATTCCGGCATTGACTCCGTATAATAAGAGAAGTGTTCGTACACTTGAAGCGGGGACCAGTGTCGCAGAATACTTTAGCCAAGGACGTCTATCACGTACGGTTCCTGTCATTACATTAACGAATGTCTATTAGATTGTAATGGAGACAAAATGACATATATTCCTACAGCGGATAACTAAATTTTAGATTTCCCGGTGAGTATAACTTCTGTGGGTTGGTACTGTGTTTTTAAAATGATTTTGCATTACACACAAAAAAAATATTATCGCTGGCGTCTATCAATGTTACTGTAATGTAATGTAATTTGTGTTTTCGACTTACGACTTACGAATTGTGTGACTTGTGTAACTTCACCTTATCGTAAAGTAGTCACCATGCACGAATGCCTGCATTGACAGAATACATAGATGTAAAAGTCCGTACACTTGTAGCGGGGACCAGTGTGGCATATTCGCTGCGTACCTTTAGCCAGGGATCTCTTTTACGTTCAATACCTTAACTTATTGAATTAAAGAGTCAGTATTTGTTTTTGAATAAAATAAAACAGATGCTATTCTATTATAGACCTACAGTGTTTAACCATTTTTTTTCCGATGAGTAGAGTTTTGTTAGGTCGGTACTGTGCTATTTCTAAATGATGTTGCATTGCTTATGATTAAAACATATCTTCTTTGGCATCTATCAATGTCACTGTTTATATTTGCTCCTAACCCCATACAATTATGGATTTAGGGGGGTGGGGACAAGTAATTCTTTTTGCTTTCTACGTAATAAGATAAAGTTCTCTCGTTGACATTTAGTGTTTGCAGCCATCCAACGGTAAATGTTATCGTCATAATTTATGATGATTAACTGAGAATACCATTCATACATTTACTAGTATGATAGGATTTAAAGTAACACAGAGTTGGATATCATCTGCATATGTGGCGGGGCCACATAGTTTTTAGTTTCTTGAGTTTCTAAGATTCAATTTTATTTTTCCATAACCCAATCTTTGCACTGGAGCCGCGGGCCTTCCCCTGACTTGTTGTTTTATTCAATACAGTACTTGGATACTGTAATTTATGGGAGCAACTTGGACAGCAGCATTATGCTAGAATATCTGGTTTGAAGGCTTAGTAGTGTGTACTCCGGGTTAAACTGAACATCATGTCTAAATCAAGGGGCCTCCTTATAGTCAGACTATGTCGCATGGTCGCTCTAAAGACCGGTAGAAAATAGCGCAGTTCAGCCAAGTTCGGCTCTGAAGATCAAGTTGAGTTTCTGATCGATAGTTTCCTTTCTACCACACATGTTGGGTCTCCATCTTGATTCGGTTGCTTCCATTTATGACCTTAATTTGATGCTGCGTTGGTTCCTTTTTTCCTGTTATTTTTTTTTTTCCATTTTAATTTTTTTCCTTTTTACTTTTTGTTCCTTTTTTAGTTTTCTCATTTTAAAGTTTTTTTTTCAGTATTTTTCTCTACATGCGTTAGTTTTCATGGAAAAGGGTTTATTTTCTATTTTGGTCGATATAGAAAAGTTCAAGAGTTTTTAAGGTTTTGGCAGTTTTCCAAGACTTCGTCTGGGATTTATGCAAGTTATATGTTCGAACTTTTTTTCGGTTGTTCATCTTTCAGGAGAAATTAATTCGGGAATTGTTTTTTTTCGGGGGGATGGGGCATTAAACTATCAAATTCTAACAACGAAATATCAATGCCTGGCTATATCTCAGACACTTCATCACTGAAATGGCGGTCAAAACGTCTTACGAGGATGCTCAGCTGTAGCTGTGAGCTGTGGAGAAAAGTATGGGCAGCATATACTGCAATGTCACAGAATATCTCATTGGTCTGCAAGTAGCCCAGTGTTCAGTAGTTGGTGTACATTGGCATAACGTACATCACATGTAAACGATCAGCAACTGAAAGCATATTGATGACATTACAAACCTAATTTCATTCAAGTGATAACGTTTGTTATTACAATTGAGGGCGCTCTATGTCTCCGATTAGCATTATTTTTCTTGTCAGTTCGGTTAGCTTCAGTGATCTAACGGGGTCTGCTCTGGATAGTTCTGACGTCACTGTTCCGACTAATACTTATAAACCGTAGCCACTTGATTTATGCTTGAAAGTAATCCGGGTCATTTGAAGAGAGCTAATTGAATAAACTTCTGAATTCCTTTGTCCTCTGCGCTGGTTTGACCGAATGTTCGTTTGATAAGTAATTCTCATTTCGCGAAACTCAAGACAGATGCGACAATGCGACGGCATGACGTACCTATGGGACGGCATGACGCGGAAATGCACCGTTGATGGCGTAAACGGCTAGAGACCCTAATACACAACACGACACTGTAAGGGGACGACGTGACAATGCGACGGGAATATAAGATTATGCATTGTCACGACGCAACAATAGAGAACTTCCGTTTTGTACGACGGATAATTCTGTGCAATGAAACTGACGCATTCGTCCACCTGCGCATGCGTCGAATTTAAGCGATCGTCGGCCCACGATTTCTGCGACGGTTCTCAGCATTAGTCTGCGATTTGCCGAAAACGTCAACGAATTTTTCACCATCGCAGAACCATGAGTCAAAAACGAAAACTCTCTATTGCAACGGCAGCACGCTACCATGCGACGGCACGACACGACAATTACGGGACGGCACGGCCACGCGACATTGCGTTGTCGACGGCTGATGTAAGGGAGATCCATGCATGAATGCACAACATGCGTAGAGTAACTTGGCAGGGACGGAACTCCATAGTTCTATAATCGCGCCATCTTTTACATCAAATATTTACAAGAAACTACATGGCGTGGTTGGATGCTAAAAAAGGTAAGGTATACTGAATGAAACAAAAGTATGTCTGAAACAAGTGCCAGAGATGTCTGCTTTTCCAAACTCAAAAACACAAAACAAGCTAGTTTATTCTACTCGCAAAATGTCTCCAAATAGACGTACAATTCAGTGTACTTTTTAAGTAATTGTCAAAGTGCTCCACTGTGCGCAACTAGATCTCTCTATGTGCAATCTGATTATACATGAATGATAAAATTGGACACTGATATCATTACTTAGCCAATATAGATATCCAAGTCCATCTCCCTAGACTGCATCTCCACTTCGCCATTTTGAAAGAAATTCATTCAGTTCTCACTAGCGTAGTTCAACACTCAAATGGTCCAATTGGGTACAGGTATTCTTGCTGTCAAATGGAATAATGTGTGCGCAAACTCATGTAAACCAGTCGTGAAGAATTTTCCCTTACTTTATATTGTCGTGTAATCTAATGTAATTAAGTTAAAACGTCGGATTAGAACACCCATGTATTATATTCTTCGATCCAAACTCTACCGCGTTCTATCGTTTTCTTAACCCTTAGGAGTTGAACTAAATCTATTCGTTTAAAACTGAATTCTATAAACTCACAAATTAACGCAAAGACTTAATAATAAAAGAAAAGTCTAATTCAAGAAAAGGCACAAAAAAGCAAATGTAAAGCCACGGCAATGCCGTTTGTGCATTTCTAATAGATTGTGTTAAAATTTATTACAACATAATATATAGCTGCCGTCTGAAGAAACACTAGCCTATGCAACTGCTGTCCTAAAGGCTTCGAAAGTGCATGCCTTCTTTACTAAGGTGTATGACCCGTCGTCGCTCAATCGAACGTATGTCAGAATTCACGGGTGAGAAGAACTTATGTGTATTGGGAAGTGTCGAGCAGATTCTGCCTCAACAGGAAACAAATACGACGACGGTAACAAATAGGAAAGAAAAGGGGAATGTTTGTCACAATCACAGAAGATGGAGGAGGGGAAATGGGGAAGCAGATGGAAAGGGTAAATTGAGAGAAGGAACACATTTTGGGAAATCAAGCTGAAAGAACAAATTGTGACGTCAACATGCAGATGAGATCAGTGTCGCAGTCTATAGTCAGGTTTACTTTTTATCTTCCTGTGCTAGTGTGATAACATTTTCTATCGGTGATATAATTATGTCAGTCTATATCTTCATTGATGGTTTCTTTTCATTGTGAGGGGTTCACCACGTGTTGCATCCGTCCTTGCCTTCCGCCTCCTCACACGGCCCACCACCCTCCTGAAGACTCCCAGGTAGCGGGGATTGGCCATCGCGTAGCAGAAAGGATTCACGGCGCTGTTGCACATTACAAGAAAGGCAACAACCTGTTCAAGAGAAATTGGAATATTGAAATAAATCGTTTGTCCTTTAAACAATCAAGCTAAACAACGCTACATGTCAAAACAAAAAAAGAAGCTACCAGTTTGAGGGCCTCGTGTTTTCATCCTAGTTTTACCTTACTGAAAGAATAGTTGTCTGTTATGATTTTGAAATGTTTCCTATGACTACTCATGCATATGGAGCAAAGCATCAGGTTAGTCTTAACTGTTACCTTGTAAAGTGGAAGGGGAATGCAAGTTGGGCACAATGTTTTGGTGATGGTAATCAAGCCGTACGGTGTGCTTGTGATGAGCATCGAGAAGAAGATGAGGAGTAGAGTGCGGGTAGCGCGGTTGCTTTCCTTTGAGATCTTCGCCTTCTTGATCGCCTGGTCTTTGAGTTTGTTCATCGAGGTCGTTGAGGATGGCATTGGTGCCCGTCGGTCCGTCTTACCGCCTGACGATATCTTGCTTCTCATTGTACCTTGACGGTCACGGGTGTTGGCTTTGTCTTTCATTTCTTCAAGTTCTTGACTTGGTTGATCAGTGTGACGGGTCGAACTCACGAGACGCTGCTCTGGAACGTCTCCCTTTACAGCTGAGAATGAGGTTATTTCACCGCCTACTTCCAGAAGGCCTTTTCTCATGCGCCTCTTGCGCCTGATGGTGCTATGGATGCGCCAATTTAAGACCGAAGTGAGGAGCAGAGGAACCCATAAAACTACGATTTTGGCCGCGATGTTCAAATGAATACTTTCAGTATTAAATTGGGCGTAACACTGGCCAGGATACACGTGGCGGCCGCCGGCTATGTATGGCCACAGTAAGATCAATGGAATCCACAGTAGAATTGGAATGATGTAGGAGATGGAGATCAAGAAGAGTGCGTGACGCAGAGTGCGCTGCTGAAGGTGCTTCAAGGGATGGCAGACCGCCTGGTAACGGTCAAACGATATGACGAGGACGATCAGCTGTGCGATATGGAGAAGAGCGTGGGCAATGTACACTCCAACATCACATATTAAAACCATATTGTCAGGCCAGTATCCCAGTGTCCAGTAGGCGGTGTACATCGGCATAACATACATCCCATATAAAAGATCAGCAACTGAAAGGCCTACGATGTAGTAGTTGGTGTAGGTTCTCAGGCGGTGATCCGTACAAAACGAGTAGAGAATGAGGAGGTTGCCCAAAACGGTGATGGATGTTATAGTGCCGCCGACAGCAGCGAAACTGATGTGCAACGAGTCTGAAGACGAATCACTAGCAAGGCTGGTTGGGCTTTGTGTCACAGTCATGTCGGATGAGTTGTAGTAAATAGTTGAGTTGAACTCCTCTATTGAGAGTTCCTCTTCAACCGATGTCCACCCAACGGAGCTTGTTGAAGGACTCTGTGTTGTATTCATGTTGACAGTTTCTGTATCCTTTAGCAGGACTATTGAAGATATCACGTACAGAATGGCAGTCAAATCAAGCTGTGATGGCGTCTACCGTTGCCTTATGCCGGAGTCTTCTGATTGTTGCTCTGTGAAGTCAAGATTTGTTCTGTCAACTGCCCCTTGTCGTTTATTTATAGCCAAACGTGGCTAGCCCGTGCAAACAATACTGATCACTTTTTTATTTTAGGAGATCTCGTGATTACAAATTGAAGTCCCTTTTGTTGTAGATACCCATAGGGTTAATGTTTATGTTGAGAGCTCATTTGATCACTCTGACAGTGACCATCCTATCGGTCATGCGCACAAAGAAGATTGGTGTTGGTTTGGGGATCTACGACTTGTGTGAGTTGTGTAACTTCACTCTATCGTAAAGTGGTTACCATGCACGAATACAGGCATTGACTTAGTATAATACATGTAAAAGAAGAGTTCGTACTTTTGTAGCGGGGACCAGTGTGGCAGATTCACACCTTTTGTTGTAGATACCCATAGGGTTAATGTTTATGTTGAGAGCTCATTGGATCACTCTGACAGTGACCATCCTATCGGTCATGCGCACAAAGAAGATTGGTGTTGGTTTGGGGATCTACGACTTGTGTGAGTTGTGTAACTTCACTCTATCGTAAAGTGGTTACCATGCACGAATACAGGCATTGACTTAGTATAATACATGTAAAAGAAGAGTTCATACTTTTGTAGCGGGGACCAGTGTGGCAGATTCACAGAATACCTTTAGCCAACAATAAATTGTCTACAATGTACGGTGTCTGCCATTGCATTATTACATTATCAAGTCTCTCTCAGATTTTAATGGAGAAAAATTTATGCATTCCTACAGTGTATAACTAAGTTTTAGATATCCCGGTGAGAAGAGTTTTGTCGGGACTGTTTTGCTTCGAAATGATTTTGCATTGCTTATAATTACATTCTCTTATCTCTGTCTTCTATCATTGTCAGTCTTCATTTAATATTTTTTCTCCTAACTCAAAAATTTCTTAATTGAAGAGAGGGAGGTAGACGTATACTTCCTCGGGCTTGATTTCTGTTTTACCTTATAAGACAAAGATGTTTTGCCAACAATTTTTCAGAAGTATACGAACTTTGTGTAGGCCTAGTCATGTATGATGTGCTTGCACATTTCGCCCGTAAAGTTCTTTAGTAACTGTATTTTGTACAGCTAATTTGTATGTATCTAGGCCTTAGCATGGACCATTGAGAAAACCATTTCGATGGGAAAGTATTTTAAGCTTCCGTAAGATTTTCCCTTTTAGGCCTTTGTTTGCATCTGAATGAAAATGGGTGCGTGAGGCCTGGAGAATATACGGCATTTAATGGATAAGTTCTTCTGGCTGGCACCCCCACCCCGGGAAAAGGAGTTGATTATGTCGATTGCCACGCCTGGCTGCTTTTTTTGTGAAGTCACACGCTCGAATGGGTTATGTTTTGTGGCGGGGCTTGAGAGGCTGGTATATTGATGTGGACTCTTCAGTCTACACACTTCACACAAAACTACTTTGTATGAGTCACTTTGCACACATTCATATACGGCGCTTTCGAGGGTCTTCTTATACAATTTCATCATCCTGCCGTGGCGATTTAAGCGGCTAGAATCCGTACGGTTCAGCCCTGCGGTCTCAAAGTTATCATCTTCATCAGACGTATGGATAGATTCGGATTTATGTAACCCCCGAAAAACACTCTATGCTATGTTCCTCCCAACTTTCGTGAAAATTGTCAACATCTGAGGTGACAACCGCTTCGCTGTGTTTATCTCGTTCACTCGCGTATATACATGCATGTATACATGTATAGTACATGTTTGGTGCGAAGCAAATGAGTGCAGGAACTAGATTAGTCAGTCTAACGAGTGACGTCACACAATCCATATGATCGATTCGTCGTGACCTCTGTTTTCTGAATCGCAGCAATAGCGGGTTTATCAATTAATTTCTTCGAAAATTCTTCCTTTTGTAAATCTTTCATTAAGAAGAAAAACATATTTGAACTGTTTTTATAAAGTGTTGTATTACAAATAGAAAAAGAACATTTTGAGGATTTCGTTAGAGTCTGCCAAGAACAGGATGTCAATTAAAGTCGCCCTCTTGCGGAATGATATCATGTTTAAAAAGACATGGCGAGCACATATATACCATTGAAGAAAAAAAGTAATGGGCGTCATGCAGAGATTTAATTGAAAAGATGTCTACAAATAGAAAAAATGCCAAAAAATTATTTAACCAAGTTAATTATGCCATTTGTGACCAAGACTCCAAAATAAATGGCGTCGAGAGTCAAAGTTTTGTCCAAAATGCATGTCCAAATCAATTGTTTTAGGGTTTTTTTTTTTTTTTTTTTTTGGGGGGGGGCATTTTTTTAAAATTGTCCAAAGGAATGTTTCAACAAATGTCTCTAAATATTGATAAATTTGGGAATTCGTGGGTGTGTCTGCGCGTATGCTGCAATCGCGGTCGGGTGCCCTATACAGGACCTCAAACTTTAAAGCCGTTCCTCTGGAATTGTTTTCGTTACGAAAACGAATGCAAATAATCATTGGAAAGCTATAAAGATACTCGTTGCAGTGGTGGGAAAATCTCGAAAACTCAAAATTGTACGAGAATCCTAATCATGCCGTACTTGGTCACATTTATCGTGTGTTGCATGGATAATCAGGCAGACAAATAATTCTGGTGCACAATCTATTTATTGTAATCAACTGTGGTGCACTCGTGTACAGTGCTTGTATCACACTACGCCCTATGCGGTACCACGGACGATTAATAGGGATTTGTGTGCGCAAAATAGTTATTGTCTAGAGACGGCCTTGGTACCCATGTCATCCACGGTAGCTTAGTTGTTACATAGTGATTGCTGCAAGGGGTGCTAAAAATCAGACTACCAAACGCTATTCTGTAAAATTATTTGAAGATTAACCGTGATAAGCATTGGAATAAAGTCCTATATGCCTATAATATATTCGTATATTATACGAACAACACGTTATCATGATTGAGTGATAGACCAAGAGCACTCTAGTTTGCAGAGCAGAGATCAAAATTCCTGCTATAATAAAACAAATGTGACCGATAGATATGACATTATATGATTACTGTATGATTTCCTTTATTGTATGATGTCCGATTGAGTTACGGTATATATCTTCCTGCATTGGTGGCACTGCAAGGTGGTGGCGCTGCATCGCTCTCTGCCCCCCGCCGTCTTGCACGGCACACCAACTTGGTGAAGGCCGCCAGGTAGAGGGGATTGGCCACCGCGTAGCAAAAGGGATTCAGCATGCTGCTCAGAAGCACCATGTACACCGTCACCTGTATGATTTAAGATGGGAATGAAAAATAATAAACAAAATATTTTTGTAATAATATCGAAACAGATACTTTGTTCGAAAGAATAGGGTTTAGAAAAAATGCAATAAATTTAAATGCATCTTATCAAAAGAACGCGCTGTCTAAAACGGTAACTGAGTTATGGGTACGCTGGTTTGTGGAAATTATTATATTACTAATTTGCAACGGGAAATGGAGTCGTTGTGGTCAGAGAAAAAATGTTCTTCCTTAGAATACTATGAACTATAATTGCGTCGCCGAATTTCCTTCACTTCAAATTGAACGTAATGGACACACTTTTTGACATAAAAAAGAGAGAGGGATGCAAGATGGACGAATTTGTTTGTATAAAAAAACGAAGGAAATCATTCGCAAGGGCCATCTGTAAAAAGAAATCGTTTTGTAATTTCTTTTCGAGAAAAAAAAACCTTCCTTGGTCGTGGACTGTGCTGTTCCTATACAATAATTGACTCATTGGATTGCGTTGTATCCAAATCACAACTACTGCCAGTGTTTGTTTGCGAGAGAGGGTCATTTAATCGAGTGTAATTGCTCTACTTTAAACGTGAATAAAATCATAACATAATTTATCATAAGCACCATCATAACATGATCACTATATTATGACCTTGGACTCAATTAAAATAGCAAGGGTGATAGGGCTAATTATTTTACCTGATTAAGAAGGAGCGTGATGCAAGATGAGCAAAGAGATTTGGCGATGGTAATGACAGAGTGAGGTGTGGTTGTGATAAGTAGGACGATAAAGATGAGAGTGAGCGTGAGGGTTGCCCGGTGACTCTCCTTTACCCTCCTGGCTTTCATCTTACTCTTTTGTGCCGATTGTTGACGCTGGAGCCGCGCGATGCTTCGGTCTGTCTTGGTGTCCGTGTTCTCGTCGGCGTCATCCACGAAGCCAGAATTGGAGTGTCCAGCTCTGTCGGGTCTCTCGGCTGATTCCTCCCCGGCCATGTTTGTCATCTCTTCTCCCGCTCTAGTTTTGGTGAATACGCCAGCACTGGTCTCTTCCGTCAACATTGAACGTTTGGCTTTCTTCTTTCGTCTGATGACGTAATAGATGCGCCAGTTCAATACAGATGCGGTGATGATCGGGATCCAATATTTAACAATTGCTGAAAGTACACCAAAGAGGAGACTGTCATGTGCGTACTGCGCAGCACAAACGCCTGATGGAATGCGACGGGCTCCGACTATGTAGGGCCAGAGGACTGTGTAGGGCAACCAGACGGGGATAGGAATGATGTAGGAGATGGAGATCATGAAGAGTGCGTGGCGTAGGGTGCGCTGCTGAAGGTGCTTCAAGGGATGGCAGACTGCCTGATAACGGTCAATAGACAAAATGAGGATACCAAGCTGAGACGTGTGAGTCAGGATGAAGCTGACGTACAAAAAGACATCACAAAACGCTTCACTGGCCGGCCAGTAGCCCAGCACTGTGTACATGGTGTAGATGGGCATGCTGATCGCCCCAATCAAAAAATCAGCTACCGACAGGCTCACGATGTAATAGTTAGTGTAGGTTCGGAGGCGACGATCCACACAGAATGCATAGAGGATAAGGAGGTTACCGATAACGGTGACGAATGAAGTAACGCCACCTACAGCAACGGTTACGATTTTCAGCGTATCTAGTGGCAAATCCTCTCCGTCTAATGACGGACGGGGAGATGTAAGTTTCACGCTGCTTCCTGGTGAGTAGTCGTAGAAAACTGGACTCACTTCTGGTGTTGTTTGAAGATTTGTAGTCTCCATTACGATGCTGCGTAGGTTTTTCTTCTTACTGCCCGAAGACATGCACAAACATGACCACAGTAGATAAAACTGTCTGGAAGGTCAACCAGCTTCGTGACGTTCCTGGTTGTCCGTTTATGTTAGACTTTTAAAATGTTTGTTAAAAGGGCTTTCCAAATGTTCACCCAGAGACTTAGAACAGTTTATGATCCGTCTCTCATTTCACGCATTCCTTTTATCAATTTTCCGTTTGGGATTGGTTGTCTGGTCACGATATTCATGTCACTCTTTTTTTCTATCTAAAGGCATGTCAATCACTTCTTAAAGGTTTCTAATCTGTATAATACATTGCTCCCGGTCTTAATAATAATCTGGATATCTCCCAAGATCAACATGAATTGTTTGTGATTTGAATTTGTCGTTGCTCGGGTCTATGGACGTCCTCGCCCATAATTATTTACCCCGTACCATATTCATCCTGATAATTGCTGCCAGGGAGCTCTGTAAAAACAACCTGGCCAGAGCAAAGACCTTCATATACTGTCACTTCTTTCCCCGTTCCAGTGAATTATATGTAAAAGAGATTTATGTGATTCTCTATAGCATTTCAATCTCGATGCAGACTAAATGACTACAACTTAAACAGCGTTCATCTTCCAGATTTCACTTTTCTTCCATTCCCGTCTTGCCATTGTTTTTGAGCAATTAGCCCGAGTCAGTATGGGTGTATTTTACATCCCATCACAAATCAGTAAACTGCTTTTAATTATAGAGATTACTAGAAAACGGTATTGAGGAGCTGAGGAAATAATACATCGAGTCAATCACGTTATTGGACATGAGGTGGTCTATCGTCTGGTGAGTTCGTATTATAAAGAGATTTTTTTTAGCGGGAACTTGTTTGGCTGAATACAGGTTGGATTTCGGTTGTCAACGAAGAAAGATAATTCTCGAAGATGAATTAGAGCATGTATGAAAGAAATGGAAAGCTTGGCGTTGCCGTAACCGAACGGCTCGGATCATTTATATTAGATGGGCACTCTTTGTCTTCCGCCTCGATCATTAATTGTGGCTGTGAGTTCAGTTCCGGAATTAACCACTTCGCGCCGGGACCTCCGCATCCGGAGCTCCAATGGCTTGACTATGCGACGGGGCCCTCCGAATCCGGGCACCACCATTGTCCACATTCTAAACAAAGACTATTTACAGCGTAGAACAAAGCAATACGAATCAGTAAAAATACCCCTTTTGACGCAAGTTGCCACATGAATTGCAAGATTAGCAGCAGTAATTGTGCAATTGTGGGACTTTTACTGTGGAGGATCGACTTTTACTGTGGAGGATCCATTACGGTCCATTGACGACCCACAATAGGCCCTTTTTCGAACGGATAATCTCTTGACAAAAGCCACAAAGACGTCGAAATTGTGCCAGGTTTTACTCTCTTGTATCCATAGTATACCCTTATCGATTTATTTCACAGAAATATATTATTGTTCTAATTGTTTTAGCGAGATTTGAAAATGATGCATTTTTCAAAAAAACCCGTATGGCTGTCATCGGCGCTGAACCCCCTCCCCCGCGCGAAGTAGTTTTAATGAAAGGATCGTATTACACTACGCATGTGGGAATAGCCAAGTGTATTCTTAAACATCAAAGAGCCGGGGCGGATTCGTGCCCCCCCCCCGTATTTTTTCTCTCTATTTTTTTCTGCGCGTTGAGGCTTTATGACTTTTTTGGCAATCATTTTGACACCAATTGTATTGAAATTGGTGGTGTCGTTCTCTGACAATGAACATTTTCCAGGGCCATGGTATAGCTTGACGGAAATACCCTATGCACCTTTGATGCTATGCTTTTATGTAGTGTATTTTTTTCAGGATTCTTTGGCATAATTAGCTCATTAATATTGCTACATGTAATTGTTGGTTCTTCGTGTTTCATTATCATTGTCAAATTTATGCAAATTGGTGAAATTCAATAAAAAAGATAGGACATTCAATTAAAAACAATGAAAACACAAACAGCCAAAAAAAGGGAATCATAAATAAATAATGAGCCATAATTAGACAAAACAATTTTTTTCAAATGAAATTTTACACAATTGTTTATTATAAAATTATCTATCACCATGCAAAATATCATTTGAATCAATTGTTCAACGACCGAGATCTGGAGGATCCGCCCCCACCTGTGAGATGGTCAAAATAACCCGGCTCTTTGAGGGTTAAATCTCAAACTTAATATTCTTATTTAAATTTTGTGGTATGCCGTTCATGTTATGAGAGGGGGATTTTTCCGAGGTTGCTGGCAGTATACTGGACGAAATGTCGAGTTTTCATTCAGCGGTTATTATGGAAATTAAACCAATTCTTTGCTTAAACCCGTATACGTGCAGTGATAATTTCGGTATAGCCTTTCTTCTGCAAATGTTATGTCATTGCCGTGTCTCTTATCTCGTATATAACGTTCACCACATTCGTATCTTAAGGGTTTTTTTTCAGTGCAGCGTGCTTTGATTTCTTATTATGTTTCACCTTGCGTCTATGCAACTAGATGGGGGAAAGCAAGAGGACTCAGTAATGTAGTTTGAGCATGGTATAATGTCTATGAATTCGCAGTACCCAGAAAGTAATGAGATTGAGTAATGAGACATTCGGCAAAGGTAGCATTGGTGAAACAATCCCTCTGTTTAGGACAAGAAACATAGACATAAAGCAACATCATCTCAAATAAACAGGCGAGTTTTGGGTTGGCTCTTAAATTAAACATCAGGAGAGTGGGAGGGATTCGCGGGACTGCGGACCAGACGATCTGACGAGAAAGGTTTTAGCTGCAATAGATAACGGACTGGATCGGTCTCGCTACTCAGTTCGCTCAGGTATAGTCTGTCAGAACCGTAGTCTGATTCATCAAATGCTCTTAGAGGGAAGAATGGTTGCTTTTTGTTGATTTCTTTTAATCAAAATGGTTAGAACTGCCCTTTTTCCAAATGATCAATTCTACAGCAGTAAATGCAACAAAAAACCCGAATGTAGGTGCGTTTCTCAGTGAATGAATTTCGTTAAAAAGCTTTATATCGCAACATCCATATAATTATATTTGGACATTATCTTGATGATTTTCTTTGTGTCAACTCTTCAGGTTTAAGAAAAACTTTTGGGAATGTTGCCCTCTTTCGGCAATGGATGTAAACTATCAAGTAGAAATAACGAGAACACATTACAATGATATACCATAGCCATTGCATCTTACAATGATAGGCCTATGACTTATTTGCATGTTTGACGAGCCAATGAGAAGAGCAGTGTTGGTTAAACCGAGCTATATAGATGTAAAGACAACATTATTGTTTGCAATAACAATCAGTGACAAAATTGAAGCTGGTGCCCTTTCTATTGACTCAAAACCATGTGCGAATATTTATGTACATAGATTCTCTTACTATTTGCTTATTACTTTTGAAGGCTTTTACCTATAACTGAATGCGCAATGATTACGAAACGTATGATACAATATTCGAAGTGTTGCCGTGACACCATTTGAAACGATTTGAACAAGTGTCTCACGTTCCAGCGTACAAACGAAGCTTAGAAAAACAACATTGAAAACTTGTAGCTGATCATCAAGTTATCCCAAGTATAGTGATTAGTTTCAGACACCAGTGGGTTTTACCGTTAAAATCTCAGACTACATGTAATATGCGTTAAATACATTCAAACTGTGACATATCTGTTTGCTTATTCCAAACGCGCTACGTCCGTTAATCAGGCAAACATTTACTCCTGAACAACCAGCTATGGTGAACCAATTGACGTGAGAAATGTGATCATTGTAGTACCATACAATCTCAACCACCTTTAATCTCAATAATAAGACTCACGAAGTGGAAGGTTTGCGGTGACACCATATAGCACATCTCTTTGGAGAGTGTGGCTCTAAAAAGAGCCGGGAAAGATGCAAACCATCAAATCTCATCTGACAAGATTCACACATACATGTAAACTATGTCTAAAACATTTGAAAATGTTTAGATAACTATAATGACCGTGGCATTACTTTGCTACCAACCCGTTTCTCGGGACCTCCCTCGAACCATGCAGCGGTAAGCTTGGTGTAGGTGTTCAGCACAAAATCGGAGATTGAGATAGGAGACGCAGATTTGTCTCAGTGTTAATAAATTCAAACGCTTTCGTGAAAATACGTGAATAATACAGGAACACAATTCCAGAGTGACTGTCGATTAGACACACAAAAAATAGCAAGAACGCTGTCTCTTAATATCCGATAAAACTAAAAAGGGTTTCACTGCCATTTTCCTGCTTTCCGCAAATGATGGTTTGCATTTGGTTTGGTGAGTGCATGTCCATATCTATTCATACGCGAGAAGACTTCTTGCCGTATTTACTGATACAATACACTGTCAAAGTGCAGATCGACAGCCAACTTTCGCACTCTCACCGCGTTCCTGAGACTGAAGGCGATGCAATACTCCCTGCCCCCCGCCGTCTGGCACGCCTCGCCGACTTGGTAAAGGCCGCTAAGTAGAGAGGATTGGCCACCGCATAGCAACACGGATTCACGGCGCTGGTCAGGGTAATCAGAAAAACGGCCATCTGTGAACGTAAAATGAAAATTATCTATACACAGCAATATCCATACAAAGAGATTATCTGAACAGAAGAAACGCACCATTTATATATTTAATTGGATTCCGATGACTCTACAATATTGGTGAAAGCATAGCTTCAGATAGAGCTTATAACTCAGTCCAGGCTGTGCAAGTACCCATTATACCCCAAAGAGCGTGACATTTTCACCATCTGTCATTTTATGTCCCATTTGAAAAGCTTAGTATCCATTCCTTTACCTGAAAAATGAAGATCGGAACGCAGGATGGGCAAAGAGATCTCACGATGCCGAGGACGAACCGCGGTGTGGAGGTGATGAGCAGGACGATAAAGATGAGGGTGAGCGTGAGGGTTGCCCGGTGACTCTCCTTCACCCTCCTGGCTTTCATCTTACTCTTTTGTGCCGATGATCGACGCTGGAGCCGCGCGATGCTTCGGTCTGTCTTGGTGTCCGTGTTCTCGTTGGCGTCATCCACGAAGCCAGAATTGGAGTGCCCAGCTCTGTCGGGTCTCTGGGCTGATTCCTCTCCGTCCATGTTTGTCATCTCTTCTTCCGCTCTAGTTTTGGTGGAGACACGAGCACTGGTCTCTTCCGTTAAAGTTGAGCGTTTAGCTTTCTTCTTTCGTCTGATGATGAGATAGATGCGCCAGTTCAGCACAGATGTGATGATTATGGGCATCCAAAACGTAATAAAGCCCGACAGTAAACTGAAAAAGAGGCTAGAAAATATGTACTGGGCAGCACAAACACCTGGTGGCATGCGACGGGCTCCGACTATGTAGGGCCAGAGGACTGTGTAGGGCAACCAGACGAGGATAGGAATTATGTAGGAGATGGAGATCATAAAGAGTGCGTGGCGCACAGTGCGCTGCTGAAGGTGCTTCAAGGGATGGCATACCGCCTGGTAACGGTCAATAGACAAAATGAGGATACCAAGCTGAGACATATTAGCCAAAACGTGGCCGATGTACACATAGGCATCACAAAACGCTTCACTGGCCGGCCAGTAGCCCAGAACCGAGTATATGGTGTAGATGGGCATGCTGAACGCACCATTACAAAAATCAGCCACCGACAGGCTCACGATGTAATAGTTGGTGTAGGTTCGGAGGCGACGATCCACGCAGAACGCACACAGGATAAGGAGGTTGCCGATAACGGTTGTGAATGAAATAACGCCACCAACAGAAGCAGTGACGAGTTTCATCGTGTCGATTGGCGAATCTTCCCACAATCCCGAGTTGTTAAAAAGGGTTATTTGGTCTAGAATATTGGATGAGTCAAATGATGGGCTCGGTTGTTCGTCCGTTTCTTGGCCCTCTTCTACAGCTAGTGTCCGCCCAAAGGTGTCCGTTGGAAAATCCTGAGAAGTTTCCATTGCGATGATTCCCCTTCTACTCCAACGGCGTTGGTATAGCCCTGAGGTATAGCCTCGGAAACTTCCTTAAAGCGGCTCTCTGGCTACGTTTGCCTTTTATTGACCAAGCAGGGACTCACGCACGTAACGCATGCGATGACAAAGACCGCACTCGCCAAGCCTTTGCTCCATTTAATCGTGAATCTAATTAATGCAGGCCAATAGCCAAGGGTGAACAGTTTCTAAATTGATCCTGGTATACTCTGTCGTAAAAAAAAAACCTCCCAACGCCACCAAATTCTTATGAATTGAATTCACTTATTTCTTAAACAGCTAACACAATTCCCGGACATGATTACATCTTTCACAATAGGTTCGTGTGATTGCCCTCTTTTGAAGCACAGACAATTGAGAACTGATTAAATTTAGTTGGACCCTGTAGGTCCGCAAGTTGGTTACAGTGCTAGAAATAAACAGGTTATACCTCGCGCGACAGACTGGAATTTAATTATCGTTTATTTATTCCCCATTAAGGTCGTCGGTCATTTTCTGTCTGTGTACCGCATCGGAGTCTATTCAGTAAGGGTACAGGAAATAGGAAACAGGCACACTTGGTGGAAAACAGAGCACAAAACAAGCGTCTTTTACGCAATAAAAAATGTCTCTGTACATGTATACCGAACCAGCAGAACAAACTTACCCAAACAAAGTTCCTAAACGATGCTGGGAGTGTCAGTAACCATAAACTTTTAGGCACGCTACCAAAATAACAAACGAGTTTTTCATGCGTTCCATTTTACATACACATTTTATTCATCATCTTTAGTAGAATGAATTCATTTCTTTGAATTATAGATATGGCACGGAGGTTTAGGCTATAGCCTATAAGTATGCATATCAATTTACAAGAATTTTTATAGTACAATGTACGTGTATGTGGAAAACTCCCAATGTGTACCAGTATAATCCTTTCTTCAACCCAACTTTCCATCCGGTGTCTTTTTTTTCCATTTCGTTGATTTTGGTCTTAGAAATAATTGTGCTCAGAAAACGGCCTATTACACCCTATAATGATACAATCTCATCTGTGCATAAACTAATATCACAGGTTTGCTTCAGAACGAAATGATATCGACTTTTTTTAAATTTCGGTGGCATCACAATCAATAATAAAGGCTGCATTTGTATTCAATATGCGTACGCGAGACAAAATCAAGCTCTTATATACGCTTCAACATATTCTCTCCAAAGTCAGAATGTGAATTTTCCGTTATCAAAATCATGCATTCTGCGGTATCTGTATACGCAGCAAAACAGCTGCTATTATCTACTGAGAGAGAAAGGAATTTCAAGGGCGAGTTGCGTGGAGGTTGGCCTTGGCTCGGAACAATACTGACAAGGAGAGAAGAAAGCCATCAGTGGGACCCATGGTGGCAGTAAAATATCGGGGCATGCATACTTCAATCCTCACCATCCACTAGGCAGAGATCTACGTGTCCCGAGCTCGTATTCACGAGTTATTTTTACACATGCAAGGCACTTAAAGCCCCTACACAACATTGGTCGAGGTCAAAGAAAAGCATCCATACGTTGTCAGATCCACCATATGCATGAAATAGCTCACCTGTGAAAATTTCAGCTCAATCCGCAAACCGAGTCTCGAGAAAATCGTGAAAACCGCCTCATTTGTTTCCCGAAAATGCAGCATTCAGCGCCGTACTGTTCCGGAAAATAGTTTAGATCTCAATGAGAGGTAAACGTTTTATTTTACTATTTTCTCCCAAAATACATCATTTTAGGCAGAACTATTTCAGTGCGAGGTTTCTGCTATAACCATCTTTACACTGTATAAGTTTCATTTAAATCTGTGAACATTTCTGTTTTTCAATCTTACCAATGTAGGGGCTTTAACCATCAAAAAGCCGGGTTATTTTGACCATCTCACAGCCGGGGACGGATTCCGCCCCCCCCCTCAAATGATTCAAATGATATTTGGCAGGTTAATGTAATAGAGAATTACATAATGTACATTTGGGTACAATTTCATTTGAATAAATTAATGTGTTGTCTAATTATACTTCGTTTATTAATCATGATTCCATTTTTTTTGGCTTTGTTCACCTTTTCGGTTTTTATTGAATTCCCCGTATCAAAGAATCTATTGGCAGTGTTTGAATAAATGTTACAATGATAATGAAAAACAACTTAAGAACCTAGCAGGACCTTTCCTCAAAATGTATAGGAAGGGAACAACGATCAGGATGAAAGACACGGGACAAACACGAAATTGGTAAGGGGATATAAAATGGAAGGCCATGCAGTATAATTAGGCCTATTGTCATTCAGCAAAAATAAATTGTGAGCGGACAATTGGAAATGTTCAAGCCCTTGTGCTTGACTTTCATGAAGACCCATTTTTACAAAGTCCAGGATGTATGTAGAAACCCACGCCATCCGTTATCGTGTGTGTATAATTATTATACGCGATTGCTGAGATGAGTGGTAATGCTGATCGTTACTTCACGCACGGCTCCCGCCGTCTGCCACGGCACAGCGGCTCGGTGAAGGCCGCCAGGTAGAGGGGATTTGCCACCGCGTAGCAAAAGGGATTCAGGGTGCTGGTAAGGGTGATCAGATAAAAAGATACCTGGGTGGTAGGAAGAAACAAACAGGGATGAAAACAGGCGGTAAATCAAGGGCACCATAGCTTTGCACGCGAATGAGCTAATTGAATACGTGGTTTTTGAATGCTCCTTCGCAAGATATTGTCATACCGTGCCACGCATGCATGGGCCGAGGTGTGTTGTTTCGTCTGTCACAATGTGTGGTGGTCAGACTTTTGCTTCCCCAATGATTTGGGGACAAAGAGTGCTTGGAAAAAAATGTTCAGTTATGTTCTGTTCTGCCCAGTGGTGAAACCACGGTTGGCAACCAGTATTCTAAAACCGGTTTGGAAACATTTTATGCATTATTGGACGGAGGTCGGAAAACAAAATACACCCAGTGCATCCTTACCTATAAGGGTGCCCATAATTCAGATGACGCCATAATGTTCACTAGACCCGTTACAATGGAGGTGATTCTTGCGTTCATAGTACGTGAAGTGATTGACAGGTAGGGAATTGTTATGTTACCTGAAAAAAGAGGGGCGGGACGCAAGATGAGCATATGACGTGGATGGTGACGAGGACAGAGCGAGGCGTGGTTGTGATGAGCAGGACGATGAAGATGAGGGTGAGCGTGAGGGTTGCCCGGTGACTCTCCTTCGCCCTCCTGGCTTTCATCTTACTCTTTTGTGCCGATGATCGACGCTGGAGCCGCGCGATGCTTCGGTCTGTCTTGGTGTCCGTGTTCTCGTTGGCGTCATCCACGAAGCCAGAATTGGAGTGTCCAGCTCTGTCGGGTCTCTGGGCTGATTCCTCACCGTCCAAGTTTGTCATCTCTTCTCCTGCTCTAGTTTTGGTGGAGACACCGGTATTTTTGTCTTTCCTCACCACGGGGCGTTGAACCCTTTTCTTCCGTCTAATGACGCGATAGATGCGCCAGTTCAGCACACAGGTGATGACTATGGGGATCCAATATACGCATAACGGTGACATTATAGTAAGGGGAAGATGGTCAAATATAAACTGAGGTCCGCACACTTCTTGACTAGCGGGCTCACGGGTTCCCAATACGTAGGGAAGAACGATGATGAAGGGCAGCCATAAGAGAACTGGAATGGTGTAAGAGACGGAGATCATGAAGAGTGCGTGGCGGAAAGTGCGCTGTTGAAGGTGCTTCAAGGGATGGCAGATCGCCTGGTAGCGGTCAAACGATATGACCAGGATTCCCAGCTGAGACATATGAACTAAGACGCGGCGCACAAAGACATACACGTCACAGAGTACGTGGCTTGTCGGCCAGTAGCCCAGCACCCAATACATGGTATTGATAGGCATGCTGAAAGCCCCGGTCAGAAAATCCGTCGCCGAGAGACTCACGATGTAATAGTTGGTGTAGGTTCGGAGGCGACGATCCACGCAGAACGCGTACAGGATAATGAGGTTGCCGATAACGGTGATGATTGAGGTGACGGCACCGACAGCAGCGGTGATGACTTTCTCCGCGTCGATTGGCGAATCCTCCCCGACCCCTGAGCTATTGTCAGCTGTTTCTTCGGGGATATTCGATGAAACGTCGTAAAATACTGTACTTGGTTCCCCAGTCACCTGTAGGCTCTCGTCAGTAAGGTTCATTCCAGCAAGGTACGGTGAAGAACCTTGCGTACTTTCCATGGCGATAGTAGTCCGTGTAGACTCCACAGTTGAATGGCGAACCTGTAGTAGCTGGCGTCAGCAGATTCTTGCTTGTACTTGGCTGCGTCAGCTTACTCGCCATTTATTGCTTTCAATGGCCTTAACAATTTCGGCGTACGTGCCTTTGGTCACGTGAAATACTCGAGTGGGCGAGGTTGACATCATAGCACACCCGATTACACACATTTCCTTCACTATCTTTTTAATCAAACTAAAAGCCATGTTTTTTCTAATATTGATGGTTGATATGCCCCGCCACTGATTCATCCGTATGTACATCCATCCATTCACCCTCCGATCGTCCACCCAACTACCCACCCATTCATTAATTTGTTCATTCCGTATCGTATCACGCCATGTCGTGAAGTGCCTTGTCACGTCAATACCGACAGCATTAGGCCTAAGTTTGTTTTTTTATTGTGATGCCGTGTGTTGCCCTGTCGGTGCTGTTTGCCACACTACAAACAAAAATAATAATCTCAGGAGGGGTGCACCTGGCGAGATGAACACTGCAAGGAACGTCCTTCGGAAAGGATGTTCTCTGCTACTGCGATCTTTTGGCATCACGTCGCCCTGGGAGTTTCATTTTGCCAGTTGAAAGCATCTTACTTACCGATATGATCGGGGGGAATGCCAGCTAAAAGCCCCGCGGACCGGTCGTGTGTTTTTCTTCTCCCCACCCCGCACTCGCTTTATGAAACCTTCTACTTCACCGAACATCATGCATAGTTGATCGAGGTCGTTTTGGACATACATGTAAAGTCGTGCTGTAAGATTCGCTGAAAGATACTGTAATTCAGATACCCTGTACACGCAGTGCCACTTTTTCGCGCGTATAATTTAGGAACTT